>CAUJNA010003530.1:0-35000 GCA_963377175.1 Effrenium voratum | reverse complement strand
TCGCCCACCCTCCCCCTTGCACCCACCAACCCACCCACCCTCGCACCCTCGCACCCTCGCACCCACCCCCGCCCGCCCACCCGCCGAGCAGCGCGCACCAAAAGCCAAGCAGACCCAGCATCCCCCCTCAACCGTACAAAGGCCCAGGCAAAACCACAAAAAAACATTTAAAAAAGAAAAAAGGAAAAAACAAAACATGTTTTCGCAAAGGACAACTGCTCCGCTTGCGTGGGAGCCCCACTCGCTTGATCACAAGCATCGCTACATGCTGGAGATGTTGGCGAAGATGCGTGGGATGGTGGGTTGGCGGGGATGCCGCCAGCTTCCAGAAGCAATTTTGACGGTATTTACAGTGTCCTTGAAGGTTGGTTGCAAAATGGCATGAGTCGGAGGCGGGGTCTTGGCCGGCTCCGGATCATGCAGGGAATGCTTCAACACGTCAGCCCTTGGGGCTCGAAGCTGGACTTTCTTTTGAGGGGTTTCCAAGGAAGTACCTGAACCCTCAAAATTCCAACGGAAAAATGGGCTTGACCCCCAAAATTATGGTTGGTGATCTCCCATTTTTGTGGGTAGTTTGAGGGTCCAGGTAGCTTCCATGATTGGAGGGAGGGTAATGGGAACTCAATTGATTACTCAACTCCTGGAGTGTTTTGCTCGCACGTCCCGTAGAGGACACCCATTTGGGGAACACCTGGATCTCCCGCCATGTCCGACCCTGAACAATATCAGCATTTCACTTCAATCGCTTCTGGTTCAAAAGAGCTTTTCTCTTCACCGCCAAACTGCTCCAACCCCCTCTAAGATGTCCTTTTCCACGAAAAATTTGGGAAAAAGGCCCAACTCAACCCCCCCCAAAACAAAAAGGTCGAAAACCCGAAACGGAGCTCCGGAGGCGAGACAACTCCCTGGACCCTCAAGCTACCCAGAAAAATGGGAGATCACCCACCATCATTTTGGGGGTCAAGCCCATTTTTCAGTTAGAATTTTGAGGGTCCAGGTCCGCGCCTTCTCCAGGCAATCCTTCACCTCTACGCCGAGGAAGTGCGCGAATCTCCGCAGCTCCTGGTGAGAAGAAGCTCCAAGGGGGGAGGGTTGGGACCGGACCGTCATTTCCAACCCGCAAAAGAAAGGTCAACTTCTTGATGCTCTTCTAGGTTTCAAATGGAAAATCGGCCAAAGACCTGCTTTTGCAGGGTCCTGGAAGCTCAAGTGTATTGTTTGGGTGTTGCTTGCTTTCAGAACCAAAAGGGATGGCCATAATGGTTTTGACTGTTTCTGGGTGCGGTTTCTTGAAGCTTTAAAGGGAAAGTAAAGAAAACAAAAAACGAACCCATTTTGACGCACTGCTGGTTGTCCTGCAGTAGCCTGCTACACACCGTAGCCTGCTCGCTGCTAAAAATACCACAAGCCCCGTGCTTATGGTTGAAACCATTTGCCTTCCTGTGGAGGAATCACGGCTCTTGGTTGACTTGAAAAGGGAGACCAGCCGGTGCTGTCGTTTTGCAGAAAATCAAGAGGTCGGCCGAGGCCGGAAACACATTGTTTCATGGTCCTCTTGTGGAAACCAACTGCGGTTTTGCAGAAAATCTAGAAGTAGGCAGAGGCTTGAACGTCTCGGGGGCCATGCTATTTGTTTGACCCAATGGAAAAATGACACCCGCAGGCCTGTGGGTGCACAAAATCCATCAGCACCTATAGCCTATAGGGTGCACGGCCAAGAGACGGGTGGGACTTGCACGTTTGCTCGTTTTGCGTATTGTTTTCTTCCATTTGGTTAAGAGCCCTGCAAAAAATATGTCCAGTGATAAGTTCCTTTTCAAACCAACAACGGGAAAACAAAACTTCAGCAAATGGAAAGTTTTGCGGTAGACAGGTCACCCCTGCTCATCTGCGATCGATCCATTCCAAAAACCGCCTTGAGCGGCTTCCAAACGCCGTGGTGGATGGCCGCAACTGGTAGACGTCCCAGATTTCCAGTGGCCATGAACACAAGTGCCCGCGGCCCAGTGCCCTCTCGACAAAAAACACATGAAGGCGGAAAGGAAGCACCCCACTGGTTGGGTGAAAATCCTTCAGGGGTTTATTCATCCTGAGTCAATTTGACCCGTATCCCAAAGTAGCGGACAAGATTACTAATGATTGACTTGGGTTCATTCCAGGGCGCCCTGGAATGAACCTAAGGAATCTGGGGCCCCTTCTCCTCCCCAAATCAACCATACACTAGTATGGGTGTGACTCTTTTTTAACCCGAAATCCCACCCCCGAAATGGCTCGTTTCCTCTTGGTTCCCTTTAAAACCACCAAGCAAGGCAAGGTAGGTCAGAATAAGGCTAGTCTATTTTAGTAGGGGAACCCTCCCAACCCAAAAAAAAGGTAAAAAGGGCACCTAGCTGGGGGACCAAGCGAGGGATACCAACTCCAAAGAAGACCGAGCCACCCACCTCGTCCGTTGATTCCCCCTACCTTAAGGTGGAGGTGAGTGGGGGGTCTCCCAATTCCATTTCTCCAGTCTTCCCACGGAAATGGAAAATGAAACCAGAAATGGAATTTAATTCAGGTCGAAATCCCGCCTCCCCGAATTCCATTTTTAAGGGGCTGGGAATCTCCGCGGCTCACGGCGCGGGAAGCCGGTCGACAAAAAATTCGATCCGCCCCCCGCTCGCTCCGCGGCAGACTTCACGGAGAGGTCCGTGTGCCTCAGCCGGACCTTGCGGCCTGCGAGAAGGCCGTGCCGAGAGGAGCTCCGTTTTTCGGCTTCCCACGGGTTTAAGGCTTGGGGTTCAGGGTGGTTTAGGGTGGTTGGTGGATGAACAAACCATTCTCTAGTTTGATTGGCGGATGCTAGGGCTTACCTTTCCGTTTCAAGAGGAACTCCACGGGTTCAGGGTTTCAGGGTTTCAGGGTTTCAGGGTTTCAGGGTGTAGGGTTTAGGCTGTAGGGTGGTTACTTCTGGGCTGCCCGATTCGGATCCCCTGCTGAAAGTGAGAAAAACTGTTAGAGGGTGAACTGGAAACCCCACTACACGGCAAAAAGCTGAAAAAGCTAAGGAACCGGATGGCTGGGAGCAACCAAGATTTCAGCTTCCCACGTGGTTTAGGGTTTGGGGTGGGTTAGGGTGGTTGGTGGATGCTAGGGCTTACCTTCCCATGTTTCAAAAGGAACTTGGGTTTCCCAAACTTGTTTTGGCCAATCCACTCATGAAGTGAGTAAACCAGAATCACAAAGATATATTGTAAGTTACCAGGATCCTCTTCTTGCAATGTTTCGGAAATTCAGCGTAAATGCAGTAGACTCCAATAATCCAATGGGCTTCGGTTGGTGGATGCTGGGGCTTACCTTTCCCATGTTTCAAAAGGAGCTGGGGCTCAGCTTCCCCCAATTGGTGACTTGGAGCCCGGCCTTTTGGAGGTTCTGGGTTTCCCGTTGCCAGAGCCAGAGGTTCAAAGTCAAAGCCAAAAACCATTAAAAATAAAATAGAAATGAGGGGTTGCCTGACCATTGTTGGGTTAAAGATAAACGGCGTCTAAAATATCAGAAGGACACTCACCTCACATAGGCCAAGAAGGTGATGACTAGACATATGTTTGTCAATTTTGATGGGGCCTATGGACATCATTCGGTGTGGCTGAAAAAATGGTACCGACAGAGTGCACCTTGGAAAAAAGGGGCACAAAGTCTAACACTTGCTAGGACCTCCAGCTCTTTAATTTTGAGCCACACCCATTTAGCACGGTACCAAAGCTTCCCCCTAATGGTTTGAAAAGGTGGCTGGAGAGGTGTCCCAGCATTCCGCTTGTAAATTTCCCTGCCTGTCGAACCAGCAAAGAATTGCTTCCTTCGGTTTCGCTGCCTAAGAGGTTTCCCATTCACCCTCAAGAGCCAGGGCTTCAAATCCAAATCCAAACCAATTCAAACCAACTAGGTACCTGTTTTTAAGTCCTCAAAGGTGGTCCTTTTGAGTTTGTAAAAAAAGAAGAAGAAAAACAAGAAAAGGACAAAAAACACCTGAGTCATAATCGAAACCCGGTATTAAAATGGTCTACCCAGAACCATGCTTCAAGAATTAAGAAGCCGGAGATCCGCAGCTATTTATGGCCAGGGGAGTGTCCCTTGACCTTCATCTACCCGGGTTTTGATTGTGGCTCATATATGGGTCAAAATGAAACCACCAGGGGACCGCATGTTTTAGTCTTTGGCTCCACTTACCCGGGTTTCGAGCGAGCTCACCCGAGACACGCCTTTGACGCGAAGAAAAATCGCCCCGAAGGAAGTCTGCCGCTTCCCGGCGCGGCCTGCCATGCGCTCGGCGCGGCTCTGCTCGAACTCCTTGTTGTCTGTGGGCAGCTCCCAGCGGCACACGGGGCCTCAACGATTCGGGTCAAAACCAATTGATGGGATCCCAAATTCTGGTGGGTTTTCGCTGAATTCCACCACCCATTTTCGAACCTATGTCAGTGGTTGGATTGGGATGTTCACTGGGCGTACGAAATTTTGGATTTCGACCCTGGGCCGGAGATCCCTACTTGGGTCTTCGATTCGCCTAGTTAGTAAGTGGAAAAGGCCACCTGGGTTATAACCCACCAATGACTGGGCTAACCCCATTCTGACCCATGATGAAAAGAAGCAAGCCTCCGATGTGTAACATTTCTGTCGTTTGCTGAACATGAATAAGTTTCCGTCGTTTCATTTCGAATCGAATGTGCTTTTTGCAAGCCCTGCTTCCTTCCCCAGTTTTCCTGGAGCGGGCAGCGTGTTTAAAGGCAGGAAAATCCGCTTTTAGACCGGGACGGTCCGCTTTCTGACCGGCAAAATCCGCTTTTTTTGCGAAACACTCATGAGTGCAGAAGTTACAGAATTGTCCGAGATTCCATGATTGCGAACTTTGTGCTCGCAGTTTAGTGAAAAAGCAGTTGCTTCTGACAAAGCACTTATTTTACCATGGAGGTCCCAGAAAAAAGCTGAGCAAGTGAGTGTAAGGGTGAAATCACCCCCAGAGCCGTGGAAACTAGTCTCCCTGTGGGTGAATTCCAAAGGCGTACCACTTACCTGCTGCACCTGGCCCCTTCAAGTACCTTCTAATACCTTAAGGGGGACCTCCATTTCTCCAGTCTTCCCCCCCGGGCCGAAAAAGAAAGAAGGACAAGAATTGGAGATCCGGAAAACCCGCGCCCCTTCCCCAGTTCCAGTTTTAAGGGCGTGGGGGAAAAAATGTAGAAAGGGCTGGTCCTAAGGGGAAAATGTCAAATGTTGGGGGATTTCTTGGAGTATTGTTTTTCAACAGTTTAACCATCTTATTCGTTTTCACTACCCATGTTTCATGCCATGTTTCATTTTGTTTTTCTCGGGGTGATGGTTTATTTCGTTTTGAAAGAGGTTAGTACTTTTAGTAGTTTCATCGATTGGGGTGTTGGCGGGTCTTCTGGTTTTCCTATTCTTTGTTTATGTCATATTCAAAATCTGATGAGGTTTCAATGTAATATCTTATCTCTTCCTGTGTTGTTTGCTGTTTGTATTCTTTTGTTGCTTCTTCAGTCTTTGGTGGCTTTGGATTCTTAACATTGTTGATGTGTTGTTTGGTTCTTTCGTGTTTTGCTTTCTGACTAAGTGAGACCATACACCTACAATATTGACATTCAATTTTTCGTAGGTTGTATTCTTTACTGTGTTCTTTCTGGTATTGCTGTTTGTGTTCTTTATTATTTTCATAATATTCCTTCGCTTTTTGGCTAAGTGTTTCTTTATTTCTTTCTCTGTATCTCTGTTTGCTTTCGAGACATAAATTACATTGTTTCCTTTCTTCTTTGAACCTTTCTAGCGGTTGAAAGACTTTACATTTTGAACACTGCTTTTTGTCAGTCATATATCCTTAAATATTAAGGGGTCTAGTCTTTAAATTAATTCAGGGGTATTCATAGGTTAAAAGTTCACTATAATTATAACATATAAGAGTATAAATGATATAATTATGGTTTAGTTATAGATAATATGATTAAACCTGTTTTCAGTGTTTCCAGTCTCCTATATTGTTCCAAGAGCTGCTCAAGATGTTTCTGATATTATACCAGATTAAGTTAACGTCATAATCTTTCATTGGTGCTCTTTGTTGTATTAAATAACGCAACACTGATATCAAAGTATAATAATTACAATGCATTGTTGTCATTCCTCCTCTTTCGTTAATACTATTACCATTATGTTTAACGAGTTCTTCTTTCATTATGTTTTCGTAAATCTCTTTTATCCATTGATGATTTTGTTCTCCATACTCGACGAACATATCTAGATATATATCTTCCATTGTTTTATCGTTTTTAATTATTTCAATGACTTGTTTATATGATGGATAGGGATTATCCTTAATGAAACTCAATATTATCTTTCTATCCTGTTCCAGCTCTTTTTCTGTCACTCCTATCATTGGCATTTTTCACGTAATATATTATGTTATTTTTTCTTTAAGTAGTTTTTATTTTATGATATGGGGCTTGGGGTTATGTTGATAAGTTACTTTCTAATAAATAATATAATGGCGAGATTAACGAAAGACCGATACGCTTGTATCAATTTCACATTGAAATGATACACATGTATCATGGAAACGATACACACGTATCATGGAAACGATACGTTTGTATCAATTTCACATTGAAATGATACACATGTATCATGGAAACGATACGCTTGTATCATGATTACGATACGGTCACGTTCCCCTTTTTGACTGCTTCGAGTGGTGTAAGTGTATCATAACTGATGTGACCAAAGACCTAGACAGCCTGAAGGTTAGATAAAAAATGCGTTCTCCGTTACTGTGAGTCTTTGAAGGGTCTTTGAAGGGAGCAATGTGTTTTTCCTGTTTTGGTCAGGGTTCAAACAAGACAAGGGGAGACTTCACCGAGCCACCTTGTATCCCAAATCACGAGCGACCAAACCAACACTGCCTGTACCACTAAATAATTCTAATAATTTCATATTATTAGAATTATTTAGATATTTACTTTATTGTGTAGTGTCGCGAAGCTCACTAGGCTATTGCTTCGCAATAGCGTAGTGTCCATATGGTAAAGAAGTAAAGGCATCTAAGTAATGTCTTTTATTTTCATAATTACTGAGTGATTGCTTAACCTGACTCATTGAATATATCTGATGAGTGCGACTTCTAATAAAGTTGTAGGAGATTTCATGTTTTTTGTTGTGATGCAGTGCTTCATGATAGTTCTGATATGTTAATTCCTTTTTAACCTTGTGCTTGACGACACCTTTGGATTTCTTGTGTTCCTCATCCTCGCCGTGGATTGTGAAAGCATAGGATTTAGGTTTCAACCCGATGAATCTAGTAATGATTTTACCGTTGACTTCATCTTTGTACATTCCTAAGACCTTCTTATTTGTTGTGTCATGGCATGGATGTTCAACAGGATAATCACTAAAATCCATATGTTGCTTGATACCTTGAAAATCCTTGTAGACATCATCAGTGAAGGTTTGAATTACATAACTGTCAGTATCGGTATATATCAATTTGATATTTTCGTTGTATTTCTTTTTCAACACACCATAGTAAAACTCATACATATGTAATTTACTCAAATCCAAAATTGTCATTCCTAAGAATATAGGTTTATCAAGTTTCAAGACCGACTTTGTCTTTTCCACTCCTACCAGATTTTCATTAATGATAAATCTATTTTTGAAAGTAGGATTATTCACGCATTTTTCATACCTAACATCATTATCTACCAGTTCAAAATCCATATGTTTTCTTTTGTCTTCCATAGTTTTTCCATACACCGCGTTATTCATTAATTTAAACAAATCCTTCTCAAAGTCGCTCTTCGCTTCTTTCCTTTTGCCTGTGTTGAAGTCAATCCACGGCTTCAACCAAGCCCTCTGTTGAAATTTTATTATCCTATGAACCTTGGTGAGTTTCATACCCATTTTTAGATAATACTGTAAAGTCTTGATATGAACAACATATTTTTCTTTATCTTTCAAATTTAATATTAACTTGCTGGTTTTCTCATCCTTCGGTTCTTTGTTTCCATAGTAGATTTTGTAGATTTCCTTTTGATAGTCTGACAACATATTAGCATTGACATTCATTATTTCCGGTGCTAGTGGATAGTCCGAATGGTAGTCGTGTAGTGTTTCTGGATAATCCAAATCAACTTCCATAATATAACCATACTCATCTTTTTCATCCCACTTTTCAATGTTAGGTGTTTTCTTTGCCCATTTGATGTTCTTTAAAGGCAATTTTTGAGACATTGCCAGACCATACAGATTGTTAGCATCTAAGTAATTGATATAACTTGACGGTTTACTTTCATCAAAGGCTTCATCCATATACTTATTGTTTGCCTCAGCCAGTTTATGACTGACCTGACACATACCTCCTCGCATTCCCTGTTCAACCATCTCATACATTTCTTTATCATGCAACTGCTCAATTTCAACACCAGTTTTCAACAACATAGCTTCCCAAGCGAAGTTAGGAAGGGTATAATAGTGTGCGGGGTCCAAACCGTAGTATTCCATACATAAGTCTCTAAAGTTTTCAAAAACATCAGTCAATAATAAAACATCGGTTCTCAAATACAAATCGTGATATTGTCCTAATGTTCTAATACCGAAGTGTTTCCAAACCTTTTGTGCCCTTTCATAATCTTTGTCATTGACATGTTCCTCACTTAATTTACTGTAGAACGCTTCTTTTGATGGTAAGTTTCTTTCAGTAAATCTGTCAAAACTATCAAAATAGTCATAAGGATAAATCCCCTTGTCAGTCAACAAGTCCAAATCTTCATCGGTTTTAACATATGGATTTCTAACACTGTATCTAAAATTGTTCTTCCAGTTCTCACGCCTTTTATCATCTTCATACTTACTCAACTTTACCAACTTATCCAACGAAGACGATAAGAAGCTAAAACTGTCCTTGAAACAAAGGTTTTTAAAACCAAAGGTTATGAACTTCTCGCTGTTCTGTGCGATGCAATCGATTTTAGCATTCTTGCTCAGTTCGTGTGCCTTGTTGATGATTAAGTGAGCGTCATAGTTTTTAAGGTTATGAAGGAAGACTGGTATTTTATAATATCTCATACTGAAAGCAAGATTACAATCATCATGAGCACAACCTCTATATTTACCAGTAAAATGGCAATGGTCTCTAACTTTTTTATCCCCTTCCTGAAAGCCCTTTCCACAAACGAAACACTTAGTAGCAGTGTCAAAATCTGTTTTATCGTCCTCAGTCATGATTATCTCTTTCACTTCTTTCATTTTCTTTATTACATCATCTCTGACTTCATTCATTTTCTCAACGAACTTATCCATACAATCTTCGCCCCTGTATAAATAGGGCTCACTGCTTCCAGTGATGGCATTGACTACATTAATCATAAAACCACAAGGGCGATGATTTTGATATGATGTTGTTGTCGCTTTTGTTGATTTGCTTTTAACATCAATGGGCACTGTTAAACATTCAAAGTCGGCATATATTACATAAGGTGCTTTCAGTTTCTTAAAATGGTTCTTAAATTCAATGGTAGCTCCTACCTCTGGCATTTCTATTTCTTGTCCTTCAACCGCTAGACAGCCCTGTTCTTCGTGTTGTTTTAATAACTCTTCTGACTTGAAACCGTGTGAGCACGTCCTACAATGATGTTTTTTCCTATTTGATTTGTTGGTTTGGCTTCCCATCAGCTTGTTATAGTTCTTGATGTAGACATAGTGCGAGTTGGCATTTTCTCCAGTCAGCTTTATTAAATCAATCTTTTGTTGTGCTTGGGGGTTGTTGCTTCTTTTGTATAATAAAATTGTTTTACTATTGGCATCAGGATTGATGTAATAAACATTGACCGATATGTGTTTGTTCTGTTCTTCAAATTGTTCAATCTCATCATTGCCTACAGGAAAGTTTATATTGTCCCACTTGATGAAACTATCATTAACATATTTTTTATAATGATACATATCACAGGGATGGTCTTTTTTGTATATCTCATAAAAACCACATTGAACAGAATATTTGAAACACAACTCATCATTGTTTTTAATATTGATACAAGCCTTTTTGTTTGCCACCCAGTCGGGCAATGGAATATAAGAAGAGCCACGGGTAGGATTGTATCTGTCATAACTTATCACCAGACTTTGAACTTGAAGAAGAACAAGACCCGATTGAATGAATTCGGCTATCTCAATTTGAACCTCTATGTCGTGGGCTATGTTGTTTAAAACACTGTTTATCTCTTCTGGGTTATGGACATTGTATCTCCTGCTTCTCAGCCTTCGTCGTATCTCTTCGTTGTCAGTGTTCTTTAACGCCAAATCTACTTCAACAATGATTTTCATATTCGGGTTTCTGTTCAGGAATTCTACCATTCGTTGCTTCTGATATTTTAAGTATGATAAGCCTTTCATTCCTTTCAATCTTATATCACTAACCGAATATGTGTTGGCGTAGCCTTTGAAGGCTTGCTGTTCATCTGTGATTTTGGATTTGAAACGCTTGACATAATCCTGCAAGGGTCTTCCTCGTGTTAGTTTGATGAAGCTAGCCCCTTTCATTAGAAGACTATGTTTTCTGTAACCATCGCTTCTCGCCACTTCCTTTAGTCTGGTATTCAACACCTTCGAAGTGGGTTTGTTCTTACTGTATCTGTAGGTCTTGTCTCCTATTTTGAGTTTTTGCGTTTCACTCCCTTCTTTTTGTACTAGTTCACCTTGTTGACTTTTTATAATGAAATCTATGATTTTTTCTTCTGACACTGACACCATATATCTATACTCTATATTATATATACTAAATATTTCTTTAAGTAGTTTTGGGTAGGGGTTGCCTGTTGGAGAAACTGGGCTCCGGGTTGAAACTCAACGCATTAATCTTATTAATGAGTTTTAATAAGATTAATGAATTATCCTTTCATAAAGGGGGGTTTTTGTTTTTATTGCATACATTGCTTTTCTTGTGTTTGGATAGGTTGGTCTTGCTTGATATCGTCCTTCCGCAGTCCTCGCAGGTGTAAGGCTGTTTTAGGTTTTTGTTGTAGTAGTTCTGGTGGTAGGTCTTCTGGTCGTCCTTCCATCTCATTAGTTGGTCGTCGCTCTCGCTAACCTTCTCGCTCATCCTCTGTAAGACTAAGTCGTTTTCCGCTTTCATAAGTTCAACCATTACATCAAATTCGTCATTCGTTATTCTCTGTTTTCTATTACCATTAATGAAAATTCCTGTCATTTTTACTATATTATCACGTTTTCTCTTTAAGTAGTTTTATTTTTTCTTCTTGCCTCGGCTACTTTTTGTATTTGTGCTTTCTGGGCTTCTGCTCCTACTTCTTGTTTCCATTTGTTCCCTAGTCCATTCACTACCTCTAGCTATTTCTTGGGGTGAGTTGCTCCTGCTTCTTGTTTCTAATTGTCTTCTGTTCATTTGATTACCTCTTGCTCTTTCTTCTGGTGAGTGGCTTCTGCTTCTCGCTTCTACCTGTCGTCTTGACCAGAAAGAAGCCCTCGGTTGTTCTTCTTCTTGTTCTCGCGATTGTTCTGATGAAGTGGATGACTTCTTATCTCGTTGGAATAGTTCAAATACGCTCTTGTCTTCTCCACCTAAAAATATGTTTCTTAATGACCTTATTTCTCGACTTTCCTCTTTCTTCTCTTCCTCTTTCTCGGTTGATGCTGACGATGATGATGTTAAATGAAGACTTTGTAAATCTTCCTGCTTTTCGTCTGACTGTTTTAAATCATTATCTTTTACACCTTCTGGTTCATCTTCTGACTTTCTATTTTCCTCACTCTTGTCTGTAATTACATCACTGAATTTTTCATCATCTAACTCCTTTGCTACATATCGCGTTGTTTGTGTATCTGCCTCATTGTTTTCATACAACTGTGATGTTGGCGGTATTTCATCAAACATTTCTGGTGTCAATTCATGTAATAAAACTTGTTTATCAGTTTGAACCCTAGCATTCAACCGTCGTCTCCTGTCGTATTTTGAAAGGTCAAAATCGTCAAAGTCTATATCGTTAATTGATGTGTCAAATGTCCGTCTTTCGGGGATGATTTCAATTTTCAATCTGTGTGTCATCGCTTCTTTCAGCATTTCATCAAAAGTTTTCCTTCTTCTTAATCCATAATATTTATCAGTCATATTTAAATATTATAGATTTTTTTTATTGTTGAGTTGATGAACTTGGTTTCTGTTTGAAGTACTTGTTATAAACGTTGTCCTTGTAATATGTTTCTAACTGAGTACGAATTCCTTTTCTTTCTGTTGTGCTTGCATTGTTATATTCATCTAATAATTCTTTGAACTCATCGTATTTATCAGCATTTATTACATTGAATTGATGTAGTTTTGAAATTATATTATCCATCATAGTTCCCGGATTTTTCGAAAGATACACCGGCCACATCCACTTTATGGTTTCTAAATAGTTTTTGAAAATTTGTTCATCATCCACTTCTTCGTTTTCTACATTTTGTAATTCCATCTCGTTCGCTTTTTCGTGCATTTCCATTATTTCAGTATCAGAAATTGTTGTTTGTTTATCATCATCATCATTGTCTTTACCCTTTTTCGCTGTTGCTGTTTCCTCTATGGGTTCTAAAGGTGGCAGTTCGTCATCTGATGTCATTGAATGAACTATTACCCCTTCAGGTATTGAACTTGATGAAGCCTTGTTTAAATCTTCGTGTATGCTTGGACTGAGTTTTTCCCTTTTCTCTCTGACTTGTCTATCTTGTTCTTCAAATGATGCTTGTATATCATTTTCATACTCTTCATATTCTGTCAGTGGACTGTCTGGTGTGGAAAAAGCGGACTTTGAAGAAGACCGGCTGGTTATTCTAGAAGACGATGCTGTTGTCTCTGCTTTTCTTAATTCCTCCTTTCTTTTCATCGTTTCCTGATTTAGCAATCCTAAGCTGTCCTTGTTGTCCCACTGACTTCCATATTGGTTTAATCTGTATCTCGTCGCCTTTCTATCTATTACATCTTCAATCGATGGTCTATTCTCATCTTCTACTAATGTTTCTTTTAACAATTCATCATAAGAAGGTCTTAAGTGTAGCTGTGATTTTAATGAACCTATGGCATGTGGTTTGGTTGTATTCAGTCTATTTATTGATTTAATCATATTATATTAAATTAATTTAGAAAATAAAATTAATCCGAAATATTCTTAATCATTTCTTCTAAATGTTTCTTTCTTGCTGTGAGTTGTTCTGTTGTCTGTATTCCATCTGGTGAGCGAGTGTTGTCCAACTCTCGTCTTATCTTGTCTAACTCCTTTCTATAACTTTCGGTTCTGTTGCTTTCAGCTAAATCATTTCTATACTTTATTAGTGCTCCTTGTGATTGTTTCGCTTCTATTGTTTCTTTTAATTGTTTAAAATAATTCTTTCTTGAAGCAGCGCCCCACAAATCATTTGAATCGTAGTAACGTTCTACTTGTGGAGCCCTTTTAAATTCGACATTTCTATGACTTCTCATAAGCATAATTGTTATATATAATAATTAGATTATTATTTAAAACATTGATAAAGTTAATTTATTTATTTTATCTGATTTATCTTGTTTTTTCTTTTGTTTCAGTTCTTCATAATGTTGGGTTAATAGTTCTGTCGCTGTGGGTTTCTTAATGGTTTCTTTAATAACTTCTTGTTTAATCTCATTCTTAATTTCTTCTTTTACTTCTGGTTGAATTTTTCTAATATTCTTTTGTGGATTAACTGGTAATAATTCAGTAGGTACCCCTTTACAATTTTTAGGATGTGAGTGTCTCAAACTTTTCAATGTCATCTTTTTAGAGCATTGTTCACATTCTACTAATTCAACTTCTTTTTTAGTTCTTGGTAATGCTTTCGCTTTTGGTAATGCTTTTGCTTTTGGTTCAGGTTTGACTTCTTCTGGTTTAACTTCTTCTGGCGTTGGTTCATCAACTGTTTCATTTTGTTCAACAACTTCATTATTAATAGGTGCTTCTTCTGTTTTAGTTTCATTATTAACATCTACTACCTCAATACTTGACATATAATATATTCTATATATTTTCTATATGGAACAATTAAAGAATATATTTAAATAATATCACTTTTAACAAACAATAATGAAAATGAACAATTCACTCCATTTAAATTAATTTCATTTCCTAATGAATTACTAATCCAAAAATCTAATTGTTTAAAGCTTCTATTTGATACATCCAAGTAATCAAGAGGGTTCAACTCATTATCAAAGACAATTCCCGCGTGTGGTGCTGTGACTGGTACTTTCTTAACAACTGTGCTATCACCGGTTCTTAAATTTACTTGATTATAATTAGACAATTGAGAAGAATGAAAATAAATATTTCTAATAGGTTGAAGATTAATAAACCCAGAAACATAAGGATTATTATATTGATAAACTGCAACTTGATAATTTCCTAAAACTTCATTAACAGATTGCAAGTTATTAGCATCAAAAGTTCCATTCCATATATAATCTGTATATGTTAGTTTCATTTGTTCATCAGTTAACACAGCGAACTTTCTATCGGCATAGTTTGAATAAATTGTTATTTTATTAGTTTTTACACTATAAACAATTTCATAAGTATTTGAGAAATTAGTATTATCTACAACACCATTTATTTTTGCCTTTAATTCTGTCGCTAGTTCTGTGCCAGTATATACTCCTTCGTCCAATTGTAACGCTAAATAATGGACATTTGTGTTATCTTCATCTGGAGCTAGTGGAGAAGAGTAAAAATATAATATATTATTTAATCCTGACTGAATTGAATACCAAGAGTTAGGCAATGTTACTTCGTGAATGTAGCAATGAACTCCGTTGTCTGTTTGTAATGTTTCCGGCAATTCAACTTTGAAATTCGATGATGTACCACTAATTCTATGAGCGCTGTCAATATAAACTTTTTTATATGTAAGCATTATTAATTAATTGAGAAATTAATTTATAACTTTAAATATATGATTAATAATAAAAAGTTAATTTATGAAATTAAGCATGGGAAAATTAAACATTATCAACCTTATAAGAAAACAACTAAAATAACTAATGTTATGAAACAAACTGACAAAATCTTAAATAGTTATTATCCTAATTCAAATTTAACTGATGCACAAGGGTTAAGTAGAGCATATGGCAATGGTAATGGTTTTTATATTGATGGTGATAAAATGTATATAAGCGGAACATTTGGAAAAGGAACGTTTGGAGGTGCTGTTAATGACATTCTGGCAGATGTAGGACTTCCCTTTAAAATGACAAAATATTCACAACGATATAAAGACACATCAACAGCATTGGATGAAAACCATGAAGTTAAACATCTTATAACACATAGTCTCGGTTCAAGTGTAGGGGCACAAATAACAAAAGATTATCCTGAAAGAGAATTAACTCTAACCACTTATGGTGCACCGTTTATATCACGAAGGTCTAAAATTACCGATGATTACATTAATTTTAGAAGTATCTTAGACCCTGTCAGTATTGCTGACCGTGGCGCTATAACTGTTTATACTGGTTCATTAAATCCATTTACTAACCACGATTACATAACTGGATACGGAGACCAAGGGCGTGATGTTTCAAGAAGTGTTGAACCTGTAAGTGCGATAATGTAGTTAAATAAGTACTTAAATATATAACTGTATAATATTATATATGTATAATCAGTTAAATGAAAACTTGACAGAAAGTGAAACAACATATAAGCCATTGACAATTGAAAAAAGATTAATGGATTTATATAGAGATAATAAACGAACATATGTAAAATGCCAATGCGGATGTTATATATTTAGAGGTTTTGAATATTCCAACTGTTATAATTTTATCTTGTTTAAAGCAAAAGTCGCAAATAATAAGTTCTTGTTATTAAATGACAACAACAGATGTAATCACACTCAATCAGACATTGACAATATAGTAAAAAGACAAAACATAAATTTATTATCATAATAATATTAATGATACATCATAAGAAATATGACAATGAAACAACGGATGATATGATTCGGAATGAAAATAAAAAGTATAAGAAAAGTTCATATGAAGAAATTAGAGAATTAGTCTTGGAGAAAGAAAAAGGTAATACTCCAGTTGAAGATAAGATTAAGAAAAAGAAAATGAAAATATTCAAAAATAATAATTCTAATCAAAAGGATCACACTAAATTATTTAATTTAGTTTAAATTATTTCTAAATTAGATTATATATATATAGTAATGGAAACTTTTAGTGCTGAAGATATTCTAATTGACAACCTCTCATTTAAATTAAATAAAGGTGC
Organism: Effrenium voratum; assembly: GCA_963377175.1. NCBI lineage: Eukaryota > Dinophyceae > Suessiales > Symbiodiniaceae > Effrenium > Effrenium voratum. The sequence continues at coordinate 18,687 of CAUJNA010003530.1, read as the reverse complement.
AAGTTATATCAACGACCGTCGTTCTGTCTCGTTTTTTCCTTCTGGGAGTAATATCTACACTCCTTCATCAGGCCAGCGTGTGTTGAAAATAGCGTTAAATGCTGAAGATAATAGTTGGTTAGACCCACAGAGTGTAATGGTTTATTTCACTGTTGAAAACACTGACACGACAGACAATAAACGCTTGCGTCCTCTGTCTCCTGCTTATTCCTTTTTTAGAAGAGTAAGACTAATTGCTGGTAATCAACTTGTTGAAGACATTGATTACTACAACCGAAATCATCATATGATGAGTTGTTTGATGTCAAAAGGAGCAAGAGACAATGAAGACGCCCAGAGTTTTGGTTATAGATATGATGATGATTTAAACACTCGTCGTGCAGTTCCTGCATCGGGTCATATTGGTCCTGCATATGACGCTTACACAATTCCCGGTTTTAGAAGAAAAATGGTTGTCGGATTTAAACCGATGCTTGGTTTATTCAATCAATTTAAGTATATCCCATTAAAAGCGTGTCCTCTTGTTTTAGAACTTGAATTAGTTTCAAATTTTAGTGATTGTGTTGTTACAGTTGGTGGTACGAGGTTTCCAGAAAGTGGCAACGCAGACTCAAGCCTTCATACAAATGAGCAGTTCTCAATTAGTAACGCATTCCTTCAAACTGATTTGGTTAGCTTGGACAACGACCTCCACAATAAATATGTTGCTCACCTCCTCGATTCAAAAGAATTACCTATTACGTATAATACTTATATTTGTCAATCTAATCAAGTTCCCGTTGGTTCGTCGACAATTAACACTACTGTTGTTCGTTCAGTGTCTAAACTCGTTGCCGCGTTCATCAGTTTCAACAAAAGTGGAGTAGGCGATACTCACGTTATGAAAGAATACAACAATTTCTATCATCCTATGTATAATTTGAATTATCAAGACAGTGGATACTACAATGCCGACCTTGATTTAGAATTTCAACTTCAATTAGGTTCAAAACTATATCCTGAGTATCCTTGTCGTTCATTAACACAAGCATTCTATTATTTACGAAAAGCATTAAATTTACCATTGTTCCATCAACACCATTTATCAATTGAATATTCTGCTTATCGTGTTGATAAGTTTATTTTTGCTATGAATTTTGAAAAGGTGCCGGATTCTTCATATTCTGGAATTAACACTAAAGCCGGACAACAGCTTCTAATTCGTGTGAAACCTATTGGAAATATGGCAACAGCAAATATGCCTGACACGATTTACATAACATTAGTATCAGAACAAATATTATCCATTAGAGACGCCGGAGTTCAGATACTCGATTAAAAATAAGTAAAAATGATAATATTAAAAATAAATAAATATTATCATTTTCTACTATTAATATATAATGCCTTCAATAAATTTAACAAACTTTGAAAATGTTGTAGCGCACACAATTAGCGAAATCAATTCTACAAGCGGGGTGACAAACATTAGAAACATATATGCTAATCAATCAGATATAATTGATTTACTCAACAACAAAGCAGACCAAGTAGACACTTACACAAAGGAGCAGATAAATGCTAATTTTTATGATATAACTCAATCATACAATAAGACAGAAGTTAATGTATTATCAAACAATATTAGTTCAAATACATTTTTAATAGGTAATCTGACAATAACTTCCAATACAAATTTTAATAATATTTCATCAAATACAAATTTAATCAATAATTTAAATGCAACATCAACAACACATTTTAATAGCATCAGTTCCAATTCTAACTTAATTAATACAAATTTCAATAATATTTCATTAAATACACATTTAATAAATAATTTAAATGCAACATCAACAACACATTTTAATAATATTAGTTCTAATTCTAATTTAATAACCGGATTAAATAGTACAGTAAATTCACATATTACTGCAATTTTAGATTTACAGAATGGAGGTTCATTTAATGAAACAGATTATTATAATAAAATAACAACTAATAATTTATTATCAGAAAAATTAAATACATCAGTATTAAATAATACATTAATTCATAATATAACAACTACTTCAATTTTCAAAATAGCAAATTTTGGAAATTATAATAATTTCTTTGAAATGTATAATAATTATTTTGATAGTTATATTTATGGAAATTTAAGTGGAGCAACTATGTTTTTAAACCAGAGATCTTTTGGTAATGTAGAAATTAATAATTCTTCAACTTTTCAAAATGATAAAATATTATTAAATCATAATACTACAATATTATCTAATTTACAAGTATCAGGTTTATTTTCGTGTTCGTCTATTTTAGATGTAGCAGGTTCAGATTCTCGTTATGTTTTACAATCAGATGGATTAAGTGGATTAATAACAGGAAATACAAATACAATTAATTCAATAATTACTAGTAATAATTCACAGGATACATCATTAGGACAAAAGTTAGATAAAATAGATACTAACGCTCAATCAGTAGCAGGTGCTATTAATTTTAGTGATAATACAACTTTACACAGTAATTTAAATATGTTGACTACTGGTTCTATAATATGTAATAAGTTTAGTACTACACCATCACCTAATGTTGGATTGCAAATGACATTTCAAATGTTCAATCGTGAATTTAATATTAACAGAGATGGTAGAATGTGGATGAGTTCAAGTGGTGGTCAATGGGAAACTCAAATAGGAGATGCTAATGTTGGAAGAGTGTGGGTTAAAGATAGATTTGGTTTAGGTGCTGTCGGTGTTAATGGTTATGTTTTAAACTGTGCTGGACAAGCAAGATTTACTGATGCAGTTCAATTTATGGGAACTGACAAAGCAATAAGTTTTAACAATGGTTCATATTTGAATTTTAATAATAATGGTTCAATACGAAGATATACTCCTGATGCTATAGAAGGTTTATATATGTCTCATAATGATTTTGTTGCTCTTTCTGTTGGCGATGTTACAAATGCTTCTAATCAATATATGATGTGTGATGGATTAGTGAATAAAACTATTTTTAGTAAGCCTATAGATGTGTTAGGAAATATTTATACGAATGCTGCTGTTAATTGTGATAATGTTAATATTGATACTGATGGTAAATTAACAATTGATACAAATTGTGAATTATATAGATATGTTAGTGCTTTTTCATCTTTTGATATGAGGAATAGTGATGCTAATTCTTCAATTAGATTTATTTGTGGAGACCCTGCTGTTCAATCTAATATAGTTGGAGCAGTTAATATTTCTACTGGATGGACTTTTAACACTGATACTGTTGATGTTATGGGCAATTTATTTGCTGATGATATTTATGTTAAAACTAATGGAGCATTGAGAAGCAATCGTATAGCACCTAATGGTGGAACATTAGTAACTGTTGATACTAACTTAGCAGTTCAAAATGCATATTTAGCAACTAATACCATTCAATCATTTGATTTAACAACAGTTTCATTTTTGAATAATATTTCAATGACTACTGGAACAGACTTAAAGCTTGGTACGAGTGAAATATCAACTTACTACGATGGAACTAGTTTATCTACAATTGATGTAATATTCAGAACGTCGAACACGGCGTTTAGAGTTTCAGATGCTTCAAGTACACCTTCAGTTTTATTATCTATTGATAAGACATTTGGAACGGCAATAAACACTAACAGTTTCACAAACAATGCCCCGTCGACTTTTAATGAAAATGTAACAGTTTTAGGAACGAAGAAATTGTTATGTAACACACTTGAACCATCAACAGGAACTAATATAGATTTAACAGCAACAACAGTAACCATCAACGGAACGTTTGTTGATTCATCTGACTCAAGATTGAAATATGATATAGACAATATCAAATCTAATTGTATGAATGTTATTAAGAAATTTAAACCGAAGAAGTTTAAAAGACACGATAGAAATGATGGTGGTAAAACTCACATTGGTTATTTAGCAGATGAAGTATTAAAAGCAATTCCTAAAGAGTTTGAAAATATTGTATGTAAAGACAGAGAGTATTTAGGATTGAATTATTTAGTTTTACCCGTGTTAGTTCATAAAGCAGTATTAGAATTAAATGATAAAGTAGATAAACTTGAAAAAGAAATTAAGGAATTTAAAAAAGAAAAATCTAAATAATAATATATAATGGGTAATTCAAATAGTAATGTTGAAACTTCATCTATTGATAAAATTAATGATATTGATATAGAACAATTAGATTTAAGTAATATTGATAAATTACAGTTAAAAGCAATTAAACAAATGAGTGAAAGAATGTGTAAAATTGAAAAAGAAAAATCTGATAAATTAATATATAAATTACCAGCGTTAAATTTGTGTAGTTATAGTTTGTTCTGAATTAATGACATTAAGTCATAATCTTAATGCTATTAATTTTAAAGATAAAAATAAAAGTCATCAATAATAATTTGGTCATCTTCATTGATGACTTTAATAGTTATTTTTTTCACTTGTAATGAAATAAAATTAGCCATATCACTCGCATACACTAATTTAACTTTATGAAGGTCTTTCTTAAGAAAATAATAAATATCAAATAAATTGATTGATATTAAAGTTCGATTACACACATTAAACCAACGAGTAAACGAGCTAAATGTAACAAATATATCATATTCAATAAATAATTTAAGTGGTTTATATTTTTTATGTAATTTATCTAACTCACTTAAATTAAAAACATATGATAATCCATTATTAATATTGATATTATCAATTTCAAAATAATGTATGTTATTTAATGTGTAAGACTTATAAACTGGTTTATATTTATTAATATAATTTTTAACAATATTACTATTTTTTATTTTTAATAATTTAACATCACCTAAACTATAAGATAATACAAGGTTTTTAATTTCTATTGGTAAATCATAAAATATCATAATATATTTGAATATTTATTTTATTTTAAATGATTTTTTCAAATCTAACATATTTAGTTATTTTTTAATCATCTGGCACTCTTGTTGAATCACCATCACTATAATTATCACTATCACTATCAGTATCATTTTCTATACGAATATGTTCTTCTAGTTCTTTCCTCATTCTTTCTGCTTTCTTAAAAGTAATATGACAATCACTTTCAATATGGTTAGCAGCATCCTTCATTAAAAAAGTTTCACCACATTCACACTCTACTAATTGTTGTAGTCTTTGCTTTCGATATTCCTGAATCTGTTTTGGTATGTCATCACGGCTTCGCCCTGATGAGGGACTACGTCCGTCATCACCGAAAAACCTTACTGGTTCTTCATATATTCTTTCTTGAACCATTTTTAACATTCTATAATATATAATAGATTTATTTTATTTTAAACGCTTTCTCAAATCTAACATAAAACATATTATTAACATCTTTGGAATTCATATTAACATAAAAGAAGGAGTAGGGCTTATCATCTACCGCTTTATGATACATATTTAACAGTTGCTCTTTATCAACGATGGCGGAGTTTTCCTCAATGAATGACATTAACTCTGATACATTCTTTAACTTAAAGATATACAACAAACTAGAATTCAACCTAATGATTGGTGCTAGGACACGATATTTTTGAACGCTTAAGCAAAAACTAATGGCGTCGTGTCTGCCTCTCGTTGCCAGTCCATGTAATAACTTGCTGTATCTAACAAATTTAGGGTCGTCTGCAAAATCATCAACAATGATTAAAATTGAATGAAGTTTCTTCATCTTCTGTTCTTTCATATAATGAATTATCTTTCTTTGAGTGTTAATTATTTCTTCCAGTTCTTCAGGTTGGTAGGTGTCATAATATAACTTTTCTTTTTCATCATCAACCTTCATATTATCTTTTTGATATTTCTTGACTTCAACGAAGGTAGGGTCATTATGAACAGACGGACTAAAAATGAATATACGAGCGAAGCAGTCCCTATAAACATTTAGGATAAGGTTTTGGATTAAAACTGTTTTGCCACCCGTTGATGAAGCAACAACAATTGAGCGAAAAGGTAGTTTTGGCACATGTTCATATTTGGATTGTTTGAATTCATAATCAGTTATGTTTATTGGTTTTATAATGGGAACTTCAGGCATAAAATAATAATATTAAAAATATTTAGAAAATAAATTAATATTATTTATTGTATGAAAGCATTGCTATGATATGAATGGTGTCTATCGTAGTAGAACAGGCTCTTTCATCAACTTCAGTCAATAAGTATTGAAGATAATTAGTTTTGTGTCTTGCTCGCGTATGCAATGAAAACCCCAAGTGCTGTGCCCCACCAATATTCTATTATGCATGAAAATAATAAGATTAAATAATTATTTTATCTTATTATTTATATGACTATTATCCATTGCAGTTGTGGTAAAACTTATGATGACAAATATTTATTTAAACATCTAAATTCAAAATATCATCAGAAATTTGTAGAATATAGATGGATTAAAGACGATACAATGAAAAAACTTTACAAGAAAAGAAAGACAGAAATGAAAAATAATTTATCTTATTATTTAATATGAAAAGGAGTTATACAGATTATATTAATATAATAAATGAAATGGAGAATATAGAACGGGTTGTCATAACTGATAATAGATGTAAAAAAATATGTTATTTTATTTTAGAATTAATTAAGTTTTTGATACAATATATTAAAAATATAAATATTAATATAAATGCCAAAAAAGAAAAACAAAAATAATAAGACAGGTTTAAGTGTTTCATCAACTGATGAAGAAATTGTTAAAGAAGCATCAGTCACTGAGTTTGCTTGTCCTATGTGTAAAAAGATGTTAGAACTTAGAAATGAATTAGAAATAAAAAATAAGGGTAATTGCAAATGCAGTTGTGTGCCAATAGGGTTCAAAATATCTAAAAATGATAAGAAAATGAACATTGATAAAACTAAAGACGGCATCAACTTAGAAACAGATGCTCATAATATTTGCATCAAATTTGGGAATGAAGCTACAACGTCAGATAATGTTGATAACGAAACACAGGAAACTATTAAACAAATGATGAAAAATTAGTATTTAAAGACTAGAATTAACATAATTTAAACATTTAGTTTTAAAAGTATAGTTGAATAATATAGTATATGGTTGAATTTTCAAGTTTAACACATTTACATTTTGGAGCACTTGAATTAGACAAGCAAATTGGAGACAATAATTATAATGGTGTTAGATATTATACTTGTAAGTGTGGATGTAAAATAGTCTTAACTCGTACTCAAACTAAAAAATATAACTGTTTATTACTTAGTGTTGGTCTTAGCTATGAATATTTATATCTGGACAAAGCGTTAGTATGTGGACATACTCAAAAAGATTTAGATAACATTGTTAGAGTTATGGTAGAAGGTGAAGAATTTAAACATTTAAGAAACAGAGACATTCGAAATTAAAATATTTAGTTTTAAAACTTTAGTTTTATAATATAGTATATATGGAAGGTGTGGATAAACTATTTTTGAAAATTGATGAAATAATGGAACAAAATAAACGCATTTATCAACTGTTAGAAAGTATGAAGAAACCAGCTTACAATAATACTAATAATTACCAACCAAAAGAAGTTGATAGAGAGAGCACTGAATACAAGAATAAACGAAATGTATATATTAAAAAACTTAATGAAAAAGTTATTAAAGAACCTAAACAATCAAGTCTGGATTTCTACCAAGTCAAGTATATTGAAGATACCAAGAAATATGTTTAATCATTAACTAACAAAATTTCGTGTCTCAGAAGTGGTTTGTTTATTCCTGCTACTCTGTAAGTTTTATTACCCATAATATCATATTCAATTTTATCAACATTGAATATCTTATTAGACCATTTAGAGTTATACTCTTTTCTGTCGGTGTAATTGCCCCTTTTCTTTTGAAACACTTTTATCTTATCGTTCTCCTGTATTCTGGGATACTTTCTTTTGTTCTTTTCTCGTAGTTTCAGATTGACCTTTACATTTATTTCATTGTCGTCCTTGTGTGCTTCGGTTGGTGTCATCCTTGTTGACGAGTGTAATGTGCTGTTATACTGTTTCAATGCTGGTGTTAAGGCATCGGTCCATTTCATATTATTAAACCTAACTCTATCGTGAATTTTGTTTTTCATCGTCCTAATAAAACGTTCGGCTACATTTGCGTGTGTCTTTGTTATTATGTGTTTGATACCTTCGCTGTTGAAGAAATCCTGAACTTGGTTTTTGGTTGCAAATGCTCCATCATCATCAGAATACACAGACATCGGATAACCCATCTTTTTAAAACTTGCTCTTAGTGCTTTTAGAACGTGCTCTCCGTCTCTTTCCTCCATCGGAATTGCATCTGCTAATTTACTGAAGATGTCAATCACGACTAAAGCATACTGTGGAACGTTCTTGTCTTTAGCTAAAGGTGACATATGCATTATGTCTATTTGATATTCATATCGTGCGAAGGGAGCGGTATAGGAATTAGTGCCTCTATAATTTTTGATTTGTTTATTTGGTTGTTTCTTTAAGAAAGACTTTACATCTTCTAATGTTATCGTTGGGTCTTCTTCCTTTGCCTTCTTGTGTGTTGCCTGTGTGCTTCCGAAACCCTCGTCTAAGTCATAATAGATGTTGCTGATTATTTGGTCTTTCGTTAATCTCGCCATTATATTATTTGTTAGAAAATATTTTTTATCGATATAACCCCCACCCCTTAACATTAAAAAAACTACTTAAAGAAAAATGGATATAATATAGTAAGAGAAAAAATGACACTGTTTAATTATGATAATTGTCCTTGTAAAAATAAAAAATGTAAGTCTGTCGTAGCACTAGCTAATATTTTACCTGTTAATGTTTGTAACCTTATAGGTGGCTGTATTAGAGTAACATGTTTTGATTGCTGGTATTTGATGCATGAAGAAGAACATTTTATGAGAGATAAAGACATTCCTGAAGAAGGACTGGAAAAAGCAGAACTTCAATTACAAGTTATTAAACTAATGCAAAATAATGTGTTTACTCTACTAGCAGAAAACCAATATAGTATGAAAATAAGACATTACAGAAAACACATTGACCGAGTATTTGATATACAAGAAGTTAAAGAACGGTTTAAAAATAGAAAAATGTATTATCAAGCATTAAAATCATACTGTAAGAATAATGAATATGAAGTTTGTATCATTTTAAAAAAATGTATTGACATTGAAGATTTAAAAAATTTTAAACGTTGTGGATTTAGCTTTCCAAACCTAAACAGTTGTTGGTCATATAGAAATAACAATTATTATATGAGATATATTCTTAGCGAATTAATTGACATTTACATAGACCAATTAATAAAAGGATACGGGCATTATTGTTGTGAGTATAGTATGAGTTGTTATATTGGTTGTATCGCTGGTGAGATTGAATACGGGTCAAATTAACTTTTGTTTATTAATATTATCATCTTATAATATGATTAAACATTGTTTTTATAATCTAACAAGAAGGTTAAGACAATTAAATTAAACCTGAAACCCAGACTGGCCAACCAGCAACCCCTAGCCAAAACTACTTAAAGAGAAAAAGCCTTATATATTAAGAGAAAAATGAGTGAGGGTAAAATGTCAGAGAATAATTTTATATTTGAGAATTGTGCTAGCTTACCTGCTGATGTATTAAAAGGTATCATTGCATATAAATTAGGGCGACCTGAGTATTTGAAACTAAAACATAATCATATTAAGACATTAAAGAGAATACAACAACGATATAAAATAGACAGAACAGAAACAAAAAGAAAGACAAAGCGCTATACTGTTGAAGATGGCGATGATATAAAGAGACACGTAATTGAGTATTACATTTCAAGAAATATACCTTTAAGCATAAAAAGCATCAAAGATATAGTGTTTAATGAAAATGAAAACTTAGATTGTTTGTTAGATGGCATTGAAACCGATAACGGTTATGAAGCAGTGATAATAGTTGAGGTAAATATGTTTGTAAGGTTTCATCATTTCAATTATGAAGACGACCATTTTAACACTTTTAGTTTTCATTTTCATAGTGATGATTTTGTAGATAATATAACCATAGATAATATAACCGAAGTAATGATAGAGGCACATCAAACAATATACAGATGTATTGATGAAGAAAGAAGTAGAATGAATTTTGGAGGAGTACAAAACATAAGGTTTAAACTAATTGTTGATGAACCTGTGTAATTCATAACTAAACCATAATTATATCATTTATACTCTTATATGTTATAATTATAGTGAACTTTTAACCTATGAATACCCCTGAATTAATTTAAAGACTAGACCCCTTAATATTTAAGGATATATGACTGACAAAAAGCAGTGTTCAAAATGTAAAGTCTTTCAACCGCTAGAAAGGTTCAAAGAAGAAAGGAAACAATGTAATTTATGTCTCGAAAGCAAACAGAGATACAGAGAAAGAAATAAAGAAACACTTAGCCAAAAAGCGAAGGAATATTATGAAAATAATAAAGAACACAAACAGCAATACCAGAAAGAACACAGTAAAGAATACAACCTACGAAAAATTGAATGTCAATATTGTAGGTGTATGGTCTCACTTAGTCAGAAAGCAAAACACGAAAGAACCAAACAACACATCAACAATGTTAAGAATCCAAAGCCACCAAAGACTGAAGAAGCAACAAAAGAATACAAACAGCAAACAACACAGGAAGAGATAAGATATTACATTGAAACCTCATCAGATTTTGAATATGACATAAACAAAGAATAGGAAAACCAGAAGACCCGCCAACACCCCAATCGATGAAACTACTAAAAGTACTAACCTCTTTCAAAACGAAATAAACCATCACCCCGAGAAAAACAAAATGAAACATGGCATGAAACATGGGTAGTGAAAACGAATAAGATGGTTAAACTGTTGAAAAACAATACTCCAAGAAATCCCCCAACATTTGACATTTTCCCCTTAGGACCAGCCCTTTCTACATTTTAGGAAAATCCGCTTTTAGACCGGGACGGTCCGCTTTCTGACCGGCAAAATCCGCTTTTTTTGCGAAACACTCATGAGTGCAGAAGTTACAGAATTGTCCGAGATTCCATGATTGCGAACTTTGTGCTCGCAGTTTAGTGAAAAAGCAGTTGCTTCTGACAAAGCACTTATTTTACCATGGAGGTCCCAGAAAAAAGCTGAGCAAGTGAGTGTAAGGGTGAAATCACCCCCAGAGCCGTGGAAACTAGTCTCCCTGTGGGTGAATTCCAAAGGCGTACCACTTACCTGCTGCACCTGGCCCCTTCAAGTACCTTCTAATACCTTAAGGGGGACCTCCATTTCTCCAGTCTTCCCCCCCGGGCCGAAAAAGAAAGAAGGACAAGAATTGGAGATCCGGAAAACCCGCGCCCCTTCCCCAGTTCCAGTTTTAAGGGCGTGGGGGTGGGAGGAGAAATGCAGACCTGGAGTTGACATAAACTGAGGTCATCTACCCAAAAGTCAGGACCCCATGTTTGAAGGGTCATGGAGACTCCAGGAACAGCTCAGTGATCCCAGCTACGCAGTCAACTGGAACTTAACAGGAATTCCTTTTATTTGTTCCACAAGGAAGAGATCTTCAGAAGATCGAATTTCAGTCCAGAGCAGCTCTTGAAGGTTCGAAGGTGTCCCAGCTGCTTTCCTCAAAGCTTTTGGCTGCTCTCAAAAGGCTCATCCAGGGACTCCAGCATGTTGTCAAATCTGGCGTTCCAGCGGGCGCGCCATTTCTCTGCCTTGACACTGGACGGAGCCACGCGCATGAAATTCGGGCAGACCGATGAGTTGGCAACCTCGTAGACCAGGCTCTCGTGTGCGATTCGTTTGCCGTGCCGGGATTGCAGCTAGCTAGCCCCGACCTTGAAACCGTACTTCTCCTCTTTGGTGCTGATCTCGTAGTCTTTGCCATCGGCTGCAAACGAAAGCGATCCTGCCTCTACAGAGATTCCGGACTCGCCAGTGCTTCTTGGAATTTAGTCACAATCTAAATAGAACCTAATAAGGAACGACACGCTGGTCGTTTCGTCTAGTTGATCTGCCCCTTAGGAGTGAACATCCAGTAGAGATCCAGGGAAAAGGCTACTCAGCCCACTGGTTTGCAAGTGGTACATTACAAGACTTCAAGTTTCAGAAGGCCTTTCATTTTGATTCAATTGGACTTCTTACTTTGAATGATATTGTCAGCAGGAATCAATCAACGTGCCTGCCCCTTGAACGGAGTGAACGAAAACGAAAACACCATCTCAAGGAAATACAGTTTCAGCATGTTGGTTTGCAAATTCTAAATGGCAAGGATTTAAGTTTCAGTCGCACGTTCAGTAGATTTCAATTGGAATTAGTATCTTCAATTCCCAGTAACGTCTCAATTAGAGTTTGCACGAATGTCTTATGTTGAAATAGCTTTTAGATAGGAAGTACTGCTCAAGTAATTCATTTGGGCATCTTATGATGAATCAATTGGATCTAATTAGGAGGCAATACGAAGCAACACCAAAACACCACAAGTTCACCAAACAACTTTCCATTCAGGAGATTTGTTTGGGGAAGAGGGATATTCATCCGAAGCTGTCATTTCTAGAGCAAAGCCGCATGGGAGTCATAGCAGCCGAATAGTAACTAGTGACTTTGGGCCAAGTATATTCAGAAGCGCTCACCTTCCCCGAAGGCATTGGACATGTTCCTCTTGCTAAAGCTTCCAAATCAGTATCCTCCATTTGCGAATACGTCTCCTGGGAAAATACAGAAAACAACAAGTAGTGATAGATGCCGGTTAAAATCAACAGGAGATAAAAGCTATTCTTAGGCAGATGGAGAGACTTTGAGAAATTGATCCCAACTTGCTTCCTAGCTACGTGCTGCATATTTAGGGCTGTCCAAACCGATCCCCTGCTAAAAGTTTAACTTGGGGGTGAAATGGACATCTCCACTAAACCAACTAACTCTAGGGGACACTTCCCCATTCTTTCCAGGGATCCGAATCTTTTCAGAAACCCATGAGAACCCCAGGGGAAACAGATGGCTGAAAAGAATGGAAAAGTTTAAAGGAATCAACCCCTAGAACAACCAACAAAAAATCTTTTTGGACGGGATGGCTGAGAACCACCAAGTAGATTTAGACCATCCATCCATCAGACCCTTCAGGGCTTCGGAACTTCTGGGCCAGCAGCATTCGTTGCTCTTTTTCAGCCACTCCTGCGACGAAGACCAAATGGCCTGGGCCAACGAACCTAGGGGTATATAAGTCTAGGGCTACCTTCCATTCTTCCAGCTGCAGGTTGGTTCTTTCTAGAAAACCTCCGGAAACCCAGGGAAAACGGATCCGGTTCATGGAAAGAACGATGGTTGAAAAGAATGGAAAAGGAATCAACCAGTAGAATGACATACATATGTATACATGTAGATAGGGGTGTGTCTTTTTGTTGAGAAAGCCCCGTGTTGATCACCTTTTTGTTTACCTGGTTTACTGGAGGCGCTTTCGGCGTGAAGTCACTACATATTTATATATTTATATGGCCATGGGTCAAAATCCCGTACCCCCAGTGAACATCCCAATCCCCACTAAAATAGACTGAAATGGGTGGTGCACCTAAACCCCCAAAATGGTACCATTGGTGTTGACCCACAGCCATATATTTATACATGGGTCTCGGCCGGTTTTAAAGGAAAACCCAAAAGAAAACCACACTTTGGAGGGGTCCCTTACATCTCACGAGCCGGTTGAATTTGACTCCGCGGGCAATTTTTCGCATTTGGGGATCACAGACTCAGAGACCCCTTAGGAAAGGGATCTCAAGGCTTGCCTTAACCTCCATTTGCTTAAGTTCTGTTGGGGGAAAAAACAACTGAAGTGATAGATTCCCTTGAAAACCAGCAGGGGACAATAAAAAGCAACATATTTATTTCAGCACATAGACGTTCAGGGCCCTTTTTGAGGTCCCAAGATTCAGCAAAAAAAGACTTGCCACAAACGGATGCAAATCAGATTTCCGCAACGAAACTTGAGTGAACCCCAGCAAAAGGGGGACACCCCCTATTAAGCAACCAGGGGTTTACGAATCCGGGGTTCCCATTGTTCCCAGGAAGTTGCTTTTTCCAAACAAATCTTGGGACTGCGAAACTCAAAAAGGCCCTTAAAGCAACCAAATTTGAAGCAAACTTCTTGAGATCCCAAGACCTCCAACTGGATGGGCCTGTCTTATGCGGGTCAATTCGGGAACCTCGACTTGCGCACCACTGGCCGCTAGAAACAAGCAGAACCAGAAAAAGATCGAAGAATTAAAATTTCATACCAAGAAGCAGTGCTAACATCAGAATGTGAATCTGAACAGACTCCAAGCCAACAAAAAAACAACATCCAGACTCCCGACATGGGTTCTACAATGATGAAAACAGACACCTAATGTGGCGGCTGAACAAAGCCGGCTTTATGGCCTACGAAATGGGTGAAGAATCGGCCTTCCGACCGTCAGGTCCTTCACACACTCCTCGTGGAACAGGTGGCCACAAGGAATCCGCAGCGCCTCACGTGAGCCGTCCACGTGAGCGGTGCCGGGGTGTGGCATTGAGGCTACCCCGTTTCTCGCATCCACATCCGTAGATAATATGACTGTGGGTCATATTAATATGTACCCAAAATGGAACCATGGGTTACCCGGCAAGTGGAAACGTGGACCAAAACCTGCGGTCCCCTGATCTTTTAATTTGGACCCATACCCATATGTGTTCCTCGGCAGCTCCGTTCCATATTTGGTCTGAAACCGGCTGAGGAGAACAACTTGCAATTTTGGTATGCCCAGTGGTCAACATACACGTGGATGTTCCTTGGCCACTTTGAACGCAGGTAACCATGGTTAGAAGAGAGCTAACCCAGCGCAAGGCTTGCTAAATGTGCTGAACATCTAAGCACAATGGCTTGATTTGGGGCGACAAAAGGTTTCCAACCACGGGAAAACCAACAGGTTGTAATGAAAAGACCTCCCAAAACAAAGGGCTACACATTTAGGTAAACGGGGTCCGTCTATGCTCGACCAAGTCTAAACGCAACATTGCAATCAGGCGTTGAGCCCCCGTTCCCAGGGTTGGGTGGAGCCCTTGTTTCAACGTGTCTCAACAAGGTTGTTTGAACATTTTGGGCCATTTTCCTTGTGGTGACCCTGATGGTACCAGTAAATCTGCTGTACCGGAAAGCACGCAGAAGAAGAACCACAACTCCTGTACAGTCTTTGCGTTTCGCTCCCCTTAGGAAGAAACAGTAACCGTTTCTTCTTCAACAACCAGACGGCTCATGAAACTGGGCCTTCAAACTTTGTTTAAGAGTCGACTTTCGGCCCCCCCGCGCCCCGGACCCGTATTACGGTCGAACATCGTCCATGAACTTTTGGGCCCAAGTCATTCCCTCTACAGGCCGTGAGGAAAGAAAGCTTCGGAGCAAGAAGCGCCAAGCTGGCGAAGCCGTTCGAGGGAACGGACTACTTTTGAGGGTGAAAGAACGCAAAACGGACCACTGCCATGGTCGGGCAAACCAATTAGGAAACATCATGAATCCAACAGGTTGTGGGCGGGAAGTATGGAGCTGTCCAAAGTAAGCAGTTTTTGCATTTGGGTATGCGTCAAAACAGGAGGACCCCTACAAATGTGCGGCTTCCTTTTGATGCCCCTTTGAACCAAGGTGAAACGGGCACTCTCGAAACCACACACCCATTCAAGCGCCAAGTTCAGTGCAAACGTTCGCTTGGGTTGGGCGAAAGTAGGAAAGACCCAAAAGAAGAAAGAGGAGGAGGAGGAGGAGGAGGAGGAGTAGGAGAAGGTCTCCAGCCCTTTGATTCTGGGTGCTAAAAAGGGTTCTGTCTAAAAACCGATAGATACCCTGCCTTTTGCTTGTTTCCCTTTGAGCAACTGAAAAGATATGGACGATTTCCCAAGCTACCACACCCCCTTTGGTTTCTTTTCGGGAAGATCGAAGATGCACCCTACCCATCCTTTGGGCAGATCCAAAAACACGTCTGGTTGGGAGCCCCCCGCCAAAAAAAAGGAGCGAGCAAGCTCATCTAGGTCCTGCAGTAGAGAGGTTAGAATAAGGGTACCCTTTTTTTTTCTGTAGTCTATTTTAGGGGCCCCCTCCCAAGCAAAAAAACACACGATAAAAACGCACCTGGCTGGGGCACCGAGTCATGAACTTTAAGCGTGATCGCTTTTTGCTGGGGGCTCCAGGCGGGAGCGCCCAACAAGAGGTCCTCCAAGCATACGGAGCACTCCGGGCTCTCCTCGGCGTGCGGCGGGCTCGTTGGCTCGTTGCCGACGGGTGGCCAGGGGTTGCCGACCCGAGCTGCTCGCTTGGAGCTCGGGGGGGTTTCCCTCCGCGCACTTTTTAATCCCGAACCGCCAAACGTGAACCAATGACGACAGGAGAAAAAAAAACAGACTTGCGCTTGCCCCAGTTGCCTCAGCTGCCAGAAAAAGTTGCAGGGGGGATCTCAGGGTTTCGTTGCCTCTGTTTACTTTTTTCCAAGAGGGTACAGCGAGGATTCCAAAGTGTCCGGCCACTTTGGGACTTAGAGGGAACACGGTCGCTCGGCCGAATCCTCCAAAGCGCCACCACCGTTTAGTGCTGCTTTGACTGCTGGCCACGAAGGCGTGTGGGGCGGAAAAGGAATCGTGCCCATGGATCCCATGGATCCGGTGAAGCCAGGGGACCTTGTGAACAAAGCATCCGAAGAATCTGGGGGCCTTCAAAGAAAACAAGGACCACAATTCTCAGCCGCTGAAAGATCTTGAGCCAACCAACCCCTCCTTTTTTGGGGGGCCTTTTTTGAAGCAGCCACTGCAGTTTGGCCAATCCACCCAGTAAGCTCCAGGTCTGAGTGGCAACTTGGTGAGCCTGCCCACGTCATCCCCTTTCTGGCCTCATTATTTTACCATGATCAAAGTCACCCAAGTGGTGGGTTAAAGGGACACAGCCACATTTTCTGACCTTGATAACCCCCAGACACCGTCAAAATGAAGACCCCAGCCTTTACAATCAACAATCACGGAAGCTGACCATCGGAGAGCTTTGGAAGACGAAAGCCTTCCTTTTGGGGAAGCCCCAAAAAGGTCCACTTCCATGATTGCTGGAGGAAGGGTATTGACGGTTGCTTTCATCCGAGGGGAGGGAACCACAGAACTCATTTCGAGGGATCTAGATCTTGCTTTCCGCTTGCCCTCGCCGGCCTCCCCGGTGAACGCATGCCAAAAAAGAAGGAACCCGGACCCTCAAAATTCCCTTTTAAAAATGGGATATCACCCCATAATTTTGGGGGTCAAACCCATTTTTAAGGGAATTTTGAGGGTTCAGGAAGAAATGCCCGCCTCGAGCGGTGTCGGGATCGAACGTTTGCTGCAACGACTCCTCTGCAAAAAAGTTCTCGACTTCTTGTGGGTTCAATTCGGAAAATCCCACTGTTTCAACCAACAAGTTCCAACCCAATCCGCCGGCCTTTTGGAGGATCCACAAATTGCTCACGACCAAACGGTAACTGTGTGTGTGTGTGTGTCTTTTAAGGAGACCTTCCGATTGTTTCGCAGCACTTCTCCTTTCGGCTTCCCTCTCAAACCCACCAAAAACCAAAAGCGGCATTCTCAAAGCCTACTTTGTCCCAGATTGCCATTTGGAGTTCCGAGAGGTCAGTGCCCTTCGTTTGAGGCCCGGATGGCCAAACCAACTCACCAAACAACAAAAAGGAGAACTAATTCTGGGGAAGAAAAAATGGACTGACCCCGTCCGGCTCGGCCCCAGGCGTTGGCCGCGATGTCGTAGGCCGTGACCTGACAAGGAGTTTGGGCACCGAGCGGGAAACAAGAGACTCGAGAAAAACGGGGCCGGGGATTCAGCTACCAAAACACATCTCGCAAAAATCAGTTTGCTTGATTGAAGTTAGAACCCCTGTAGCTTTCAGCTATCTGGGGAAAAAGAGGCCCTGGGGATCAGTTACCACCATTAAAACATGGTTTTTGGTTCGGATAACTCACCATTGTTCACCGTTCAGGATTGTCATCGTCCAAATTGGGTCCTTGCCATTCTTTGAATGGGGGTAGAACCCTAAACCTCAGTAAGCAAAAGGTCTGTGTGTGTGTATGTGTGTGTGTTGTTTTGTTGTGTGTGTGTGTGTGTGTTGTTGTGTGTGTGTGTTGTTGTGTGTGTGTGTGTTGTTGTGTGTGTGTGTGTTGTTGTTGTTGTTGTTGTTGGTGTGTGTGTGTGTTGTGTGTGTATGTGTTGTTGTGTGTGTGTGTGTTGTTGTGTGTGTGTGTGTTGTTGTGTGTGTGTGTGTTGTTGTGTGTGTGTGTGTGTTGTTGTGTGTGTGTTGTTGTGTGTGTGTTGTTGTTGTGTGTGTTGTTGTGTGTGTGTTGTTGTGTGTGTGTTGTTGTGTGTGTGTTGTTGTGTGTGTGTTGTTGTGTGTGTGTTGTTGTGTGTGTGTTGTTGTGTGTGTGTTGTTGTGTGTGTGTTGTTGTGTGTGTGTTGTTGTGTGTGTGTTGTTTTGTGTGTGTTGTTGTGTGTGTGTGTTGTTGTGTGTGTGTGTGTGTGTTGTTGTGTGTGTGTGTTGTTGTGTGTGTGTTGTTGTGTGTGTGTTGTTGTGTGTGTGTGTGTTGTTGTGTGTGTGTTGTTGTGTGTGTGTGTTGTTGTGTGTGTGTGTTGTTGTGTGTGTGTGTTGTTGTGTGTGTGT
>CAUJNA010003529.1:450763-545409 GCA_963377175.1 Effrenium voratum | reverse complement strand
GCCTATAAATTTGGTGGTGGCAGTGGATGACTTGTTTATGGACCAGAAAAATGGGCAAATGAAGAGGATCAGTCCGGAGGAGGACCATCACGCCTTCATCTTGGCCACAGCGAGGGACTTGCAGCAAGACCAGTTCCAGGAGGCCGGCGCCGTCGCTGTCTTGGCCCCTAAATACATTACTAGCCAAGCATTGAGTTGCCAGCGCAGGAATGGAGAAGGGCGTGGCTGTCTTCCACGATCGATTGCCGCTTCAAGCCCGGGCTGAATTTGTTCTGGGAAGCGGCCAAGCAAAGGGAGGATGTTGGGACCAGCTACGAGACCATGTACTACAGCCCTGTGCAACGCATCTTTCAAGTAGTGTCCTTCAAGTTGAATCACGAATCAGCTTCCAAGACCAAGCTGACGACTAAGAAGCTTTTCGAGATCTTGTCTGCCAACTTGACGGTGACATCGGGGGAGGGCAGTGACGCAGTCCTTCCTCGAAGTCTTGATGGCTCTGTGGAATTCCTTGCTGAGCGACACTTCTTTCCGAGAGGAAGTCCTGCTTTCTGAGGAGCTCTTCGGAAAGCGAAGTCCCATCAAGTCCATATATGTTTTGCGAGACCTTGCCACTGCTTGCAAGAAGCAACCGCCTTGCGTGAAGTGGGTGGTCGATGCCCTCATGGATGCGGCGTTGAACAAAACCTTCAAGCAAGGCGAGCTCAACCCCCAGGCGTTGGCCGGCAAGAACCCCCGTGGGAATAATTCCAAAGGGCCTGACTCCTAGCACTGCTGCTTTTTTCTTAGGTTTTGCCTTGATTGATGGGGGCGCACTGCGTCTGAGGCTGTTGCATATGTGGGCATGGAAGTATGTCCTGAAAGATGAGATCCTGGACATGCTGTTGGCTCACAAGAGCCTGCCATGTGAGGACGCAAAACGCAACCGGGAGAAACTCTCCACTCAGGAGACGTGGCGCAAGGCAATGGCTGGTGGCCTTCTCTTCTCGCGGGAGACGCTCGACAATATCCCTGACAATGAACTTGACCCTAGCATTTTGACTGCAATTGGTGATTCAAGTGTCGCCCATGACATTGTAATGATCTGGACATGGCGCCGAGGCAAATCCGTGAAAGTCGTGGCCAACAAATCGTGGCTGGGGGCGCTGCAGCCAGCCAGTCAAGAGGCTGCGGAATTTCTGGCAGATCTCATTTACACCAAGAAGTACGACGAGAAGGTGAAAAGCGTGTTGCACACCAACTTTGACGTGAATGCCCTTCTCGAGCGCGAGGTGCTGAAGCCCATCTGGGACAAGCTAACCAAGAAAGCCGACAAAACGGCTGCGGCAACGCAGGCGGAGTCAGCGGACGAAGGTGCGTTGGATGACGCCGCCCTTGTGAAAGCCGTCATCCGCCTTTCAGAGCCCAATGAAGCCAAAGCAACTGAGGCTGTCCATGCAGTTGAAGCTCTGAAGACTGAAGACAAAGAGTTTCTGCTAG
Organism: Effrenium voratum; assembly: GCA_963377175.1. Classification (NCBI taxonomy): domain Eukaryota; class Dinophyceae; order Suessiales; family Symbiodiniaceae; genus Effrenium; species Effrenium voratum. The sequence goes on along the minus strand of CAUJNA010003529.1, from coordinate 543,933 downwards.
AAACTGAGACAACCGCCAAGGACCTTGTCAATTCCCTTTTGCAGGTCGCGGTGGCTGACCAAGAGATTGACAAACTCATCCTTGCTTTGTCGAAGGTGGAATTCCTAAAGACGCGAAGCCAGGAGGGTTCCCAACTTTTCATTTGGGACGTTGAGCAGGCAGGAGAGCATAAAACCGACGCTCGGAGGTCACCCCCTCCGTTTCAGAAGGAACACTTCGAGAAAGTGGTCAAGGGCGTGCTTTTTGCACGAAACATGCAATCCACTTTGACCTTTGACGACTCGGACGGGCCGCCTCCCCCAGACGCTTCGGATGTGTTGCCTAGCTTATTACATAAACACAGGATGCGTGCGCCGTCCATGCGTTGCTCATCTTAGCTTCTTGTTCTTTGACGGAGGCCGGTCAGGCCTGCATTCTCATTGGAACAACCTGTTCAAGGGCATCGGCGTGACTAAGATGTGGAATTTAATCCACAGTGAGGCCTCGACAACTGCGAACAGGAAGGCCAGGAATCTGTCAGGGACGGCGATTGAGCGTGGGGCCAGGGCCTCAGCGTTTTAATGTGATTTCCTCGGAGGCGCGGAGACTGATAATGAGGTCAACGTGATTAACTTGGCAGAAAAGGTCTTGGTGACCACCACGGATGTGCAAAAGCTGCAAGCTATCACGGGAAGCCGGAAGAACCTACATTTTGAGGGGACCGTGTGTTCAGATGCTGCGCCTTGGATAAACCAAACAGTGCGCGGTTGTTTGGCGCGCTCAGCTTGCGCCCCTTGTTTGCGTGCGAGTTTCTGAGGTCCCCCGGCATGATTTGGCAGGGCTGACAAGGCTGGCACCTGTGTTCAAGCACGAGTTGCTTGGAAGCTTCCGCGTGGCTGGTGCACCGAACAACCAACAGCGAACAGATGGAAGTGCAAAGGACAACGTGGCAGGAGAACCGATCACTTGGAATCCAAGGCATTCGCACATGATCGAGGAATTGTTGCACCGGGATCGGCCACGGGCTGTCACACTCATGACAGCAGCAGAGCCTGCGACAGCCAGCGTGATTTTGACAAAAAGAATTCCAGTGACAGCAATTTGCTCCTTGGCTGCATCGCAGTTTGATGTCCTTTTGCTCGAGTTTGGTTCTGGCGCCCAAGAAGAGCACGCCAGGCTTCTCACAAAAGCACGCCAAGTGGTTCAAGGCCCAGGTCTGCACACAGCTCCTCGCGGCGAGGACTGACCCTGCCAACGACAAGATTTTCAACGCAAAGCTGGGAAAACTTTTGCACCTTCCGCATGCGCAGAGCAGCAGCACCCCTGAGCCTTCCACGTCCACGGTGACAGGCAAGAAGCGAAAGTCGCGGGGAGGTGCCAACGCAAAGCCGAAGCCAAAGAAGGCTGCAAAGATGAAGGCGGCTCCGAAGAAGAAGTCGGAGAAGGATCTGATTGCAGAAGACGAAGAAGACGAAGAAATTGAAGATGAAGAGGACGTCGAGGAGGAGAATCTGAGTGAAGACTCTGTGGGTAGTGATGACTAAACAAACTGTGGTGCCACAGTTTGCGCATTCTTTTGTTTAGCCAGCGCATGACAATAGTGATGATAGCGGGACATGTCTGTTGGCAGCGAAGCAATCACAGACCCAGGGCAGATTGCAGTTCGGAGCGCTGGGAGGAAAATGGGATAAACACGCTGCTGCAATTGTGAGTGTCCTGTCTATTGAACTGACAGTGCACGGAGAACCATTTGCAGTCCACGACCTGTGCTCTTGAGAGCCCAATCATGAGCCCCTCAAGCCAGTAAGTAGCATTGCCATTCATGAGCGGCGGCATTGAAGAAGGCAACTTTTTCCCTAGCCTGAGGAAGAACGACAATTGCGATGAGCCTGACTCTGGCAACCAGGAGGCTGAGCCTTCCATCGAGCAGCTCTTCGGCGAGGCGGGGGGATGGGATGATTCTGATGAGCCGGAGGACGAGAACGAAGATATGAATGAAGAAGAAGAAGCAGAAGAAGAAGAAGACAAAGACGCAGGAGAAGATCATCCATGTCCAGTAGCGAAGGCCAAAGCCAAGGCCAAAGCCAAGGCCAAGGCCAAAGCCAAGGCCAAAGCCAAGGCCAAGACAGAGCCCAAAGCCAAGGCCAAGGTCAAAGCCAAGGCCAAAGCCAAAGGCAAGGCCAAAGCCAAGGGCGCGTCAAAGAAAACCACAAAAATACCCGAAAAGCTTTCTTTGACAACTTTGCCGAGAACGGCCTGGATAGTAATGCTGCCCGGAACGCCTGGCTTCAGAGCACAGAGAGGAAGAATGCGATAGCTTCAATGCCAAGTCCTGAGAGAAGGCAACGCAAATTTGTGAACCCTCCTCCCGCTGATGATGTAAACTAGACCTTGTGGCAATGTCTGCTGCGGGCGCGCAGCAGACCATGGCACCGCGTGATGGGCAAAGAAACAAAAGAGCAAGCATTGCGTGTTGGACCTTGCAAGTTGCGACTGTCCTTGAAAGTTGCGATGTTGTTGATTGATGTTATTGCCCTGCAGCTGTTTTCGCTTCACATCTAGAAAACTGCGCGTCAGTCCCACTTCCCACAGACATTGCTGTGCTACCACAGTAATTATGTCGTCATGGTTGGACGGCGTGGGCCGTCAGGAGGCACGGTTTCAGCCAGGCGACCACGCTTGCTTGGTGACGTGGAAGTCCAGCTTCTTCCCCCGCTCTATCAGCTTCATTCGGAGATACTGGAAAAGTTGGAGCAAGCCATCGTGTTTCGCAAAGGGAGCCCCATCTGCATGGAGGAGTTCAGGGATCTGCGAGTGTTCATTCATGTGAACAGCGACGATTGTCTGGAAAGACATTACACAGAGGAAACTGCAGACTGGTGCAATCACGAAACTCGCACTTCCTCAGTGCAGCAGTGGATCGAGCATCGGCCTTGGGTTCAGCTGGTGCAAGGGCCCACGAAGAACCTGATATGTGCCATCAACGAGTACAAGTGGAAGCATTATCAGTTGCGGTGTGTGGTGTATGACATTCAACGTGCCCCTTAGGGTGGAAATTATGGGCCCCTTTCCCATGCTTCCTGGGAGAAGCGCTTCTTGATTTGGGGCTGGCAGGACGAGCTCGATCGCGTGCCTGACCTGGTTGAGTGGTCCCAGGACTATTCCTCGATACTTTGCCTGCCAATCAGTGACCCCGTGCCAAAACCACGGGTGATGCTGAAGGCCCTTCACATACGAGACGTTGACATGATTCGCAGGTTCATGCCACTTTCTCTCTTTCCTGGCAACGCCATCTGGCATCCTGATGACATCGAGCAGATCACTGCAGTAAAGCATGAATCTGATGCAGAAGGAGAGGACGCTGACACGCAGGTTGAGGATCCGGAGTTTCTATTGGTCGACACCGCCGACCAGGTCCCTGGCACCGAGTGCGATCAAATTGGCCGTGTCCAAGTTGGACCCATCATCAACAATTCGCCATGGCACCAAGATCAGCGCGCAAAGCAGCGTGCTGCCGCCAGCTGCGGAAACGCAGCTGCTGGAACTACAAAACCAGTCACTGTGTTCTCCTCTGAGTAGAGACTGAGACAGGCCCGCCGCCAGCCACAACGCACAGTGTTTTTGAGGCTGAAGTTGTGTGGCCTTGGATTGAAAAAAATGCATCGAGCCACTGAGTGTGGTGTTCGCATGTGCATGAGCACTGCTAGGCTTTGTTGTGGTGTGAGTGCACGGGCATTGCTGCTGCTTGTCGTCCTGCCCTTGACTTGCATCGCCGCTGTCATTAAGGCCCGAGTTTTGCCGAAGGTTTCCAAACATGTCGTCTGAACACGAGAGCACGGTGATTTTCGGCAGTCGGGCTGACCTTCGCGCAGAGCGGAAACGCAAGCGTGATGAGTCGGGGGACTGGGACATGCTTAGCCACCCAGACTTGCGGAGCATTCTGCAGCAGAAGGAGCGGCTTGGAAACATTTTGATGAAGTATTACCCCACGCTCCTCCATTTACCTGCGGATGCCATACCTGAGACACCGCCTGTTGGCAACCATTCCTACACGGTCAAGCCTGCAGGATGCTGCAAGATTATGGTGAAACTGGACAACTCAAGCTTTGTGGTGAAAGGCCTTGGACAATCACAGAAGTTTGGCTTCGGGATGAAGTTCTACGTGGGGAGTGCCGACGATTTGCCACTGAGTGAGCGAGTTACGCCAGGGCTTGTCGCAGTGGCTTGGGCAGAGGCCCAGGTCCTGGCAAGGAAGTGGCAGCAGAAGAAAGATTCCGAGCAACCTGATGTCTCGCCCAGCTGCGATGCAACAACTGAGCCATCCCCCAGGATGCCTCTTCCGGAAGCGAAACAACACTGGCTTGGGAGCAGTTCAGCCCTGATCGACTTTGACTCCAGTACAGATTGGATCAGGTGTTCAAACAACTGCGCCCCCGCAGTTGGATGCCTTGCTGTTTTCCCAAACGTTGGTTTTTGCAAGCTGCAATTGCTGCTTGCTTCTTAGTAGCAACATGGTCGGGGAGACATGCAATTGACATGTCGCGGGGAAAGCTGAGAGTCTGAAAAAGGAGCCCGCGTGAGTTTCAACAGCCACTGCGTGTTCATGTGTTTCTCAGACCTTCCACATCACAAGGCCAGCCATGCCTGCCAGAGGCGCCAGAGCTCCTTTCGGCAATTGAATTGTTGAAGCCCCCCGAGGGTCACTCTGCGCAAAAGATGGGGGCAGGCGGGATTTGAACCCGCGACCTCCCGTTACCAACTGCGGATCCACAGGTTAGTCCGGGCACGCTGCCATTGCGCCACTGTCCCTTGCTCCCTCTGTGGCAACTTCGGGGCCTGAACCCGGCCCAAATTTTGAACAAGTCTTCGGAGCCAACCCGGAGAGTTTTTCCAGCTTGAAAACAATTTAGAGCCTGAACCCGGGGCCCAAATGGAACAGCTTTTCGGGGCCCGAATCCGGGACCCGAATGGAACAGCTTTTCGGGGCCCGAATCGGGGCCCGAATGGAACAGCTTTTCGGGGCCCGAATCAAACAACTTTTCGGGGCCCGAATCCGGGACCCGAAAGGAACAGCTTTTCGGGGCCCGAATCGGGGCCCGAATCGAACAACTTTTCGTGGCTCTTGGCTGTGGATGTTTCTCCAGGGGCTCTTTGGAGGCCACCGTTTCAATCTGCACATGTGTGTCCACCAGCCATCTTTTCGGGGCTCGAATGGTATACGACTTTTCGGGGCCCGAATCCGGGACCCGAATGGAACAGCTTTTCGGGGCCCGAAACGGGGCCCGAATCGAACAACTTTTCGGGGCCCGGGGCTCTTGGCTGTGGATGTTTCTCCAGGGACTCTTTGGATGCCACTGTTTCAATTTGCACATTTGTGTCCACCAGCCATCTTTTCGGAGCCCGAATGGTATACGACTTTTCGGGGCCCGAATCCGGGACCCGAATCCGGGACCCGAATGGAACAGCTTTTCGGGGCCCGAATCCAGGACCCGAATCGGGGCCCGAATCGCAAACGACATTTCGGCCCGGGGGCTCATATCTTTGGATTTTTTTCCAGGGGCTCTTTGTTTCAATCTGCACATTTGTGTCCACCAGCCATCTTTTCGGGGCTCGAATGGTATACGACTTTTCGGGGCCCGAATCCGGGACCCGAATGGAACAGCTTTTCGGGGCCCGAATCGGGGCCCGAATCGAACAACTTTTCGGGGCCCGGGGCTCTTGGCTGTGGATGTTCCTCCAGGGGCTCTGTGGAGGCCACCGTTTCAATCTGCACATTTGTGTTCACCAGCCATCTTTTCGGGGCCCGAATGGAATGACTTTTTGGGGCCCGAGCCCAGTGCCCGAATGGTAGTTTTTTTCTTGTGGTGCTTGAATACTTTGCGCAAGTTGGACTTTTTTGTTTTTTGGGGATCTAAAGCTTGACTTGCCGGTAGTTGAACCTTTCGACCATTGACAAACTCTTATGGGCCAGCATTGTAAAGATCTGGGCAGGGGGTGGACTCTCGCTACTTTCTTTGTCAAGCTCCAGCCGCCTGACTTCACGTCGCCGTTGCCAAAGGGGGCGTGCCATGGTTGTGATAAAGAGCGAGCTGGGGGAGATGAAGAACACCAAGAAGCTGCAGGCCGACCCCGTGAATGTCAAAACTGCAACTAAGAGACGGCAGCTTGGAATAACCGTTCAGTCAATAATTGTAGTATGTGTTTATTATCTCTTCAACTGTGTTCTTGAGCCTGCCCAAAACATCTTTGCAAACTGCACTGGGCCAGGTACGAGAACAGCCGGCGCTGCAACATCCGTGTGCGACTCACCAAGGAAGAACTATTGAACCTCCAAAACCATGATGAGTTGCTTGCTGAAGTAGATCGGCTGCGGCTGGACAATGACTCCATGAAGAAAGAATTAGATTTCTGGACCAAAAGCACTACCATGGGTGCACGGGACTGGTGTGACCGTCGCCAGGCTGAGCAGAAATTCCGTGAAGCAGCTGAAAAGAACGCGCGGCTTGAAGAGGCCCTGCGTGATTTAAACCGCAAGTTGGACCAGCTTGCGCTTATGACAAACTGCGCTCGCGCAGTTTGTTTTGAGGCGAAAGCAGCCAGCGCCAGTGCCTGAGGCAAACCTGGCAGCTGCCATATGACGGGGTCTTTTCCATTGGCATGGGGCAATGCCGGAAAAAAAGAGAGCAGCTGCGCGTTCACGGCCTTTTGCTTCTTGCTTATCGGCTGCTAAGGTGGCCAACGATTGTAACCAGTAGGCTGCCAAGTTGCATGTTTCTGCCCAAGCGGATCCCGCCCCTTACCTCTTGACTTTCTTCTTTGGGGTCCTTTTGGCCATGCAGCAACGCAAGTCAAGTTCAAGCCACCTCGGAGTAAGAGCGCATCCCAAAATTCTTCTCCCCCCCTCCCTCCCCAAGATTTTCGGCAAAAAAAACACTTCCGAAAAACGGATTGTTTTGACAAAGAACGCGCACGCGAAAAAACAAGGTTTTCGGTCCAAAAAAAGCACCAAACAAAAAGGCATAAAAAGCATGTCCTTAATGACCGGCCAGTCCTGCTGCGCTACATGGCCACGATGCGGTCTCCTGTCTGCAGGCCGCCTGCCGGCATTGAAGCCCTGGCGCACCACCTGCCCGGAAGCCTCCACCCGGCCGCGCCACCTGCCTGGCATAGAAGCCTCCCGGCCGCGCCACCTGCCCGGCATCGGAGCCAGCCTGCCGAGCCCGCCACCCGAGGTCGGAATTCAGACTTCGCTCTCCCACCGAGGTCGGAATTCCGACTTCGCTCTCCCACCGAGGTCGGAATTCCGACTTCGGTATTTTGCCTGAAAAGCCCATCACCGGGCCAGCGCCGAAGGTCTGTCAGCGACCTTTTCACCATTACTCGCTTTGCCGTCAATCCTGCGCTGGGGACAGGATTGCCCCACTCAATCCTGCGCTGGCAACAGGGTTGCCCCCCGTCAATCCTGCGCTGGGCACAGGATTGCCTCACTCAATCCTGCGCTGGCAACAGGATTGCCCCACTCAATCCTGCGCTGGCAACAGGATTGCGTCTCCCACAAAACTATGGGAGCGATGTGGTAAATCCCGTGTCGCTCCCACACTCGCTGCCCGGCTTCCCGGCTTCAAATTTGGGAAGTAACGCAAAGGAATGGGGAAGATCAAGCTGTTTCCTTCGACAGAGTAAGCAGCCCTCTGACCCCGTGCCTTGACACGCTCTTCATCCGAGGCCGACACACGCAAATCAGCACCTGGGTGAGCTCCCAGAAGCTGAGGCTCATCAGCGCAGCCGTGCGGGTGAACATGCAGTTCCTCTGCTGCTGGAGGCTGCGCAACCAGCACGAGCTGGACGCCGTCATTGAGGAGCTCAGCGCCCTGCTGCCGAAGGAGCAGCTGTACCGGCTGTACGAGCAGGCGACGCGGGAACCTTACAGTTTCCTCTCTCTCTTTAGAGGGGGTTTCCCAAATGGATTCTATTCTACCTGACAGGCTCCTAGCACTCGTCCGTCCAGGAAACGACCTCGTCCTGCGAAGGATTCGAAACCTAAAACGCTGCGTGGAGGCGGTGGCTGCAAAATAATGACCCCTAGATATGCTTGCAATTTGGCTGGGCCCCCCAAAAAAGGGAAAAGGGGTTTCCTTTGGCAAAGCTTGACCTCGCTTGAAATGCAACCTGGAGCCAAATTGCGGCGCATATCTAGGGGTCATTATTTTGCAGCCACACGCCTCCACGCAGCCTTTTAGGTTGTTTCCTGGACGGACGAGTGCTAGGAGCCTGTCAGGTAGAATAGAATCCATTTAGGAAACCCCCTCTAAAGAGAGAGCTTGGCCTGCTCTGCAGAGGAGACTGCTCTGCAAAGAAGCGTGCTCTGCAAGGAGAGTGCTCTGCAAAGAAGCGTGCTCTGCAGAGGAGAGTGCTCTGCAAAGAAGCGTGCTCTGCAGAGGAGCGTGCTCTGCAAGGAGAGTGCTCTGCAAAGAAGCGTGCTCTGCAGAGAAGAGTGCTCTGCAAAGAAGCGTGCTCTGCGAAGCGTGCTCTGCAGAGGAGCGTGCTCTGCAAAGAAGCGTGCTCTGCAGAGAAGAGTGCTCTGCAAAGAAGCGTGCTCTGCAGAGAAGAGTGCTCTGCAAAGAAGCGTGCTCTGCAGAGGAGCGTGCTCTGCAAAGGAGAGTGCTCTGCGAAGAAGCGTGCTCTGCAGAGGAGAGTGCTCTGCAAAGAAGCGTGCTCTGCAAAGGAGAGTGCTCTGCAAAGGAGAGTGCTCTGCAAAGGAGTGTGCTCTGCAGAGGAGAGTGCTCTGCAAAGAAGCGTGCTCTGCAAAGGAGAGTGTTCTGTCTTCACCGCGCCCGAAGCTGACTCACCGAAGCTGACTCATGTATTTCTCTAGTTGTGTGTCTTCACAAACAGAAAATATTTGACTTCGCGCCCGAAGCTGACTCCCGAAGCTGACTCACCGAAGCTGACTCACCGAAGCTGACTCACCGAAGCTGACTCATTTATTTCTCTAGTTGTGTGTCTTCACAAACAGAAAATATTTGACTTCGCGCCCGAAGCTGACTCACCGAAGCTGCACCCGGCCGCGCCACCTGCCTGGCGTAGAAGCCTCCCTGCCGCGCCACCTGCCCGGCATTGAAGCCACGCCAAGCCGCTGAACCCCCACACTCTCCGGGCTCCTTGCTATATGTCCTGTATGTACTATATGTTATCGAGACGCGCGTTAAAATACACTATATGTGCTACACAATGCGTTTTTGGTACATGTTGAGATGCTATGTGTATAGTATACAGCTCTGCGGCCTGCCTTGCAAGACCCATGTAGCACATATAGGACGTATAGCAAGGAGTGAGGGTTCGGCGGGTTGGCACTCCGTACGCGTCGCATTTTGCATGGTTTTGCATGGTTTTTGCATGGTTTTTGCATGGTTTTTGCATGATTTTGGCATGACATATGGAACAGCTTGTTTTTTTGCACGGTTTTGCATGGTGCGGTTTTTTGCGTGACATGACACGTGGAACAGCTTGTTTTTTGCATGACATGATTTTGACATGTGGAACAGCTTGAACGGTTTTGCACGGTTTTGCATGTCATGTGGCTCAGCCCCGTGGAATTGCCCCTCCCCCCTCCCCACCGTTTTTTCCTGTCAGGCTGCCGTACGTGTCAGGTGTCGGACATCATGGAGAACTTCGCTGGGGGGAGGCGGGGCTGTGCCGAGCGGGCACTAGTAGGTAGACGTGCCGAGCGGGCATTTCCGAGCGGGCACTACTAGGTAGACGTGCCGAGCGGGCACAGTGCCGGGCACTAGTAGGTAGACGGCACTGGTAGGTAGACGTGCCGAGCGGGCACTTGTAGGTAGACGTGCCGAGCGGGCACTAGGACGTACCGAGCGGGCACTGTGCCGAGCGGGTACCGTAGCCGAGCACCCGGTGCCGAGCGGGCACAGTGCCGAGCGGGTACCGTAGGAGTGCCGAGCAGGCACCCGGTGCCGAGCGGGCACCGTAGGAGGCACAGCGCCAAGCAGGCGCAGCTTGCAGCAGGCGTTGTGGGCCACTGTGAAAGTGGCGTGGAGGCCACTGCGTCTGTGAAAGTGGCGTGGAGGCCACTGTGAAAGTGGTTGAGTACTGGCTCGCCTAACGACCCCTTAGTACTGGCTCGCCCAACGACTCTGAGTACGGGTTCGCCCAACGACCCTTAGTACTGGCTCGCCCAACGACTCTGAGCACGGGTTCGCCCAACGACCCTTAGTACTGGCTCGCCCAACGACTCTTAGTACGGGTTCGCCCAACGACCCTTAGTACTGGCTCGCCCAACGACTCTGAGTACGGGTTCGCCCAACGACCCTTAGTACTGGCTCGCCCAACGACTCTGAGCACTGAACCTCGTTTGACGGCTCGCCCAACGTGGAGGCTTCGGTACCGAGCGCGCCGCGTTCCTGCCCGGCCTCGGAGCCACGCCAGCCCGCCGAGTCATACGAATCGTACGGATCATACGGTGGCTGCTTGGCACTTCGGGCGCGCCACCCGGCCGCGCCACATGCCTGCCTGGCATAGAAGCCTCCATCCGGCCGCGCCACATGCCCGCCTGGCATAGAAGCCTCCATCCGGCCGCGCCACCTGCCCGGCATCGGAGCCAGCCTGCCGCGCCACCCGAGGTCGGAATTCCGACTTCGCTCTACACCGAGGTCGGAATTCCGACTTCGCTCTACACCAAGGTCGGAATTCCGACTTCGCTTTTTTGCCCGAAAAACCCATCACCGGGCCAGCGCCGAAGGTCTGTCAGCGATGCGGCCTCCGGTCCTCGCCGCATCGCTGACAGAGTGTTTTTTTCACCATTCGCACGCCCTGCCGTCAATCCTGGCGTGAGCCCAGGATTGCCCCCTCAATCCTGCCCAATACACTCAATCCTGCGCCCAGCCCAGGTGCCCCCCTCAATCCTGCTAACAACAGGATTGCTCCGCCCGCCCATTAGGCCCGCGTTTGGCCCCACCAGAGCTCCTGAAGGGCGTCGTGGGCGTCGACGTCAATTTGGGTCATCTCACGGAGGCGACCGACATCGATTTTAATCTGCTCATGCAGGCGGTCGGTTTCGATTTTGAGCTGCTCATGGAAGGTGATGACTTCTTCGCCTACGATGCGGTCATAGAGGGTGTCGGTTTCGACTCCGAGCCACTCATGCAGGGCACCGGTTTTGAATTTGAACCGCGCCTCGATTGCTCCGCCCGCCCATTAGGCCCGCGTTTGGCCCCACCAGAGCTCCTGAAGGGCGTCGTGGGCGTCGACGTCAATTTGGGTCATCTCACGGAGGCGACCGACATCGATTTTAATCTGCTCTGAGCTGCTCATGGAAGGTGATGACTTCTTCGCCTACGATGCGGTCATAGAGGGTGTCGGTTTCGACTCCGAGCCACTCATGCAGGGCACCGGTTTTGAATTTGAACCGCGCCTCGAGGTTGATGGTCGGTCAAGAGCTGATCACGACGGACGTCGGTCTGGGAGCCACTCACGGAGAACGTCGGTTGCGATCGCAAACCGCCTCAAGGCGGCGTCGGTCTGGATTTTGAGCACCCCCTGAACGCCGTCGGTTTCGACTTTGAGCAGGCGCTGGAGGGCGTCAATCCTGTCTTTGAGCCACGCTGCGTTGGTCCGCGTCGCATGTTCTGCCATTTGCCCGGCATCTGTGCGCCGGCGCTTGCGCTGCGACTCCTCCTCCAGTCGTCGCTCTTCCTCTGCTTGCACCCACTGCTGGTTTGCAAGGTGCAGCCGACGCATCTCGTCGGGCTCCTGGCGCTGGGCGTCGTACAGCCTTTTTTCTGGTTTGCGAACCAGCAGTCCCAGACAGCAACGTCGGCCTCCCACTTCTCGAGCAGGTCTCGCTGCGAAACCATACAGGCTTGCGGACGCGCCGGAGAGGCCATGGTCTCAAGATGAGAATAGAGGCAGCTGTGTTTAAACCCACAGGCGCCAGCGCGCCCGCCGCGGCAGAGACTACCGGAGGCCAGCAGGATGAACGCAGCGCCGCGCTGGCAACAGGATTGTCACGTCTCCCTGAAAACTCCGGATGCGACGCCGTAAATATGGCACTTCTCCCGAAAAACTCCGGGAGCACCCCGCTATATAGCGATGCGCTCCCGCACTCGCCGCCCGGCTTCCCGGCTTCAAGTAACGCAAAGGAATGGGGAAGATCAAGCTGTTTCCTACGACAGCGTACAGCAGTAAGCAGCCCTCTGACCCCGTGGTGCCCCTGGCGCCATGCACGGGCATCTTCCTCGGGCCATCAAAATCGGGCAAAACCGTTGCTCAACATAGACGACGGCTGGGTCCCCGTCAAGAAGTACATTGAGGAGGACCTGGGGGTGAACACGGAGCGGGAGCAGACCTATTGGGACAAGTCCAGCAGCAGCGCAAGATCACGGAGGCGTCCAAGAAGTTGGAAATGAAGAAACTGTACCAGGTGCAGATCAGCACCTGGGTGAGCTCCCAGAAGCTGAGGCTCATCAGCGCAGCCGTGCGGGTGAACATGCAATTCCTCTGCTGCTGGAGGCTGCGCAACCAGCACGAGCTGGACGCCGTCATTGAGGAGCTCAGCGCCCTGCTGCCGAAGGAGCAGCTGTACCGGCTGTACGAGCAGGCGACGCGGGAACCTTACAGTTTCCTTTACCTGAAGCCGAAGAACGAAATGTTCCACATACGCTTTGAAGAGCGTTTTGCACTTGAAAAAGACGCCGATGGGAGCGGCGCTCAGCTTCCTGGGCCAGAAGCTGTTCGCCAGCTCCACGCTGATCAACGCGAAGTGTGAGAACATCTCCTGCTGCACCTCCGTCGCAGCCGTCCACCCGCCTGTTGTCCGACAGACAAGGTACCCCAGCTGCGCTACGCGCGGGCCGAGCGCCGGGGCGTGGAACGAGCCGCGGACGAAGTTGCACAACGGTAAAGAGATGAAGACGCTTCGGGCGCACGGCTTCAATCAGCGCCCGCGCTTTGAGCAGGCGGTGGGCTACCTTGAGCGGAATGAGCCGCTGGCCCTGGACCAGCCGGACCGCAAGGCCACGTCGTTCGTCACAAGCCACTTCTACCTGGACGATTTCGTACAGTCCAGCGAGGACCACAACCCCCGGCCCCTGCAGCACACGCCTCTGCAAGCAATTCCTGAGGACGGCTTCCGCACTCCCGCCGAGGCCACGGACGAGGATGTGCGGCTGGCGCGGAGGTACCAAGGCTACGGCGGAACCCGCTTCGTTGCTGCAAGTCCTGTATCAGGACATGGACTGGCCAGAGTATGGCCAGAAACACACACTCTGCGTCGTGGCCAGCGGCAAGACCGCCCCACACATCCAGGGCCTCGCTCACCTGCAACATTTGGTCATGGAGAGTGCGCAGCTCGTCAAGCTTAACCTTGTTCAGCTTCCCCTTCATCGGCCGCAGCATCGTACTCATCAAACATCCACAAGCCGTCCTTGTAGCGCACATCAGTCACCGGTGTCTTGTGGCGGAAGAAGTGTTCAAGCACAGCGCGTGTGGCGCAGCACTTGCTGATGATCTTGGAGTTCATCCGGTTGTCTTTGTACAGAGGGCCCAGAGTCTCGCAGACCTTGATGAGCATCGAGAAAGGGATCTTGTCTGGTTGCCCGCAAGTGATTCGTTGGATGTCTTCCACCGACTTGTATAGGCAATGCCCCGCAGAATGCCAGGTGAGCCCTCCTCCAAGTACCTGGATGCCATGGCTTCGCCAGCTTTGGTTACAAAGCTGGACATTTCAACAAGTTGAAGCCGAACCGAAGCTGAGCCAGTTGAACCGAATGGGCGGGCGGCGGGCGAAAACTCAATGAGCCGCACGCAACGCTGGCAGCAAAACAGACACGCTTTTCCTTGTGCTTTGTAAAACTCAGGAGTTGCCAAACTTCTCAGGCAAAGCAAAAACCTAAGCTGAGCCGGGCTCTCAGGGGAAAGGCTGCGTTTCCGCAGCCTTTTCTAGATGCAAGTTCAGTCAGAGTTCAAGGGTAAACAAACAAGCTCACCTCTCTCTTTAGAGGGGGTTTCCCAAATGGATTCTATTCTACCTGAGAGGCTCCTGGCACTCGTCCGTCCAGGAAATGACCTCGTCCTGCGAAGGATTCGAAGTCTAAAACGCTGCGCGCAGGCGTGTGGCTGCAAAATAATGACCCCTAGATATGCTTGCAAAATGCCCAGCAGCTGCGTTTCTGCAAGGCGAGCTAAAAAAAACAGGGAAAAAAAAGAAAGCCAAGCCAAACCAGCCAGAAAGCCAGCCAGAGCCAAGCCAAACCAGCCAGAAAGCCAGCCAGAAGCCAAGCCAAACCAGCCAGAAAGCCAGCCAGAAGCCAAGCCAAACCAGCCAGAAAGCCAGCCAGGAGCCAAACCAAACCAGCCAGAAAGCCAGCCAGAAGCCAAGCCAAAAGCCAAACCAGCCAGAAACCAGCCAGAAGCCAACCAGAAGCCAAGCCAAGCCAGCCAGAAGCCAACCAAAAAAGCCAGCCAGGGTTTCCTTTGAGGGCGCTCGCCTTGCAGAAACAAAGGCAGCTGCTGGGCATTTTGCCAAACCGCATATCTAGGGGTCATTATTTTGCAGCCACACGCCTGCACGCAGCGTTTTAGACTTCGAATCCTTCGCAGGACGAGGTCATTTCCTGGACGGACGAGTGCCAGGAGCCTCTCAGGTAGAATAGAATCCATTTGGGAAACCCCCTCTAAAGAGAGAGGCGCTATGTTCTGCGTTCGCGCTTTCGCGCGGCGCAGTCTGCAGCTGTCGCTGCAGTTCGCGCAGTTCGCTGCTCCGGGCTGCGCATTATTGATCCAATGTTGCGCCATTGTTGCTTCAAGGCGATTCATTATTGTCTCAACAATGCCTCTTCTTCTTTTCCTATGAGTTTCCTATGGGTTTCCTATAGGTTTCCTATAAGATTCCTATAGGTTCCTATAGGTTCCTATAAGGGCCCAAAAAACTCCGAGCTCCGAGCCCCCAGCCACGCCACCTGCCTGGCATTGAAGCTCCATAGAAGCCTCCACCCTGCCGCGCCACCCGGCATAGAAGCCTTGCCGCGCCACCTGCCCGGCATGGAAGCCTCGCCTGGTCGGGGAGCTCGGAGTTTTTTAAGCCCTTATAGGAACCTATAGGAACCTATAGGAATCTTATAGGAAACCCATAGGAAACCCATAGGAAGTCCATAGGAAAAGAAGAAGAGGGCTTCCTATGAGTTTCCTATGGGTTTCCTATGGGTTTCCTATAAGATTCCTATAGGTTCCTGTAGGTTCCTATAAGGGCCCAAAAAAACTCCGAGCTCCGACCTTCCTGCCGCGGCACCTGCCTGGCATAGAAGCCTCCACCCGGCCGCGCCACCTGCCCGGCATAGAAGCCTCCAGCCTGCCGAGCCTGCGCCACCCGAGGTGAATTCCGACTTTGCTCTACACCGAGGTCGGAATTCCGACTTCGCTTTTTTGCCCCGAAAAACCCATCACCGGGTCAGCGCATTCACTCGCCCTGCCGTCAATCCTGGCGTGAGCACAGGATTGCTCCACTCAATCCTGGCGTGGGCACAGGATTGCTCCACTCAATCCTGGCGTGGGCACAGGATTGCCCCACTCAATCCTGGCGTGGGCATCTGTCAGCGCACTGATGTACAGCACTGCGCTCCCAGACTCGCCGCCCGGATTGCCCGGACAAACTATGTCAGCGCAATGCCACACAGCACTGCGCTGACATACTCGCCGCCAACAGGATTGCCCCACTCAATCCTGCGCTGGGCACAGGATTGCTCCACTCAATCCTGGCGTAGGCACAGGATTGCCCCGGTGTCTTCCAGAAAACTCCGTGAGCGCA
This sequence comes from Effrenium voratum, assembly GCA_963377175.1. Taxonomy (NCBI): domain Eukaryota; class Dinophyceae; order Suessiales; family Symbiodiniaceae; genus Effrenium; species Effrenium voratum. Next base: position 528,137 of record CAUJNA010003529.1, on the reverse strand, counting down.
CTGCTATACAGCAGGGCGCTCACGGAAAACTCCGTGAGCGCGTCGCTGTGTAGCGACGCGCTGACGGATTCGCCGCCCCGGCTTCAAATTTGGGAAGTGACGCAAAGGAATGGGGAAGATCAAGCTGTTTCCTACGACAGAGTATAGCAGTAAGCAGCCCTCTGACCCCGTGGTGCCCCTGGTGCCATGCACGGGCATCTTCCTCGGGCCATCAAAATCGGGCAAAACCGTGGCTCTGATCAGCCTGATTCTGGAGCAGTATCGCGGCGTCTTTGAGAGAATTTACATCTTCAGCCCGAGTGTCAACATAGACGACGGCTGGATACCCGTCAAGAAGTACATTGAGGAGGACCTGGGGGTGAACACAGAGCGGGAGCAGACCTATTGGGAGGCGGCGCTGCGGCGCATCATCCAGCAGCAGCGCAAGATCACGGAGGCGTCCAAGAAGTTGGAAATGAAGAAACTGTACCAGGTGCTTGTAGTCATCGACGACTTTGCTGACACGCCGCAGTTGCACAAGCCTCACGGCGCCCTGGACACTCTCTTCATCAGGGGCCGGCACATGCAGATAAGCACCTGGGTGAGCTCGCAGAAGCTGCGGCTCATCAGCGGAGTGGCAACCAGCACGAGCTGGACGCCGTTATTGAGGAGCTGAGCGCCCTGCTGCCAAAGGAGCAGCTGTACCGGCTGTACGAGCAGGCAACGCGGGAACCCTACAGTTTCCTCTTTGTCTACTACCTGAAGCCGAGGAATGAAATGTTCTACAAGCGCTTTGATGAGCGTTTTGCACTTGAAAAAGACGCCGATGGGAGCGGCGCTCAGCTTCCTGGGCCAGAAGCTGTTCGCCAGCTCCACGCTGATCAACGCGAAGTGTGAAAACATCTCCTGCTGCACCTCCGTCGCAGCCGTCCAGCCCGTCGTCCGCAGAACGGGCGGGTTCCTAAAGAAAAGGATGACGACTATCTACGTGGACAGCCGCAAGAGGGTGGCCGGCTCGGACAGCGACTTCGAGGTGGACCTGGGGGAGTCCCTGCACCTGCAGAGTGACGCCCGGCTCGCCGTCTACAAGATCCGCCTGGCCGACAGCTTTTTGTCCACGGACCGGGGCCGCTACCTCTACTGGGTTGACGCCGCGCTGGGCACGCTGAACTGGGCGACCACGAACAGTCTGAGCGTTGCCTACGACGGCAACAGGCTCATTCTGAACGACCTGGAGCTGCGCCAGCAATTTCCTGACGCCTCTCCCACCAAGCCCTTCAGCGTGGACCACATGCTGGGCCCGAGCTTCGTCTCCGGCGGGCAGCAGGTCTTTGAGTTCGTCCGCATGATGGCACACAACGAGGTCTACCTGCGCTGCGCCCAGCTGGCCAACGCCAGCAGAGTGCTGGGCAACCTGGGCGACGACATCCTCTCCAAGATCACGCTGAAGAGCGGAGTGGGTACCAGTGTGGAGACGGGCTCAGACGACGGGCACTTCATGGCCCTCAGGGGCCCGGTTACCCTGAGGCACATGCGCTTCCGCCTGACAGACCTGGACGGCAACGTCGTCCGGCTTCGCGGGTCGTCTTTGTCCTTCGTGTTATATCTTGACCACGTATAATTAAATGGAGCCGACCGAACAAGAGGTGGAGGCGCAAGAGGTGGAGGCGCACGCTGCGCCGGAACACGCTGCGCCACACGCTACGCCACACGCTGCGCCACACGCTGCGCCGGAACCGAAACGGCGGGGCAGGCCCCCTGGGAGCAAGAACACACCGAAGCAGGACGTGCCTACTGAGCCGGCTGCTCCAAAGCGCAAGCCAAAGCCGCCTCCACTTGAGACGGCGCCGGCGGAGGCACCGGCTGAGGCACCGGCGGAGGCACCGGTTGAGGCACCGGAGGCGCCTCAGCTCACAAGAGAGCAGCAGCGCGCCCTGCGCATGCTGGAGAGGCAGTCCGCTTATGACCGGTTGACAACAGGCGCAAGCGTACTAGTGTAAAAGCATGATGTCCGTTGAGCCCCGCAACGAGCCGCGGATGCTCCGGTGGTTCCGCAAGACGTACCTTGCAGCCGCTGCTGCTGAAGCGCTACCGAGAACTGGAGGAGGCGCGGGCCTTCAACAATTGGCTTGGGGAGCGCAGGCAGGCGCTGGAGGGGCAGCGGCACCTGGACGACGTGAGCCGGCTGACGGAGGCCGTGCACCGCCAGGTACCCCAACGGCGCTACGCGCGGGCCGAGCGCCGGGGCGTGGAACGGGCGGTGGGCGAAGGTGCGCAACAGTAAATGAAGACACTCCGGGCGCACGGCTTCAACCAGCGCCCGCGCTTTGAGCAGGTGGTGGGCTACCTTGAGCCGAAATGAGCCGCTGCCCCGACCCACCGACAGCAAGGCCACGTCGTTCATCACAAGCCCCGTCTACCTGGACGATTTCGGTACTGTCCAGCGAGGACCCCAACCGTCGGCCCCTCAGCCACACGCCCCTGCAAGGCAAAATTCCCCGAGGACGCTGCCGCCACTCCCGCTGAGGCCCCGGACGAGGGAACTGCAAGCTGCGCGGAGTACCACAAGGCTAACGGCGGAACCCCTTTTGTTTGAGGACGACCTGGCGGAGACCCCGAGGCCGGCGGCGCTGGCCAGCACCGGTCAGGGGTCCCCCGCCATCCCATCACGGACCGTCCTGCGAAGCAACTGCAAGGGCTCGCAGCCGCCAGGCCCTTTCCGCTCTCAGCTGCCCCAGGTCGCTGCTGAGTACGTGCGCCTGAACGTGGCTGCCCCTCCTTGGCAGGCGCGGCGGGCGTCGGCGGCGGGAGTCGGCGCGGCGGCAACGGCGGGGGTGGCCGTTGGCATTGCGGGCGGCGCAGCCTACGGCCTGGCCCGCGGCACGGGCTGGGTCCTCGAGAACACGCTCTTCCGGCCGCAGCAGGGCAGCGAGGACGCCGCCGTGCAGGACGTCCGGTCCGCCAACGGCATGAACGACGCCACGCAGCCTCAGCACTTCTCGCTGCGCTCAGGCAGCAGCACGTCCGGCAGCCCCGCAAGCAGCCGCGCCCTCGCAGTCCGGCTTGCGCGTTCAGGCGCAGTCCAACCACACGCCGCGCCCCTTCTCCTGGGGCCTCCCAGCCAAGCTCGCGGGCGAGCTCCAGTTCCGGGCAGTCACGCCGGAGCCTGCCTCCGCCCAGCTTTGACCAGCTGGCGCGAGACATTGAGGCTGCTTAAAAAAATAAAAAACCCTCCTCGGGGAGAGTTTTTTTTTGCACTGTTTTGGGCTACAAAATGCTATTCTTCTAGGCCGTATATCAATATACGCCCTGTAAGAATAGCTCGTTTTGCACGGTTTTGCACGGTTTTTGCGCTGCAAAATGCTATTAGCCCAGTCCGTACATACACATACGGACGACGGCCATGAGCTGGCGCCGCGCCTCCCGCAGGTCCTCGCACCAGAACAGCCCGGCTGCACGTCCGCGGCGTCAAAGCGCCTCCACTCTTGGATGGGCGGCAGGGTCTGCCTCGCCTCGCCCCGGTAGAGCGCGCCGCCTGCCGCTCCAGCACCCGCTTCACGGCCCTGTACATGTAGCAGCGCCCGTCAAAGGCCAAGAAGCACACGGTGCGGTGCTCCTTCAGCGCCGGGTCGTAGCTGTCCACAAGGTCGCCCTGCGAGCTCAGCACGCGCATCGGCGCGTTGCGCCACACGCAGAACTCTCGCACCTCCTCGGCGGAGACGCCGAGGCGCCTCCAGTCGTGGCGCAGCATGGCGTCAAAGTCGGCGCACACCTCCTCCACGCTCAGCTGCAGCAGCTCGGCCAGCCGGGGCACGCAGAGCGGCTTGTCCTCAAAGGCGCTCTGCAGCACGTCCTCCTCGCAGGGCAGCTGGAAGCTCACGCTCCTCAGGCCCCTCATGCGCTGGCGGGAGCGTCTCCACCTCGATCCTCAATTTCCGATACTGCGTGCTCTGGGCCCAGTGCCCCTCTCAGGGTCAAGGAAGTAGGTCTCGTCCGAGAGCTGCAGGATGGCCGCCCGGGTCTCCCAGCGAGGCCTCCACCTGCTGCCTGACGCCACCTGCTCCTCCGTGAGGTGTGCCGGGCGCCTCGTCATGGCCCCGCCCAGCTCGTTCACCGTGCTCGTAGCCCGCCCCCGCGTTCCGCCCGCTGCGCCGCCTGCCCCGGATGATCACCGGCACGTGGACCAGGTACTCGTAGTACTTGCCCAGCTTGGTCAGCCGGTGCTCTCCGCCGCAGGGAGCGCACGAGCTTCTTCTGCCCGTTGCGCAGCAGGAGTCCCTGCTAAGAGGCCGCAGGCCCAGGTGAGAGTAGTAGTGCTGGCCCGCCCGGGTCAGCTGCCCGTCCGCGCGCGAGAGCAGCGCGTAGGCCCCCGGTCCGCGCCGCAAGTTCAGCACGACGGCTCCATCCGCCCCCGTGCGAGCCCGGGCGCCGCCGTCCGCGGCCTCCGTGATCTGCTGTCGTTGTCTCGCCCAACTTGCCATTCTTTTTTTACGGGTCCAGTTTTTTTTGCTCGGCCGCGCATTCTCCCCGATCATGCGTGCCCGTATGATCGGGGAGAATAGCTTTTTACACGGTTTTGCGCTGAAAAAATGCTATTCTTCTTGTCCGTATATCATATACGGACCGGAAGAATAGCTCGTTTTGCACAATTTTTGCATGGCATGACATGATTTTTGCATGATTTTGGCATGACATGATTTTGCATGATTTTTTGCGTGGCGTGTTTCTCACGTGGGTCTTGTCGAAACATGTTCTGGTGCAGATCTTGGTGGCGAGCAATCAGATGAGAACTTTGAAGGTTGAAGTGGAGAAGGGATTCCATGCGAATATCTCAAACACTTGTTTGTTGCAGCGCGTCGGCCCAGCTCGGACACAACAGCATCAGCAGCATCGGCAACCCTCGGCTCGGCAACCCTCGGCTCGGCAACCCTCGGCTCGGCAACCCCTCGGCCCAGATCAGACAGCAACAGCATCAGCAGCATCGGCAACCCTCGGCTCGGCAACCCCTCGGCTCGGCAACCCCTCGCAACCCCTCGGCTCGGCAACCCCTCGGCCCAGATCAGACAGCAACAGCATCAGCAGCATCGGCAACCCCTCGGCCCCTCGACCTCGGGAGCGCTCCGCGATGGGAGATCATGGTGCGGAGGCCTTCGCCTCTTTTTTTTTTAGGTATCTGCTTTCTTCCTCTTGCCCAGGACGAGACTTGGGGGGCATGGCGTCCTGACGTAGGGGGCGCAGGCACCGAGGACTTTTTTTTCGCCGTTCCGTCGTATCCGAAAGTTGCTCGCTGCCAGGTTGGTGTGGTGAGGATTGGAGCGCAGGCACCGAGGACTTTCGCCGTTCCGTCGTGTCCGAAAGTTGCTCGTTGCCAGGTTGGTCTGGTGAGGATTGGGGCGCAGGCACCGAGGACTTTTTTTCGCCGTTCCGTCGCGTCGTGCTCGGCAGGTGGCGGAGGATCCTCCGGCTGGGAGGCGCGTCTTCCCTTTTTTCCTTTTTTTTCCTTTCCACGATGCCTCTGCCAGGAGGCGGCTTGGACGGCGACGCGGAAGCCGCCGTCCAAGCTCCGCAGGGAGAAGGCGTTCAACGACGAGAAGGCTCGTCGTATCGTGAGAGGGCTGTGGGCTATCCTTTTTTTGTCGACAGGACGCGATGCGCCGCGAGCTGGCGGTCAAGGCGGGTGCAGTTTCAACGGTAAACGGATGAAGGTCATGCTCACATTTGCAGGACGCCACCATCCAGCGCCTCCGCGGCCAGCTCGCGGAGCACGCGGATGCGGCGGCGAAGCTCGTGGAGAAGGCTCGTTTTTTTTCGCCGGCTGGCGGATCGTTGTGGATGACAGGAGAAGGAATGTCTGCGGCTCTTCACGAAGCTCGAGGCGGAGCAGAAGTGGACCGAGGGGTACAAGGAGCGCGGTGTCCCCCTTTTTTTCCTCAGCAGTGAACTGTCAGGTCGACATCAAGGCCCTCTACGAGGAGAACCAGAAGCTCCAAGCCCAGGTCGTCCGGCTGGAGGTGGGAATCGACTCATCCGTTGTCTCTTGAATCCCTCTTTGAGAGGCCGCCGCCGCCGCATCTCCGCCGGCGAAAAAGCCGCGCAAGGCACCTTTGACGCAACGTGAAGCATTTGGCCCGAAATCCCTGATCTTCTGAGCCTCACCAATTCGTCATCGATCATGGACTCTCAATCCATGGAATGCCCAACCTACTCGGCGTGGAGCCCGGAGGAGGCCGAGCACGCGATGCAGGGCATCGGCAACTGCGACGACAGGTCCGCGTACTTGCAGCTCTGCGCGGACCTCGAGAACTTGACCGAGGGCGGGAACACAGCCCTTGCCCTGGTGGAGCCTCGCCACCCTCTGGCAGCTGCGGATGATGAGCATCCGCTCCATTCTTGGCGTCGGCCCGGATGCCGGTGTCGAGGAGATCACGTCCGCGGCGCGGAGGCTCTACGCCATCTACCACCCGGACAAGGGCGGCAGCCACGAGGTCTTCACCCACTTGCAAGAGAGAGTGGACGCTCTCCTGCAAAAGTGCCGCCGCCACGCGGGTCCCGCACCGGTTTTCTGCGCCGAGTGGCAGGCGCCGAAGCCGCGCGTCAACACGGCCTTCATGACCGATCTGCTGGACATGGCGGACACGTGGAGGATCCGTGTCGGCGAGATACCTCGAGCGCGGCCTGGCCCCAACAAGGCTGTGCCGGACGAAGGATTCGAAGTCTAACACGCTGCGTGCAGGCGTGTGGCTGCAAAATAATGACCCCTAGATATGCGGTTTTGCAAAATGCCCAGCAGCTGCCTTTGTTTCTGCAAGGCGAGCCCCCTCAAAGGAAACCCTGGCTGGCTTTTTTGGTTGGCTTCTGGCTGGCTTGGCTTGGCCAAACCAGCCAGAAAGCCAGCCAGAAGCCAAGCCAAACCAGCCAGAAAGCCAGCCAGAAGCCAAGCCAAACCAGCCAGGAAGCCAGCCAGAAGCCAACCAAAACCAGCCAGAAGCCAACCAAAACCAGCCAGAAAATTAGCCAGAAGCCAACCAAAACCAGCCAGAAAGCCAGCCAGAAAGCCAGCCAGAAGCTTAGCTCCTGGCTGGCTTTCTGGCTGGTTTGGCTTGGCTCCTGGCTGGCTTTCTGGCTGGTTTGGCTTGGCTTTCTTTTTTTCCCTGTTTTTTTAGCTCGCCTTGCAGAAACGCAACTGCTGGGCATTTTGCCAAACCGCATATCTAGGGGTCATTATTTTGCAGCCACACGCCTGCACGCAGCGTTTTAGACTTCGAATCCTTCGCAGGACGAGGTCATTTCCTGGACGGACGAGTGCTAGGAGCCTCTCAGGTAGAATAGAATCCATTTGGGAAACCCCCTCTAAAGAGAGAGGTGCTATGTTCTGTGTTCGCGCTTTCGCGCGGCGCAGTCTGCAGCTGTCGCTGCAGTCGCTGCGCAGTTCGCGCAGTCGCTGCGCATTCGCGCGGCGCAGTCTGCAGTGGAACTCCACGCGGGCAGCGCCCAAAAAATGGGTGGCGCCTGTTTCCAGTTCCGAACTCCACGCGGGCAGCAACCAAAAAATGGTTGGTGCCTGTTTCCAGCCGCGCCACCTGACACGCCAGCCCGCCGAGTCATACGAATCATACGGATCATACGGTCATACGGTCATACGGCGGCTTGGCACTGCGCCACCCGGCCGCGCCACCTGCCCGGCATCGGAGCCGCGCCAGCCCGCCGACGTGGAGGCTTCGATACCTAGCGCGCCACATTCCTGCCGCGCCACCTGCCTGGCATAGAAGCCTCCCGGCCGCGCCACATCCCTGCCCGGCATAGAAGCCTCAACCCGGCCGCGCTTGCGCCACCCGAGGTCGGAATTCCGACTTTGCTCTACACCGAGGTCGGAATTCCGACTTCGCTTAAAAACCCATCACCGGGTCAGCGCCGAAGGTCCGTCAGCGGGGCGGTCCTCGCCGTACCGCTGTCGGAGTGTTCTTTTTCACCATTCACTCGCCCTGCCGTCAATCCTGGCGTGAGCACAGGATTGCTCCACTCAATCCTGGCGTGGGCACAGGATTGCTCCACTCAATCCTGGCGTGGGCACAGGATTGCCCCGGTGTCTCCCATCAGCGCACTGCTGTACAGCACTGCGCTCCCAGACTCGCCGCCCGGATTGCCCGGACAAACTATGTCAGCGCAGTGCTACACAGCACTGCGCTGACATACTCGCCGCCAACAGGATTGCCCCACAATCCTGCGCTGGGCACAGGATTGCTCCGCTCAATCCTGGCGCGGGCACAGGTTGCCCCGGTGTCTTCCAGAAAACTCGGTCAGCGCCCTGCTATATAGCAGGGCGCTGACGGACTCGCCGCCCGGCTTCCCGGCTTCAAATTTGGGAAGTAACGCAAAGGAATGGGGAAGATCAAGCTGTTTCCTACGACAGAGTGTAGCAGTAAGCAGCCCTCTGACCCCGTCGTGCCCCTGGTGCCATGCACGGGCATCTTCCTCGGGCCATCAAAATCGGGCAAAACCGTGGCTCTGATCAGCCTGATTCTGGAGCAGTATCGCGGCGTCTTTGAGAGAATTTACATCTTCAGCCCGAGTGTCAACATAGACGACGGCTGGATCCCCGTCAAGAAGTACATTGAGGAGGACCTGGGGGTGAACACAGAGCGGGAGCAGACTTGGGACGAGTGGGACGAGGCGGCGCTGCGGCGCATCATCCAGCAGCAGCGCAAGATCACGGAGGCGTCCAAGAAGTTGGAAATGAAGAAACTGTACCAGGTGCTTGTAGTCATCGACGACTTTGCTGACACGCCGCAGCTGCACAAGCCTCACGGCGCCCTGGACACTCTCTTCATCCGGGGCCGTCATACGCAGATCAGCACCTGGGTGAGCTCGCAGAAGCTGCGGCTCATCAGCGCAGCCGTGCGGGTGAACATGCAGTTCCTCTGCTGCTGGAGGCTGCGCAACCAGCACGAGCTGGACGCCGTCATTGAGGAGCTGAGCGCCCTGCTGCCAAAGGAGCAGCTGTACCGGCTGTATGAGCAGGCAACGCGGGAACCCTACAGTTTCCTCTTCGTCTACTACCTGAAGCCGAGGAATGAAATGTTCTACAAGCGCTTTGAAGAGCGTTTGCACTTGAAAAAGACGCCGATGGGAGCGGCGCTCAGCTTCCTGGGCCAGAAGCTGTTCGCCAGCTCCACGCTGATCAACGCGAAGTGTGAGAACATCTCCTGCTGCACCTCCGTCGCAGCCGTCCAGCCGCCCGTCGTCCGCCGGACGGGTGGTTTCCTAAAGAAAAGGATGACCACGATCTACGTGGACAGCCGCAAGAGGGTGGCCGGCTCGGACAGCGACTTTGAGGTTGACCTGGGAGAGTCGCTGCACCTGCAGAGCGACGCCCGGCTCGCCGTCTACAAAATCCGCCTGGCCGACAGTTTCCTGTCCACGGACCGGGGCCGCTACCTCTACTGGGTTGACGCCGCGCTGGGCACGCTGAACTGGGCGTTGTTGCCCGAGGGCGCGTACACTGGCGCACGGTTGGCCGCCTGGATCAGCTCCAACTTTGCCACCGCCACCTATAGCGAGACCACGAACAGTCTGAGCGTTGCCTACGACGGCAACAGGCTCATTCTGAACGACCTGGAGCTGCGCCAGCAATTCCCTGACGCGGCGGACTACCCCACCGCGCCGCCCGCCTCTCCCACCAAGCCCTTCAGCGTGGACCACATGCTGGGCCCGAGCTTCGTCTCCGGTGGGCAACAGGTCTTCGAATTTGTCCGGATGATGGCGCACAACGAGGTCTACCTGCGCTGCGCCCAGCTGGCCAACGCCAGCAGAGTGCTGGGCAACCTGGGCGACGACATCCTCTCCTGACCGACCTGGACGGCAACGTCGTCCGGCTTCGCGGGTCGTCTTTGTCGTTCGTGTTATATCTTGACCACGTATAATTAAATGGAGCCGACCGAACAAGAGGTGCAAGAGGCGGAGGCGCAAGAGGTGCCACACTGAGGCTGCTCCAAAGCGCAAGCCAAAGCCGCCTCCACTTGAGACGGCGCCGGCGGAGGCACCAGCAGAGGCACCGGCTGAGGCACCGGCTGAGGCACCGGTTGAGGCACCGGAGGCGCCTCAGCTCACAAGAGAGCAGCAGCGCGCCCTGCGCATGCTGGAGAGGCAGTCCGCTTATGACCGGTTGACAACAGGCGCAAGCGTACTGGTATAAAAGCATGATGTCCATTGAGCCCCGCAACGAGCCGCGGATGCTCCGGTGGTTCCGCAGGACGTACCCCAGTTACAACTTGCAGCCGCTGCTGCTGAAGCGCTACCGAGAACTGGAGGAGGCGCGGGCCTTCAACAACTGGCTAGGCGAGCGCAGGCAGGCGCAGGAGGGGCAGCGGCACCTGGACGACGTGAGCCGGCTGACGGAGGCCGTGCACCGCCAGGTACCCCAGCTGCGCTACGCGCGCGCCGAGCGCAGGGGCGTGGAACGGGCGGCGGACGAAGTTGCGCAACAGTAAATGAAGACGCTTCGGGCGCACCAAATTGAGCGGATATGAGCCGCTGAGCCTGGACCAGCCGGGCCGCAAGGCCACGTCGTTCGTCACAAGCCACTTCTACCTGGACGATTTCGTACAGTCCAGCGAGGACCCCAACCCTCGGCCCCTGCAGCACACGACTCGGCAAAAGGGACCACCCACAGTTAGGGGGGAAGGCCCCAAAAGGGGGAAATCTCGAACCTTGAAGGCTGCAGTGTTATAAACACCTCCAGGGAAGGGAGGGCGGGTATCAAAATTTCCTATTAGGAGCCGAGCTTATGCATGCAAGATATTTGCACAACAACTGTACAACTTGTCCAAACTAAAAATCAAGCTTGCCAAATTTGTGGCAAGAGTTTGAAACTGTCCTGTTGTTCAACACCGAAAACAAGGCCTCAAGAAAATGAAAAGGGGGAAGAGGCCCCACCCCCCCCCCCAACCCAAAAAGGGGTCACACCCTTCAGGGAACAAACCAGTTGGTACGCGAGCCCCAACTTAGGCTTGTTCCGTCACAGGGATGCCCCTGCAGCTCAAAAAGCCCCAAGACCCCAAAAGCCCAAAAGGACTCCCGGCAAAAGGGACCACCCACAGTTAGGGGGGAAGGCCCCAAAAGGGGGAAATCTCGAACCTTGAAGGCTGCGGCTAGAGTGAAACATGCACCTGCATAGACTCTCAAAAGTTTAACCGCACATGACAGTATGACACGGTGATTCGCGCATCTTTTCCGCTGGATGGAAGGCCAAACATATATTGCTAGGCTCTGGCTCCGTAATCCTGCACCTTTTACTGAGAGCAAGTGGTCCCAAGGCCACTTGGCTCCAACAGACCCGTGGGCATATCCGGAGTGTTACGCAGGATCATGCCCATTCTGGTTTCTGATGTGATGGGCGAGAGCCGCTAGCATTTGGACTGCCCTCCATCCCGCTGTCAGCGCTCTGAGTTGACAAGCACTGAACCGCGGTGATCAACTTGTGCAACATGTGAAACTGCAGTTTGTTCCATTCAACATGAACCCGCAGATCTTTGTCAAAAAGGTCAAACTTGCTGTTGGTGAGATCGTCCGCCGGTTGATTCTCATCCCTAGGCCTCCAGTCCATGCGGCATCGGGCGCCTGCCAAATCTGCTTGATGAAAGTATTCCATCATGACCGCCATGAGAGGGGTCTTTGTGCTGAGCTGCTTCCTGGTCAGAGCTTCCACCGCCGAGTTGTCGGTCCCCCCAACCAAGACCAGGTTGTGCACAGATCCTTGATCAGGTACGGAGGCCCTCCACGGGAGCACCATGAAGGAAACCAGTGCCGCTAAAAGCTCTGCCGTAGCGCTCGCCCAACTTGATGCCCGACCGGAAGAGCCAAGGAACGTCCTTCGGCGACAACCTCAAGCTGTACCAGGGGCTTAGCGGGGTCCATCTGGCTCAGGCACAACCAGCCGCCCAAGACAACTTCCTGTTCGGCGCACTTGGCATCGCATCTGAACAGCTCACCACAAATCCACTCGCGCGGGTGGCAAGGGGTAAGCCTCACCCCAGCCATCAACTTGTCCCGAATGAAAGCGTTGCAAAAAGAGACTGCATCCGGCACCTTCATGACTGCACCCGGCTTGGCCTTAGCGAGCCAAGCGTAGCCAGGAGCCAAGAAGGGGCGAATCCAGGGCAGGACCTGCGACATGAAGCCCAAACGCCCGTGGAACTCCTGGTAACGGCGCACCTCAACCAGAGATCCATCGCGCTCCAGACTTGCCACAAAGTCCAGAATCCACCGCACTCTCCGCTCAGCGATGCCCAAGGAAAAACGAGTGTAGTCCAACCAGTAACCCACGAAGTCCAGTTGCAGTCCTCCGCGGAAGTTGTGGTAGGCAAAAGGGACGCCCGCCATGATTAGGCACACCAAGAACCTCCAGATGGTCAGCCAGCGGTTGCTGCCCCCGGCCGCAAAAAAGCCCAAACCCAATCCCGCTCAGAGACGTGTAGAGCCAGACGTCCCAAAAGGCCTCCACCAGAAAGCTGCCGAGGCAATCCCAAACGTTCCAACTCTGTTGAGCCAGACTGTTTGCGACAAGGGAGAAGCGCGACAAGCTAGAACGCCCCAGTCACGTTCCGAGTGTCGCACCCGCCTATGGGCCTTTGCTATATCCCCACAGATGCCAAAGACCACACGCTCGCCAGCTTCTACCGACTCCGCCGTGAGAATTGCAATTTCCCTAGGGCCGGGATTCTCCAGTCTGTTGTCAATGACGATCTGGTTGTTTACATTGACTCCATGTGTGCCATCGTGAATGACCCTGTGGCCACCTCCAGGTTTGTTCAGGACGCCAAGGGCTGCAATACGCAGATTGTCACCTGGATACCTTTGCCGAGCCAGTCGCTCCGACAGGGGAAACATCCGTCCGCACGCCTCCTCCTCTGCAAACTGCTGTTGCAAGGCCTTTTCCGCATCTGAGTCCGTCTGGAAGTTCATCATGTCTAGTTGGAGCTCAGTCTCGTCATACTTCTGATCCTTCCTCCGCTTTCTGAAAACCTGGCAAACATGAGATAGGGGCTCGCGGTGCCCCACAGGCACCCCCTCAGCAAAGTTGCCATCGGACTCCCTGTCCAGGATGGCAAAGTCAGGGTCTCCCAACATCTCCATAGTCTGCGAAAGAGCATGCAAGTAGAACGGCTGAAACTCCGGTATCTCTGCGGCCAGGGAACTGTTTGGCAGGAGCGAGAACCATTTGCTGCGGAGGTTCGCAATAGCGCTGTCCGAGAAAGGTGACTGTTGTATCTTCCCGGTGGCCAGCATGAATGTTGACCTAGCAACGTCCGGCAAGTTGTTCAAGCAAAATTCGTCCAGGATGCCACGAAGACGCTGAACGAAGGCCCTCTGCACTGCGGTTTTGCGCAAACCTCTGGCTGCCGGATGCCACCTTCCTGGGCTGCACTCTCCAAACCCATCAATAAACTCATCTTTGCGTCCAGCCCATGCCGCCTGCAAAGGAGGCCCAGCGCAACCCGATTGCACCAAGGAGAAGTGCAGGTCTTCCTCTGGTGGATCCTCCGAACGTTTCTTCGAGGAAGGCGCCGGGAAGTTGCCACCAGGCTCAACCCCCGGGGACTTGCGTTTGATCCCTCCACGCCCGCCTTCCAGAGAGGATTCCCCCTCGGCAGCGGCGGAAGGCGGGCCACTTGTTTTAAGGATGGCCACTGCAAGCTGCCCTGGATAGTGAGCTGCTGGAGAGGTTTTCCAGTTTCCGTCAGACCCCAGGCCGATCAGTTGCGCATCATGCTTGCCATGTGGACACGAAGTGGGCAGGGGACCGGTGTACACATCTTTCTGAAACTGTGGAGGTCCCCAACACATTTGCGAAGACCAGTGCTGCAAGTCAGTGACAAAGCGTGTAGGTTTGCTTGTAGCTGCACCAAACATGCACTGGAACAAAGCGAATGTGCCAAAGCCTGGCTGCTGCAGCAGGTCCTGAAAACGTTGGTCCTGCCAAATGCTGGCGGGACGCCCTTTTTGAGCCAAGCCCAGGTCTTCTGGGTGCTCGCCCAGAAAGTGTGCCTTTGTCTGCTGCGCAAATACTGCCAGTTCCCACATAACATCCACAAAACGATTCCCTGCCTCAGCTTGTTGGCGGTGCTGATTGGATAGCCAAGGAAATCCCTTGGGGAATTCGAAGCTCCGAATGGGGACAGGTCCTGGCCTGCCACTGTGCCTTGCTCTGCTGAAGGTTGAGCAAGGGGGTGTGCAAATAATAACTTGCGGGTGGAAAGCTTGAATCTCCAGTTTGATCTTTGACCAACATGAAGGATCCAGAACGTCATGCAGGGGATTCCTCAGGGTGTCAAATTCCAGCATATGCAACTGAAAACCAAAAGACTGTGCTTTGACATCCAGGTGAAACTTGATGTCGGATCTCCGCGAGTGGCCTGCAAAAATGTAAACCACCCGAGATCCTGGAGCTCGGTCAACTGTCAGTTGCCCCCCTCTGGGGATGGGGCCTTGGAATCATGCAAAAATGCAGGATGGGCTTTGTGGCAATTCTGCACACGACAAACATGCAAACGTTTGCATCGACCGTCGCACTTCAGTCCCTTCATGTTGTAGCGGAAGCATATCTCCCTGCCATCTGGTGTCTTTGAAGCCAGCCGCAAATTTGTACCCGGCAGGGTTGACTGACCTTTGTTTCCTTTCCCGAAACTTTTAGACGATTTGCCCGGAGAGGACCCCTTACCAAAACCAAACTTCTGAAACTTCTCGGGCCTTGTAAAATACAGCTCCTTCAGTTCTGCATCGGCGCAAACCTGCTTCAAGGTGACCCCCAAACTCAGTTGCTTCTTGTAGGCGTCCTTGATGGCCCTCTTACGCAGTTCGTACTCATACGTAAGGAGGACATGCCAGTGGGGTTTGAGTGAAACCCTTTCACCTGTAATCTGTCAAAATGCTGCAGCTCCAGGTTTTGTAAATACGGCTTGTTCTTCATTTTGGACGCCATCATCATCCAGGCGTTTGCCTCGATTCTCAACTTCCTTCGCAGCTCTTCTGTCGTCTGCGGCAGCTTTCCTTAACGCGACACCCTCAAACGCCCTGCCTGATCCAAACTGGTCTGTAGTTGCAGAGTGCTCGACTCCGCCTTGCTGATCACCTCGTCCAGGTGACATGCCACCAAATCGTCCTCCTCCACCATTTCCAGAAGCTGTGATAGGTACTCGTTGGAGGGAGTCTCTTGGTCAGGCATCCTTTGCCCGGGCCACTTCTAACGCACGAATCATTGCTGATCGGTCCGATGAGGTCTGCAAATTCCCAGGTTCTTCGACTGCTTGATGTCCTCGTCTGATACCTGCTTTGCTGTCTCCCATGCCGAAACAGCCGCTGACATCCGGGCTCGGCCAGCAGGAGTATCCACGGCCACCTGAAAATCTTGCTGCGTAGCTTCTCTCAAGCCTCGACTGTCAGCGATGGCCCCAATACGCATGGTCGTCTTGTAAAATTGTGATACATCATACTGCAAGTCGCCATCCAGACCACACTCATTGAAAATGAATTTCAAATCTGCACTGACATGTGAATCCACCCATGCTCGTTTCTCTTCCGGGGTCAAGGCCATGGCTGCTTGCCCAAGCACTAACGGAATCCGGTTTGCGTGACCCGGGCCAACATGGAGGTACCTCAAATTTTTTTGAGAACGCAATCCAAGCTCAAGAAGCAAGCAACCAAAGCCCCTTAATAAAAAACAAGCACTGACAAGAATCCACACTGACCCGTGGGCTTGAACCGATGGCGCGATCTGACCCATGGGCTGCCATGCCATTCTGATCTATGACTCGAGAGTCCACAACTGTTAGAATCTTGGTCACTGCTTCAAGCCTAAAGGGACATGCAGGGAAAAAAGCAACCGACCGGAGCAAACTCGATACGCGCTTTTTTACTTGAGCGTTGCTTAGAAGTGCAGGCTCAGAGATGCAGGTGGAGTGACGATGCGCGTCCACTCCATTTTCCTGCATCTCATGCGGAGCCTGTCGGAATACCCCTCCTGAGGTCAACATTGCGTGTTCGACCATCACACAGGGTGTTTTACCCGTGGGGTGTGAGACGAAAAAGAGGTATGTTGCACATGCATGCAATGCGTGCATGAGTGTGCATGGGAGGATGCGTCCTCCTGCAGGGGGCCAGTCCGGGCCGGCAGAACGCCTATGGCATTCGTCAATGTGCGATGGCGTGCACTGCGTGGGCTTCGCTGCGTATGCTCGAAATGGTCCTGCGGGAGTATCGAGATGCAGTAATGCAACGAAATGTTGGGAGCTGACCAGCTTCCATTCATGCGGGTGCATGCGTCCCTCAATCAGGCCTGGTGGAGGCTGCATGCCACCTGGGCCGTGAAAGGGTGGGAGGGTGGGTTCAAAAAGAACGAAAGAGGGGTCAAACCCTCCAGGCATGTCCCTTACCAAAAGGCTTGAAGCAGAAATGGCACGCGGCCGAAGATTCAACCAAGATTAAAACACAGGGGAAAAGACAAACCCCTAGCGTTAGAATCTTGGTCACTGCTTCAAGCCTAAAGGGACATGCAGGGAAAAAAGCAACCGACCGGAGCAAACTCGATACGCGCTTTTTTACTTGAGCGTTGCTTAGAAGTGCAGGCTCAGAGATGCAGGTGGAGTGACGATGCGCGTCCACTCCATTTTCCTGCATCTCATGCGGAGCCTGTCGGAATACCCCCACTTTAGAGTTCTAAGCAAACGGTCAAATCACCTTACCCCCTCTTTAGTGCGTTTGCGCAGCAGCCACGTGCTCGGGTCTCCACGGTGCGTCCGCAGGGTGAAGTGTGAGAGCTGATGCGTGAGGCCAGAAATCATGCGGCCTGAAGCGCACTCTGGCTTCTGGTCGCCCGGAAAGCGGAGGTATTACCTCTGCTCAGCTGGTCTGCCCAGATGTTGTGCTCCCCTGGGATGTGTGACGCGATCACGGACCATTTGTGCTTATGGGCCCAGGCAGCAACAAGTTGCACAAAGACTTGCAAGGGCCAAGAAGTGGTGAACAGCTTATTAACACCGGCTTCGGAAGCCGTGTTATCTGTTCCTGTGGGCATGCAAATGCCATGCACGCCTTGTCCCTCGCAGGACCACGCGATCCGCATGAGTGCTAGTTGGGCCAAGGTTTCGAAGCATGCGATGTAACGCTGGGCTTCTTTGGTCAGGCATGGCCATTGTTCCTGGACTTCTTGGAATTGCCATGTCTCTGCAAACCACGCAACGGAGTTGCGGGAGATGAACCAGCCTCCTATGCCTACTATACTGCCCTCGGCGCATGCATCCGCGGCGGCCTTGCAAGCCAGCATTGGTTTGCTTCTCAGCGGGCATGCGAGGTCTAGATGGAAGCATTGCAGCAGCCATTCTACGCTGTGTTTGCTTATCTTGGATAGGCGAGTGTGCTCTGCGGAGGCGTCCGCTATGCGCACCCAAGCGGATTTGTGGCTAGGCACAACGCGAGGCAGGTCGGCAGGTGTGCGGATGCAGGCCCCTTGGAACTCTAGAACTTTAGAGCCTATCGGCATAAAAATGCCACGCACTGCTGATTTGAGCACGGCTTTGGCGTCCAATGCTGAAAGGAAAGATGGCCATAAACGCGCATGGACAGAGATCATGCAACCCGGCGGCGAGTGCAGGTCTGTGTACAATGGCGCTAGCCAGGATCTGAGTTCGGGGCTCAGACTGGTAGCCCAAATGAGAAGTCCTAGAACCTGCTCTAGGAGTTTGCGCTTGACCTTTCCTGCTTTGAGCAGCTCGTGCAACTGTCCTTTCAATTTGATAGTTTTTTCCGGCGTGAGTTCGATGGTCTCGTGCAGGAAATTAATGCGCCACCCACACCACGTGAGGTTGTCCTGAAATTGAACTTTCTTCCAGGAAATTGGGGCCGATATGGCTGCAAAAAACATGACCATGAGGGCCAGCTGCGAGTCTGCGTGATTGCGACGCAGTGCGGCTAAAAGGTCATCTACGAACAACCATGCGCGATGCGGGTGCAGTCCCAAAATGCTGTGCAGTAGTCTCAGGAGGAATGCTCCGGTGCGCTGCCACCAGTATGCAGAGAAGCGTGCTCCGAAGTGGCACACTCTATAATGGTACAGGACATCGGCAACCCGAAACAAAAGCAGGCCATGTTCACTGGGGTGCACTTGGATCTGCTTATGCGCTGCTTTGAAATCAAAGCTTGCCCCCGCAAAGGACGAGTGCGTGTCCTCGGGGAGGAAGGCTAAGCGCACGTCTGAGGCCATTGGCAGGCTGATGCGTTCGGGAATTGCGCACTTGGGGTTCACTCCACACACAGTGCTGTCTAAGACTAGTCGCGGGTCTTTGCCCTCCGCATGCACGACTGAGCTTCCCGACTGCTATGCCTTTAGGCCAATGCTGTCTGGCTTGTTCGATGGACATGCTGGTACGAATGACCCATCCGTTTGCGATTTCTTTTTCTAGCAATGCGGACACTGTTTCTGGTTCCGCTTCAGCGGCTTTCCAGTTGCCGATGCACTCGGTGAGTTCACTAGGCAGGTCTGCCTGGGGTTTTGGCGGCCACTGCATGCTGCGTGGCAACTCCGACACCGCCCCTGTTGGCACGCCTTCTGCCAGCAGCGGCACTAGTTTGAGGTCGGGGTCACTGGATGCCGTCGCTAGGGCATGCAAAAGTGATAGGCGGTACGGCTGTCCTTCATCGGGCGCAAGCTCGGATGGGCACGGCATGCTCATGGCTCGGAATGCTATTCGTGCTGCCTCCTCGGATTGCTGTTCCGAGAGAGGAGGGGATGCGTTGCCGGAGCCCACGTGGGCCAGAATTTTTGGGATGAGTTTTTGTTCGTTTAGCCAATGCAGCCAGGCCCGTGCGACTACGGTGAGCGGGTGGTTTGGTTGAGGGATTGAGTGGTCTGCAGTTGAATGCATGCCAGCTCCGTCGCATACCCGCAGGCGCACGGGGTGCAGTGAAAGCGGGGAGGGTTTGCTTAAGCGGCGGACCTCGGGCTGCGTGCTCACTTTGAATGCGCAATGTTTGATCAAACTTGCTGCGAGACTTGCCGGGTACTCGGCTGTAAGCGTGCTCAGGTACTGGCCTGAGCTTCTTTGAACTCCAGCAATGCTGGCGTGCTTTTGTTGATGCGTGCATCTGCTGGCCATATGCTGGATGCAGGCATTGTTGCTGGCGAAGCACCATGATTTGGAGAGCAGCATACCATGTTGGCACGCGTCCACCCATGCGAGGTGCCCGTGAAAGTTTTGTAAGCACTGGAAATTTTCCGGCTCTAACCACGCCATGCTGGACGGTGGCTGCTCGAAGATCGCTACGCCACTTTGTGAGGCTACTGCTTTGAACAGCTCTCGTCCTCTTCTGTGGATTTCGCGGCTGTCGCGAACCCGAGAGAGTTCTGCTGGTGACAAATTGGGCACACCTAGCATGCATGAAGGTGTGCGTAATGCTTTGGGCCCGCCCGGCCTCAGCTTGAGCCGGGAGTATTCCTTGCACGGCGGTGCTAGGGTTAGCAAACTCACGCTGCCCGACCAGCATATGCGCAGAAGCAGTTCGAACCATGCGTCATCCAGAATGTTGTGCTGAGGATTGGCGTCCAGGTCAAAGGCTTCGAAGCGCGCCAGGCCTCGTTGGTCTGCTGCTGCGGAAATTGGTGCACGCACACCTGCGAAAACGTCCAGCAATAGTCCTCCCCTGGGCGTATGCGAGGCCGGTGTGGGTTGGCATGCGGGATGGGGCACATTGGATGCGGCCGGCGGTACTGCACCGTCCGGGGAAGTTGCCGGGACTTCCGTCGGACTGTTTCATGTGTGGTTCGATGCGTGCTGGGATGCCGGATGCGTCTGCTGGCACCCCTTTATCGCGCACACATGTGCAAACTGACAGTTGTCTGATTTGCACTGCCCCGTTTGGAATCTGCGGCAAATAGGCTTTCCATTGTGTGAGGTAGCCCAGGCGTTTTTGGACTTTCCTTTCCCCTTGCCTTTGCCTTTCTTGTGCGGCGGTTCGGATTTTGGCGGCCGGCTGGCCGGCCGTTTGGGCTGCTTGGGAGTCAGTTGGGCCCGTTTAGCGGGGGGTAGTGAAGGCATGGCTTTGGAGATTTTGGGTCGCAGCATCAGGAGCGAATGGATCTCCATGCGGCCATGCGTGAGTTCATGGAAGGCATCGTCCATGGACCACTTGCGACGCAGAAGGTCCACGATTGTGCCCCAAATCTGGCGATCCCCGCAAGAGTTCTGAAGTCGTGACCGTGCGCAGGGACAGTGCGGGGTCTGGCTGCGTGAGGCACATGCTGGCAATTTGCTGATCCAATGCTTTGGCGTTCAGCAGGTGCACGGCTTGGCACAGGGCCAATGCATTGCGGAAAACTTGTTGAGTGCGATGCAGCCAGCTAGCCGTGAGTGCTCTGCCCTCCACACTGACCTCTGGTGTTTCGTCAAAGAATGCATGCGTCAGTAGCTGTGCTTCGGTGCGTGCTACTTTATGTGAACGTGCTTCCATGGCTTCTTGGTATTGGCGTGCACTGAGTCTCAACTGCCACGGGATCCATTTGAAATGCTTGGATTTGGTCATGTCATAGACCATGCTTAACAGGCGGATGCTAGGCATGCTGTCTGGACCTAACAGCTCGCCGGGGTAGTTCTTTTGGAACTTGTCTACTAAGTCCTGCACGACTTCTGGGCTCAGCTTGGGGGGCAGATGTTCTGCCCATGCGATTGCGGGTGATGTCTGCGGACCGGGCAAAACCTGTCCTGTGTGCGACCCGGATGCTGTTGGCGTCAGGGCCAAGGATTCCTGCGAGGCGGATGCCTTGGCCATGACAAAGGCTCTCCTAATGCGTGCCGCAGGTATCGAATGCTCTGGATCCGTGACTCCCATGGAGGTCCACGTTTCAGCAGGCACGCCGTCCAACAGCTTGCTGAGATCGGATGCATCTGCGTAAGCGTAAGCGAAATCTGCAATGTCCTCAAAGCCCAGGCCAAGGATATGCTCAACCAGCATGTCTGGCACCCGAGCGCTCGACAGCAAATTGCGCATGGCTTCGGCCGATGTCACTTGTTCCTCTGCTTCTGCCATGCTGGGCCGAAAAGGAGGATTGGTTTGAGATACTGTCAGTCAGCCAGAAAATAGCTGGTGGCAGCATGCAACAAGAAAAAATGTGCCAAGTATGCAAAACGCCTGCGGAGATGCCTGCACTGAGCTGGGGTGCGGGCCTGCTGGTCGCGACAATGATCGCGTTGTGCACGTTCCGGCCTGGGGGCGGGTCTGCATACTCGCCGAACACTCATGGCGGTCACCTGCAAGTGGAACTTTTTTGTGCTACGGCATGAGCGAGAATGCGTGCTGGCACGCGTTATGCTTGCATAAGTGCTCCTGGCCTAAATAATCAATGCGATGCACTGGTAATTGGATCTCCAGGCCGCATGCTGTACAAAAAGCGGATTGCAGGTGCTCCGGGGAGCTGTATACTGCATGCACTGCTGCCCCGGTAGTGAGTTGAACCAAGCAGAGTGCCGACGATGATCGTTGAGGAAGTGCTTCATCTGGGCACTCTTCTCCTGAATCGTGTGCACTGGAGCTGTCTGATGATTGAATGTCCTGCACTGCCCATGCCTCGGGGTCCGCCATGCAAGGTTGGATTTGCTGTTCCCTGACGTAGGTAAACATGCGTAGCGGTGCAGGAAGGTCCAGTAAATTTATGCTCTCTGGGATGGGCTGTGCATCAACGCGGAAAAGCGGCTCGAAGACTGGATGCTGACCTCCCCTGGATTGTGGGCGAGTGGGTCGCCAGCCTCGGATGAGTGCGGCTGCTATCTGCGATTGCACCCAGAGGCTTTCGATTGTGTCGTCGCGGCTGTACAGTTGCACCGAATTGATACGGTGATGCCCTTGCTGACGTCTGGACTCCTCTGGCAAGCGGAGTTGGGCAGAAGCGCTCAATAGTGCCACTTTTAGGCTGTGCAGCGTATATGCATGCGCCTCGTCTGAGTTGAGGCATGCTGAAGTGCGAGGCTCCCAAGGGACCTGCACTGCCCAGCGCAGCAACGACAAGGCCTGCGTGTGTGGAAGCGGGCCCGAGAATTTTGGGTGCGTTTTTTCGTCAATGCATGCGAACACGGGCATGATGAAATCTGGCTCGGGCAAACTGAAAGGTTCAGAAATACTTTGAGCGACTGCTTCGCCAAGGCTCTCGAGCCATTTCAATACCCAAGAGGATTGTGCACTGCGTCCTGTGAGGCCGAACAGAGTGCACGCCCAAGGCTGTCCTAGTTTTGTAGTCTTTGTCGCCCAGCATGATCCTCGCAGAGCATGCTGAGTGAGACTGATCTCTTTAATTTTGATGCGCTGCATGTCCCCAAAACGCATGCTGGTGTGGGCCGCCAAGAGAAATGCGCCCAGCGTGATGCGCAGGTTATGCGTGCAGTCGGCTGCACAAACTTTACGCTCCCAGGATGCCAGAATTGCCAGGGGCAGAGGCAGAGCCTCCTTTCTTTCCTGAGGCTGCTGAGGGGAAGCGAAGGCTTTTGCAAGCGGGTTGGAGAGAAGAGAAGCTAACGATTCAACTTGACCTATGCGAGCAAGCCAAGAAAGTGCTTTAAGCATGGGTCGAGGTGCTATGCGTACGCTGCTGCGGTCTTCCAGCTTGGAGTTTTCGCAGGCATGCAAAAGGTCCACTAGGTGCACGAGAAGCAAGTTTTCCATGCCGAATCCAAGTGCTCTGATGAATGCCAAAAAGGCGCGTATGCACCTGAAGTACTGGGCAATGGTGGACGGTGTGTATGCACGGAGCGACGCCTCGAAGGCCGCGTACGGGTCCTGAGATGCAGCTGCGGCCACAAAGGTGATTGAGCAGGATCCAATTTGTGCTAGCAGGTCCTGCCAGTCTTGAATGCACTTTTCGCGTTGAGTGGCTTGGCTCTGTGCATGCGGACCGAGTTTGGCCTGTCGGAAACGAGGGGCCACGGCCCGTCCTGGTTGGGCCCTTGACCCGAGGTCTAAGGGACCGGGGCTGAGAGGTGCCGCAGATGGCTCGTGCCGGAGTGCTGAGTGCGGTTTGGGTGCCTGGCAAATGCTTCGGGGCTGCGGCCTGCAAGGCGGTCGTGGCAACGGGTGGCCATGCTCTGCAAACCATGGGAAAAGAGGTGACGGCTGCGTCACTGGCAGGCCTCCACGGGCGAGGATTGGTGCAGGCTGAGCTTTGGGCTGGTTAAGAGGGGGCGGGGGCCGAAGCGGATGCGTCAGCATGCGCACGCCTACCGGAGCACCGGTTGCCAGCGTTGGTGCATGTTCAGCGGAACGTGGCTGGGCGGCCAGCGGATGTGGAGCGCAGCTTGCTGTTGCACGCGGACTGGAATGCAAGTCCTGGATGCTATGACGGGGCCTCAGCTTAGGCGCCGGCTTCGGCTTTGCGGTTGGCTGCACAAAGAGGTGCTCCGAGTTGTGGGACTCCTGCGTTTCACTGTCGGCATCCTGATTGAGCGGCCTTTTCACTGACCATGCCGACCCCCAGTGATCACGAACGCGCCATGGCATGGGCGTGATCGAGGGGAAACTGTGTCTGTGGCAAAGATTGAACCTGCGCAACAGGGCATTGGCAGAAATGCCGTGGCGTGGAATGCAAATGCGTCACGTGAATGCCTGCTGCGTGTAGGCGCGTAACGCGGCCTCGAGGAGGCCTGGATGCGGACCTAGAAGTAGGTCTGTTCGTACCTGGAGAGTCGGACGCATGCAACCCTGGTTTAGGGAGGCTTGCTGGCAACATGACTCCAATTGCAGGGCGAATGTTTTTTCTTTTCTCGGTTTGCTGTTGAGATGCACTGCAAATGCCTGCACGTGCCCCGGCAGGGAGTGCGGAAGCTTGCATGCGTGCCATGCTGTTGGGCTGATGCAAAATGCGAATGCGTGCAATGCCTCAGCGGTTGAGATCGCGGGCGTCCGCGACACACCCGCTGCAGCGGTGCCTGTCATGCGTATCCGTGGAGGTGTCGACCACGTATTGACCGCATACTGCATCGTAAGGGCATGCGGAATTTGCACATGGCAGGCAGCAGCTGATGCGGTTGTTGTCATCGAGGTACAACATGCGTAGTCCGCGGCCCTGCATCTCCATGCGACGCATGGTGCGGGGCAGGCGCACCGAGGGGATGCGTATGCATGCTTCCAGCTGCTGAACAAATGCGGCCCGCTGTTGCCTTTTTGGCATTTCGGGCAGTGGCGTTGGACGGGAACCTGCACCCGGGTTTCCGGGGTGATGCATGCTGTATGCCGCAATGCGTTGGTTGGCGGCATATGCTGGGTCGATGCTGTAGGAATGCGTGGCGGGATGCCAGCGGGTAGCCTCGTCGGGCACCTCGCGGAGGTGCCAGTAGTTTGCCCAATAGGACCCGTCGTGCGACCACGGGAACCCATGCAGAGGCGGCTGATGGCGAGGGTCGCCTTCCTGCGGGGGCCAATTATGCGGCGTGTCGAGCGGTCGGCATGCAGGGAATTTGGCCCCTGTAGGCGGTGCTTTGTACATGCATGGTGCAGGTCCAGGCTCTGGTTCTGCAGCTGGCTTTGGTTCTGGATCTATGCGGTTGCGGCGCAGAGCGTCTGGCGTGCCCTCTATGCGGTCATGCCAGGGATGCTCCGGCTGCTCCTCTCTAGCGAGTTGCTCCTCTCGCTCTTCTTCTGTGAGCTGAGCCCACGGTGCCCTGACATGCGGGGGCTCGGGCATGCTGATTTCTTCTGGAGCCGGCTCCAGCGGCACGGACTCCTTCACCTCTGATGCATGCGCTGGGATGCAGTCTTCGGGGAGCTCCGGTGGGTCTGGGCGGAGCAAGCTTGCTGGTTTTGCCTTGCACTTGGGCTCCGCTGTTGCGGATGCATGCTCTGGGGTCGGTGCAACATGCGGGTCCGAAAAATCGAGGAGGTCGGTGTTGGATGGACCCGGTGCGTTGGATGCGTCCTCTGGCTGCACCGACCCTGCATCGGACTGCGTCTGCGCAAGCATGCGGATGATTTCCTGCAAGAATGCGGGATTGTTCTGGTTCTCCGCCACCATGCGCTGCAAGTCCATGGCGAGGAATGCTGGACAAAGCAGGCGTAAGAAGCGGGCACTGTTGCTGTATGGCAGAAAAAAGGCTGACACGGGCAGGAATGGGTCATGCGACCGTGACAGCAGGACATGCTGCAACATGCGATGCTATCAGCGTAACAGGGCTCACGTGAGGAGGTCGACGTCTGCATGCCGCGGAGTGTCCACACCTTGGGTTTGTGTCATCAAGGCATGCAGTGTGAAAATTGGAAAAACAGTCTGCACAAGTCTGCGGCGCATGCTTTTAATCCTGATTCCCCGTGCAATCTGGCACGCTGCACACGTGGGTTGCCTTGCATGCTTTATCGTAAAAATTATCGGCCTGGAACCTGATGCAGTAAGGTGCATGGCGTTGCGAGGTGGGCTGAGGCAGGCCTGGCGGAAAAGCTGAAACTGAGCTGGGCTCTGGTTGCGAGGGGCTGGGCATGCACTGAGTCCACTCGTCGGCCAGCTCTGCCAACTCGTGATGCCTGTCTGACCACTGCAAGAAATGCGCACTGCGGGGCATTGGGAGCATGTGGACATAGGAGTTGATGCTCTCCAGCAATGCGATGCTGGAGCGGATGGTGAGAGCTATGTCTTCCATCATCAGGCATGCCTCCCACTCGCGAAGCAATTCTAAGCATGGTTGCATGTTTGTATGCATGCTGTGCCTAGAGCGAAATTTGACATTTGACAACAGTGCGGAGAAAGGCTGGATAATGGCCAGGTACTTGCCGGCCATGCGATAGCCTGCCGAAATGCCTTTGCGGTTCTGAAGCATGCGGTCCATGTCCAAATGCGGGTCGATGCGAAGGTAGTCGACGAAAAAGGTTGACAGGGAATGCAATCGTGCTATGCAAAAAGTCATGCCGTGCACACCCAAAATGCAAAGGATGTCAAGCAAGAAGTTGCAAAGATGCCCCATGCGATTGATGCATTTGAGTCGAACTCGATGCTCTGGGTGGCGCATCCACTTGTCAAGCAGCTGTGCGAAGCCTTCTTGCAGGATGCGGGAAGGCGAAGCGTCCGCGCGGTGGCACTGGGGCCATTGGCGCGGGGTGAGTTCCTCGATGTCCTCGATGGAATCAAGGCATGCGTCAGCTTCTGCGACCAGAGCCATGCTAGTTAGCGGAAATGGAGGGTGGCCAGGATTAGAACCTTGAGTCAACTGCGGAGACTGCATGTTTGACATGCATTGGCTGCAACCCTGGCAATCCACTGAGACTGGCGCATATGCAGGCGGTCACCTTAGTATTGCTTGTGCAAAGACGTGACCACTTGGGTGGTGTTATCACACAGCAAGCGGCCGTAGTGTTTTAATGCGTCCAGGCATGGTCATCCTGCGTGCAAAGTCGAGGCATGCTGATGCGCTCGCAGCAGCGATGCTGTTAAAAAATCTTCTGTCTGAAAGACAGAGGGCAAGGTTTGCAAAAAAGGCGGCAAATGCAAACAGGGTCAGCATGACCATGCAGAAGGCAACAAAGCGCATGTAGGAGCGTATGCTGAGTAAGACGAACATGAAGTCTTCGAGGACTATTTCCAAGTCCAGGTAGCTCCTTGCAATGGTCTCATGCATTGCGTCCAGTATCTCATGCTGTTCCATGCCGCAGGCGTGTGCGGATCGGGAATTTCGACTGCAGGCTGATCGGCTGCGGGATGTGCAGGCACTGAGTGCATGCGTTTTGCATACGCGACCGCGAAGGCGGCTCATTATGCGAACAGAGTCTGGGATGCTGGCCCCTGTGTGAGTCGCGACTCGAGGGCGATACCTGCCAGTTGACAGGTGCGGTTGGCAGGCGAGTGCGCCGGGTGTTGGCGGACGTACCTGCGACATGTCAACGTTGGCGAAGTCTCCGCAGCGGAGCCTTGCCTGGGCGTTGAGCAAAGCCAGCAAAAAATTGTTGTTGACTCTGCGGGCAAGCAACATCATGCCACGCCTGCGGGCGGAGCTTGCAGGCAAGGTTTCGGAACCCTGAGTGCTGTGCAGTGGTGACTGGTACATGCGTGTACGGGCACTCACTGCTAAATGAAGCTGCCATAAGCCAGCTGCTCTCGGAGCCTGCGGGCTGAGGGAGCCGGATCGTTAATCCTGTCACACCTTGGTTGCAACAGCGGTGCAACCAGACCTGAAGGCGGCGGCGCCTAAAGTGTAAGGTCGGTGCCGGCCGCTCTTGCGAACACCGTGGTACGCAAGAGAGTGGCCTTGTTCCGAGGCTGCAAATGCGTTGCAGCTCGGTTGCAGGAGACAGGCATGCGATGCATAGACATTGCAAGCACCTGAGAGTCGGGGCACGCGCGGTGCGGCCGACTGCTGGAAAGCCTCTGCGGGGCATCCCAGTCCTGTGTAGCGAGACATGCTTCTGCAAGGACACGCGGCCTTGCGCATGCGCCTGGCCTGCAAACGCGATGCAGCCCGGCCTGAATGAGGTTGGCATGCAGCTGCGCCTCAAACTGAGGCGTCGCTCGGGGCACTGCGGTGCGGCCGAGGGTTAAATTGCCGTGCATGCCTCTGCGGGGCAAGCGGCTAGGATGAGGTTGGCACGCATGTGCGCCTCATGACTGTGTCTAGCAAAAGGCACGCGGCCCTGCTGGACAAATGCAAAAAATGGCAAGGGAGCAACGGCGGTGCTCCCATGCATCTGAGGCCGGCGCCTGAGAGGTGAATGCGGGCTTGAGTGCAAGCGTGGTCCACTGAGGCAGGCCGGCGGGAAACCCTAACTTGTGAGTCATGCATGCATGTCGGTGCGCGTGAGAGGTGGCAATGCAAGATGTATTCACAAAAAGGCATTATTCAAGGCAGGCACGCAGCTGGTGAAAAATTGGGCGAGTGGCCGCCTGACTGCTTGGGTGGTTAATTTTAGGCATGCGCTGCGAAGAATCGAGTGCGTCACAGGCTGCACATGCTGAGCATGCGGTAACGCTTGTACTCCGAGTGAGACGTCCATGCTGCTTGCAAATTGCACTGGCAGGGAATTGGGACCCATGCGGCAAGCAAGCATGCTGCTGCTTTTGAAAGGTGGAAATGGCACATTTACGAAAAGCACTAACAAATGCAAGCGCGCAGCTGAAAACAGCTGGGCGGAAGGCCGCCTGATTGCTTGGGTGGTTAATTTCAGGCATGCATTGCTGTGAGCCAAGTGCGATCACAATCTAAGCATGCCGAGCTGGTGCGCATTTGTTCTGCGAGCGAGAAAAAACCATGCTGCATTCACCCCGCACGTCTGGGGCGGTTCATCTGCTGTGCTTCGTTTTCGGAAGTCTCAACGGATGCCGAATCTGAGTCGGATGCGGGGACCACTCCGAGGCCCTGCGTGAACCAGCGCAGATCAGAGTGGTTCCACCACTCTGTGGCCTGGAAAGCGGTGCGGTCGCTGGGGGTAAGGCAGTCCCATATGCCGACTGCTACGCCGGGTGTCAAAAAAGAAGTGCTCCCAAAGGTACGCGGTGACGCAGGTGCGGCGGATGCCGGGGCGTCGTCGGGCACTGAGGTGTGCGCGATCCATGCCACGGCGCGGAGTGCATGCGTGGCTCTTGCATCCAGGAACTGCCGAATCAAAGAAGATGCAAAATGCATGCACAGCTCAAAAGCGGTAAAGGCCATGGCGGCGGGCAGCGCGAAGTTCAAAAAGAACGAAAGAGGGGTCAAACCCTCCAGGCATGTCCCTTACCAAAAGGCTTGAAGCAGAAATGGCACGCGGCCGAAGATTCAACCAAGATTAAAACACAGGGGAAAAGACAAACCCCTAGCGACCCCTGCGCATCTGACAATGCGTACTGACCCTTGGGCTTTTTATTGACTCGGTTCAGCGATCCGTGTCATGCTCACTCTCCTCTGTGGAAGAGGACGAACCCGAACTGCTAGACCCGCTTGACGGGATCTTCAGGCCCGCCTTCTCGGCAGTCCCGACAGACTGCATCAGCCACACCACTAGTGATCTTGTCCATAAACTCAACTTTGTGGCACCCCGCCCAAACAACCCCACAGTGCAGGCGGCGGAACCCCGTTCTCCTGCTAATGGTCACAAAGTAGGAGTTCGGCTTTGCCTCTGAGTCCTCTGCTTTGTCTGGCAAAGACACGGGCTCCTCAACTCTATCCGCTTCAATGTCAACGTCAATCTCCTGCTGATCGAGGACCGGGGGCCACATTTACAACAGAGTGAACATGGACCCAATCTTCTTCAGAACCTTGTGTTTTTGCACCAGTGGGTGTGAGTCCCCACCTCTGGCATCAATCCATTCGCCCAGCTGCCGGAGCGCATCCTCCTCGCAGTAGGTCGGCTCACCCGTACAAAGGCCTTGGCAGACGAGCTCCTGTGTCTCATGAACATTCTGCGTTGAAGATAATACATAATCACTTGACTGATGTAGGTTAATACCCCATCTGCCCAGGAAATCTCTCTGCTCCTTTTGAACACCCATGCCTGCAGAGGGTAAGAAGTGTCTCATCGAGTGCCCTGAAAAATACATCACTGAGTCCTGGTCTAACAACACTGAGCCTCCAGGTCCGCGACAGGCGAATACGGTGAGGTACCTCAAGCTTCAAGAACAGGGATCTCGCAAAATGTTCAGGACCCATGTACTTCCGAATTGGATCATTCCAGTTTGCCTGCGGCCTCATCAAGAAGAAATCTCTGGGATACCAGGTTTTGTACCCTTCCCAGATATCGAAACCCGTGCATAGCCAGCTAGTACCTGCCAGGGTTGCTGTCTGCTTAACATAAATAGGAACTTCACGAACCTTCTTCCCTGGGCCTGTTGTTTTGGCGCGCACCAAATACCCACAGAGACCCAGAGTAGACAAAGTCAGCCTCGAATGGTCCAGCCCATCAAAATCTGACAAACGCATGCATGCCCAGACTGCTAATAGTATAATCCAGCATAACGCCCTGGCATACTCCGGCTTGTCCGTATCCATTACTTCCAGTTCCAGACTAATAATCATGGCCACGGTCAGAGGAGGTGCTTTGTGGACTGGACCCGCACGGCCATGCAATTCTTGCTCCAGAGAGTCGCACGCCCGCAGCAAAAGCTTGTTGCAGGAAATGCGGTCTTCAAGACCCACTTGACCAGCCTCCTCCAGAACCGCCAGAGATGCCTTTGCGTCGATGAGGCGCCCCAAAGTGGGCCCCTCCTGGTTCAAGCGCAAAATATAATCCAGCATATCCTCGACACCTCCAGGAAAAGGGATTCCTAAAATGAAAAGCAACCAATCCCTGACCTTGGACCACGCACGTGCTCTCGCCCTCAAGGTTTCCATGCGGCGGTTTCCCAAAGACCTTCTGGGGACCTCGGCGCTGTTGGAAGTCTTAGCTGCAACTTCGCAAACCGGCAAATTGCTTTCCACCATATAGCCCACCAAAATGTCAGCCCACTTGTTGTGTTGCAAAACCTCCAACTCTTGTTTGCTTGAAAGCGGATGTGCACCCAGTTGCCGCGCCAGTGATTTGTGAAAAGATCTCTTCAGTTCAACCGACCTGTTCAGAAAGTCATCATAAATTTCAACTGAACTAGCCCTGACTGGTAACTCCAGCCAGGGCTTCTTGGCAAGGTCGCGAATTCTCCTGACGCCCTACGCTCAAGTGGCAGACCTGGCAGTGAACGCGGCAGCGTCCGGCAACAACGTAGCCGCCATCCAGTCCCTGGACGACCGGGTCACAGCTGAGCTGACTTCGAAGCTGGACAGCAGTGCACTGGCGCCGGCAATCGCGCCTCTGGCCACGGCAGCAGCCCTGGCCACCACAGACGGGCAGGTGGCTGCGCACGGGAGCAGCATCGCAGCCCTGACCACGGGTCTCTCCAACAAGGCTGACCAGTCGGCCTTCGACGTGCTGGAGGGCGTGGTGGCCACGAAGAGCACCCCCGACAGCGTGGACCTCTGTCGAACTACAGCACCACGGCAGCCATGAACGGTTCCATCGCCTCGGCCAACAACACCACGCTGGCCACGACGGTGGCAGCCAACTACGGCCTCAAGACGGTGGTGGACCAGCACTCCCTCGACATTGCAGCAAGGCTCACGCCGCTGGAGGTCGACACCAAGGTGGACAACGCTCTCCTGGGCGTCGTCACCTGGCCTCCGAGCTCGCAAGTTGAGACGCCTCCGGCTGCAGGCCTCCAAGGCAGACGCCAGCGCCCTGACCGCGTACGCCCAGCAGTCGACCGTCGGCACTTCCTCGGAGGTGGGCTCGAAGATAGCAGCCGCCCTCCTGGACGCAGTCACCACGGCAGTTCTCGACGCCGCCCTCGCCGGCAAGGCGGACGCAAGCGCAGGGTGGACGGGTTGGACACGCCGCTGGAGGTAGACACCAAGATAGCAAATGCCCTGCTGGGTCTCGCCACCGAGGCCTTCGTCGCAGCGCAGCTTGCTAGCCGGGATGCCAGCATCTCGGCGCTCCAGGGGGCCAAGGCCAACACGACGCTGCTGGCCTCGTACGCCACGAACGCCGCGCTCTCAGCCAGCAAGACCACGCTCCAGAGCGCCCTCGACGCAATCCTCGCGGACCTCGCCGCCCTGCAGCTTTCCGGCAGCGGGGGAGTTGTTAACGCGCCGGCCTGGGCGGGCTTCACGACTTGGGAGCTCGTTCGCGGAAGCAACGTCGTTCGCAACCTGCATCTGGAGGCTCCTCTCTCTGCTGCGCTGGCCAACGGCGACGACACGCTGAGCATCACGGCCGACTGCTACTCCATCGCAGCGGCCGCCCCGCAGACCGAACCACCCTCGATGGAAGTGCTTCGCAAGAAGCGCGAGGCTCTGCTGAAGCGCCGCCGGCGAGGACCCGTCCCAGCTGGCGCAGTTGCTCAAGGAGCTTCAGGAGGTGGAGGAGCAGCTGGTCGGCAAGAAGATCGGCTGCCGATCATGGAGGCTGCCAAGAGCACCACTGCGGCTGCCGCAGAACGGGTTGAGAAGGCTTGAGAGGAGCGGGTGAGAAGGCTTGAGAGGAGCTGGAGGAGGCTTCCAGGGAGCTCTTCACTTTGGTGGCCATGCAGGGCGACACCGTTGACGCCCTGAGGCGGTAGCTGTTTCACCTTCGTCATCATAGAGACGTCGTAGAAGAGACCTCGCACAGAAACCCGGAACAGGAGTGAAAAGACCGGCTGTGACATTGCCTTGTCTTGCCGCGCCTTGCCATATCTTGTCATGTCCGACCACCACTTGGCCGGCGCCGTAAGGAAATATTTTCTCAGATAATAGATTAGAAACCAATTCGTGTCATGGCGGCAGCTCACGCAGAGCGACTCATGGGCCGTCTGTGGCCTCTGGCGCACCGAGCGGCGCCTTTGGAAGAGCCCCGCGCCCCACGCGCAGAGGCAGAAGTCACCACGCTGCGCCCGCACGGCTCCGCTTGGACCCGCGAGCTGCGGCTGCGTCCGCTGCCAGGTCAGGACGTGTTCACAGTGGACGCGATGCGACTGCTGGTGGACCAGCTCCAGGACATGCTGACCGCTTCCAGCTGCTGCTGTCCCGCCCCCGTGGATCCCTTCGGTGACGGCGATCAAGGGCTCAACTTCCAGCACTACTTCCTCAAGCTCGCACCGTGGCTCGTGAGGCCCGCTGCCTCGCCGGCCGCCCGCGCCGGCTCCATGATGGCGGCCATCCGCTCGAAGTTCGAGGCGGCGCTCGAGCGCTCTCGCTTCCCGGAATCGAACTGGCGCCTCGTGGGCATCAGCGCCGCGTACCTGCTGACCACGCCCTTGCAGCAACTGGGTGAAATCCCCGCTCCCCCGCCACCCAACGAGGCGGGCGGCTGCTGGAAGGAGCTGCCGGAGAGCTTGGCAGGGAAGAAGGCCATCTGGAACCCCCGGAACACGGGGTCGACAAGCTCGGCTGCTCTGGCTCTTTCTTCTATCCCGAGCAGGCCCGCCGCCTACGGACCGTTCCGTTGACTTCGACGACATCAAGGCCTTCAAGCGTCGCAACGCCGGTCGGGTGGAGGTGTTGGGGGGACACTGAGTACTATCACATACTCCAGCAGCGCGCTCCGCACAGCCAGGGCTCTGCAGAGCGCACGGTACTCCTGCTGCTCCACGAGGGTCACTTCACTCTGATCCACAACTTCCAGGCCCTCGCCAAGCAACAGCGGAGGGTGCATGAAGTACAAGTGTCCGAAATGCATGGCCCGCTTCACCAAAACGACCTCCTGGCAACGACACCGCTCCACTCGGTGCTACCGCGAGGTGGCCGAGCGCACTCGGAAGGCGCCGCTGCCCAATCAAGAGAAGAACCAGCACCTTCTGAGACACAAGGCCAAGGCTTCCGCCTCTCTCTTTAGAGGGAGTTTCCCAAATGGATTCTATTCCACCTGGTAGGTTTTGACACTCGTCCGTCCAGGAAACGACTTTGTCCTGCGCGCAGGCGTGTGGCTGCAACATAACGACATGCTTGCAATTTGCCTTGTAGCTGCGTTTCTGCAAGGCGAGCTAAAAAAAAGGTCCAAACCAGCCACGCCAGCCAAACCAGCCAGAAAGCTAGCCAAACCAACCAGAAAGCCAGCCAACAGCCAAAGCCAGCCAGAAGCCAACCAAACCCAGCCAGAAGCCAGCCAGAAGCCAGCCAAAAGCCAACCAAACCAGCCAGAAAGCCAGCCAAACCAGCCAGAAAGCCAGCCAGAAAGCCAGCCAGAAGCCAGCCAGAAGCCAGCCAGAAGCCAGCCAGAAGCCAGCCACCAAACCTCTTTTTTTAATAGCCAAAAGCCAACCAAACCCAGCCTGAAGCCAGCCAGAAGCCAGCCAGAAGCCAGCCAAAAGCCAACCAAACCCAGCCACAAGCCAGCCAGAAGCCAGCCAAAAGCCAACCAAACCCAGCCAGAAGCCAGCCAGAAGCCAGCCAAAAAGCCAGCCAGAAGCCAGCCGAGCCAGGGTTCCTTTTGAGGGCGCTCGCCTTGCAGAAACGCAGCTGCGAAGCAAATTCACTGCGCATATCTAGGGGTCGTCATGTTGCAGCCACACGCCTGCACGCAGCATTTTAGATTTCGAATCCTTCGCAGGACGAGGTTGTTTCCTGGACGGACGAGTGTCAGGAGCCCACAGGTGGAATAGAATCCATTTGGGAAACTCCCTCTAAAGAGAGAGAGAGGTTCCTGCCCGGCATCAAAGCCACCCTGCCGCGCCACCTGCCTGGCATCGAAGCCTCCAGCCGGCCGCGCCACCTGCCCGGCATCGAAGCCTCCAGCCTGCCGAGCCCGCGCCACCCGAGAATTTTGCGCACACAGGATTGCTCCGAAGCCCTCAGCCTGCCGCCGCCCATTGGGCCCGCGTTAGGCCCGTTTGGCCCCGCCAGAGCTCCTGAAGCGCGTCGATTTTGCTCATGCCGCTCGCGGTGGGCGCGCATGCAGAATGCCGGATCCCATCAGGGATTAGCATGACATTAACGAGTGAGACAGAGGCCCATGCAGTTCAATTACATCATCTGAGTTCCCGCTTATCTTTTCGAAGTTTATCTTTGGCACGGTGCGCAGCAGCATGCCTGGCACCAGGCTTTTCTTTAAGCTCAAGAGGATCCATTTTCACAAAGAATTCGGATGTAGCGGCCTGCTTAAGCGTGGATATGTCAAGATGGAGAACCGTTCCATGTTGAAAACCATCAATCAGCAATTTTGCTACCATCTCTTGGCAAGGAAATTCTGGTCTGGCCACGAAACCCTTAAAGGGCCGTTTGCATCCGAAAGCGTGCCCTGATATGAGTCACGGTGTTATGAAAGCTGCGCAATGCTCCTTCAAATGCCTTTTGTTGGTCAGGCCAACTCCATGGCAACAAGGCAACTGCAGAATTTTGTTCGGCTGCTTGATAAACATACACCTGCCGTGCGGTCGAAGTCAATCTAGGCAGTTCCATGTTAGAGCTCAGTAAGAAGGAGAGCAACAATTCAAGGTGCGAGATTCCGGGGTCGTCAAGTGCTTGCTTGGGTGGCCACTTAATGGCGCTGGCCCACAAGTGGATTGATTTTCCAAAAGCTGTACCCCAGATCCAATGGTCAAGTTTGCCTTCATCAAGTGGTTCGGCCCAAGACGCAAATTCCTGGATGCGCCAGTTAATAAGTCTGTTTTGGGCATCTGGACCCCTGTGCGGCCGGAAGGCAGTCGCCGCCTCAGAAGCCCTGAGTTCAATGGTATGTATTTCCTGGAAAAATTCAAACATTCTACCTAGCAGGTGATTTTGTCTTTGCAAGTCATGGAAGATTTTTCCTGCAATTTGACGCATGTCGCAAGCTCTTCCTGCAAGTGATTGTCTGGCTGCTTCATCAGCAATGGCATTACCAAGTGTATTAAATGTTGAGTCTGCATTGGTCTGCGCAAATGGGTCTTGGTGTGCCTTAACTTTGCAGATTCTGATCTGCCTCAGCCTACTCACAGAATGCAATCGGCGTATCAAGTCAAAGTTAGGGGCAGATGAGTGATGCCAAACTTCACTGCAACGGGAAATGCTGCGCGCAAGATCAACAACATACTGGCTGTCGCTATATACACAAGCGCCGGGCAAACATTCAAGGGCTAGGACCGCAGCCTGTAGTTCCGAGCGGGCGACAGTCTGTGCTCCTGAAGTTTGGGATGCCAGAGCAACTTTGAATTGAGAAGGAATAATCCTATTCCTGACGAAGTTATCAATAGACGCACTCTTATGGGCATTAGAAGTAAACTGCACTACTACGATGGCCCAACCCGATAGACGTGCCTCCGGACACGTTTGGTACAAACCACTGCCGTCGGTGTACACCTCAAGAGGTAGTTCCCATGTGATTGTATCCAAGATTGCATCAGAGATTTTTGGTTCCGCTTGCATATAGCATAAAGCAGCAAGGGCATCTGCATCTTCATGCCGGTAGGATACCGGGCATCTCCACAAGGTATTATCAGGAAGGCAAGCTTCGATAACTTCGGGGAAGTTATCTCTGGCAGGTTGAGTTTTAATGCACTGAGTGAATCTATGTTGGTACTCATCAGGTTCTCCACACATTGCGCAAGCTCCGTCATACCCTGCCAACCAAATTGCCTTGCGAGTACCATGTTGGTATCCTCCGCAGATTTGTCTGGCTGCAGTTTTTGCAGTACCGAATTCGCACATGGATAATACACTGGCTGTATTTTTTCTACTAACATGCAGCGCATCTGTCATAGGCTTTCGGTGAGAAATTCGTACAGCAACAATTCTCATCCAAGCCTGGTGAACGTGTTGTTGGATGCAAGGCCACGGCGTATCAAGAAAGTGGATTGATGTGGGCAAATCACACTGCAACCCGGCCTCTGCATCAATAGTCCATCCAAGTTTACTAAGAGTGTATGCCACGGTGCCACAGGGACCATATACCCGCTGGTAATTAGCAGGATGCGAGATGACCCGATTCAGCGCCTCAACCCTTAAGTCTGGATTACGAAGCAAAAAGCGGCTAAAGTGTCTTAGGCACAACAGAGCGACAAATTCCTCTGGATCCTGCAATTTGACCAACAGGGCATTGCAGGCCAAGTAAGGAGAGGCTTTGCATTCACCTCCAAGTAGGCAGGAAGTTGCAAGCGATCTTAAGGGTTCATAGTGTTGTCTTCCTAAAGGAAACAATTCACAGCCATGGAACGCCTTTGGCCATGCAGAGGTTTGGATAATTTTCCTTTGACCTTCATACTAGTCGCACTGTGGGTAATTGCTTTAATAGTACGGGCTGCAGCTTCAAACCGGTTGGTCTGCCCAAGCAAATGGTGACACTTTAGATAATGAAGGATGCATCCTAAGTCCTGTGCTTCTATCTTGCACTGCATAGCATCAGAAGAACCAAGAACTTCCGCAGACAGGCTTCCAAGATAGAAGCAACTCGGTTTTAGTGGCCCATCCCCAGGATTTGTTCCAGTCAATTTGCAGCCTGGTAGCATCGGCAAGCTTATTTAGCATAATCATGGCTTCCCTGTTGTGTGACATATCTGAGCTAATCCAACCCCAATTGTCGTAGTAACAAATGGGGGTTACTCCAGTAGGCTTTAGCACATGGTACATCATCCCGCAGAATGCTGACATAACAAGAACTGACCAAGGACATCCCTCTGCAAAACCTGTTGTAGCGGCACAAGGTAAGGAACAGGCACCTTCGATCGAGAATGTACGCGTAGCCCTTTTGATTGAACGAAAGAAGGCATGGCAGAGTGTTTTAGGAACGCCCAAATGTTCAAGAAGTCGAATTGACGGCCACCTTGGAAGGGTGTTGAAGCATTTGGTGAGATCACAGCTAAGACCTGTTAACGGACCAGATGCGGCGGAATGGGCTCTCTCAATGTGGAATTGCACAAAGTAAGTGAGGTCCTGAGCTCTCCTATTCGGTATTGATCCCGCTATAGTCTCCGGAAAAAAGGAAGACCAATACTGCAGGACTGTCCTAGCAATTATGCCAGACCAGAGTCTCCACAGCAAGGATGCGACTGTAATAGGACGGGCATCATTGGGCGACAGGGGCGTATCAGTTTTGGCTAGCAAAGAAACTCTGCTTACCATCATCCATTCCGGCCATCTGAAGCCTTGCAGTATATGCGCAAGATCTTGCACTCCCTGATTTCCCAAAGATTTGAGTTCAGTAGCAGTGAAACCACACACACACCCTGCGATGTTCGGTTTTTCAGGTGTGAAATGCCCCGTTTCCACAATTCAATGTTATTCAAATCCATTTCAAGAACTTGCGCAGGCGGAGGCAATGCATTTAGTAGCTCAGAGAAGTCACTCCATGCGCTGGAATCATCTTGGTCTTCCTGAGAGTCTCTCTCCCAGTATTGCGCCCAGAAAGTGGCAAAACTTTTATGAAGTTCAGTCGGGTCGAGGCGGAGGTCCTCGCGGAGAAGCGCTGGACGCAAGGCTATCAGGCTCGCTTCCGGACGTCTTTTTTTTTCTGCCCCCTTTGCGCCCGTCAGGCCGATGCGCGCGCTCTCCGCGAGCGCGAGGAGGTCGCACGGCTGAGGACGCCACAGGCTCATCCGTCGTCCGTTGAAATTGTTCGGCCTCGCTCTCGTGTCAGGCCGCTTCCTCCCGAAGCGCTCGCGGAAAGGACCCCCCGTCCTCTTTTTTTCCTTTCCGAACCGTCGCGCTCGATCCCTCGCAGGACAGCCGTGAGCGCCGGCACCGCGAAGCCCGACCTCGGCCCGCCGGAGAAAAATCGCTCGGGCCCGCGGCCTTTTTTTTCCTTTCTTTGGGAGTGCCGAGCTGGCACTTAGGTAGGAGTGCCGAGCGGGCACTCAGGAGTGCCGAGCAGGCACAGTGCCGAGCGGGCACTAGGTAAACGTGCCGAGCGGGCACTCTAGGGGGTAGGCAGTGCCGAGCGGGCACTTTAGGTTAGGAGAGCTGTCCCAACCCTTCGGCTGACTGCCGTCGGTGCACGACTGGACGGCAATCGAGGCTTGCATGGACGCGAGCGGGCCGGGCGTTTTGATGTCCTCTTTGAGTGGAGGCCTGGGGAATAGTTGTCCTGTTTGAGCGAGAATTCAATCCACCACACCCTCCTTCTTTGCGATTCTGTACATGGTTTACAAGCACCTTTTGAAGGACAGGCCCATGCGATGGCCCGATTCCTACGAAATGTCTGGCCCTGCTGAAGATGGAGGTCAAGGACGAGGTGGGCGACTTAGTGAAGTCCTTCCTGGCCACCAAGACGGAGAGAGCCACCGGCGCCTCGAATGCGGACAGTGGGGAGGACATCCACGCGGCCTGCGAATCCTTCATCAAAGCGGCCCGGCAGGAGCACCAGGTGGAGCAGCCGGGCAAGCGCGGGCTCAAGCGCTAGCAGCTCCCTTGTCTCACGTATTTGTCGCCTAATACGCCAATCTTGGCAAGTTTGGGTCAATATTGAAACAGCTTGAAACAATCTTTTCATGAATGGGCAAAGGTTGCCCCCGGACCAGGGTGGTGGAGAGACAGCGCTCTAACCCTTCGGCAGGCTGCCGCGTCAGATCGGCAGGTTGTCGTGTCACGAGCGAGGACCTCGGCAGGCTGTCGTGCTTGGGCGAAAAACGGAAAACCCTGTGAAGAACGAAGTCCTCTGGAACTTGGCCGCTTTTGCGCACTTTTTCGGCCCAAAAGAGAGCGGTGACGAAGCGGTGACAAGTGGTGACAAGCTCAGCGGGATGAAACTTGCCTGCTTTTCCGGGCGGACTCGAGAGCAAGGTGAGCGTGTGGAGCCTGTTTTCGACCGAAACCAAGCGAATCTAGAGGCTGAGGCACCCCACTTGCCGTCTGACACGAAAAAACGAACTTTTCGGAGTTGGCTGTTTTGAGCACTTTTTGCACCAAAAACGGAGCGGTG
Organism: Effrenium voratum; assembly: GCA_963377175.1. Classification (NCBI taxonomy): domain Eukaryota; class Dinophyceae; order Suessiales; family Symbiodiniaceae; genus Effrenium; species Effrenium voratum. The sequence goes on along the minus strand of CAUJNA010003529.1, from coordinate 488,840 downwards.
ACAAAGACCGGTGACATCGGAAAAACGATTAGGGTGCTATAAGCTGATGTTCCTTACTACTTGAGACACGCCTGAGACACTTCTGTTTGTGTTTTTGTGTATGTCTCAGGTGTCTCACCCCAGTCAGGATTGTCTCAGGTGTGACAAACCCTCGGCTGGTTGGGCGTGTCTCTGGGTCCCTGGCAAGCTGTGGACATGGCCTGATGCAGACCGAGAAAAAAAACGCGAAAAAAAAGAGTATGTTGTTTTTCCATCTCTGTGCTCGATCGGGCAAACTGTGCAATGCCCCTTCGCCTTGCAGGGCGGAGACTGTGCGATGCGCTTTCACTTCACGAGGCGGATGAAGCTGTCGCTCACCTCCTTCTTCCCCTCGGCGTCCTCGAATCTGTACATCAAGAAGTGGGCGTTGATCCTCTTGCCGCAAACGGACGCGGCCTTGCTGCGGCGCTCCACCACGCCCGCACTCTTCAGCCCTTCCCCCCCCTCCCCTCGGTCCGCATCTCGCCCGTCGCGGGCGAATTTTTTTTCGGTCCAAGGCGCCGGGGCTCGCTGCGGTCCACCAGCGAGGAACCACGGAGGTTCAGCACCACGCCGCCGGACAGCGCCTTCTGCAGCACCCCAGGTGCCAGCCGGACCTGGAGCCGCAAAAGAAGGCCAAAGCCGAACAAACAACGAAAACCATTAAGGCCGACTTAGCAGGCAAAAGCAAAATTCGGAGAACCAAAGAAAAAACCAAACATGATGCAAGAACAAAGAAGTCAGGTTCCGCTCGTCTTCTGGGCCTTTCTGGCCTTACTCTCCCGAGAAACGGAAGGAACCCAACCCCATCCTTCACGCGGGGAGCAGACATTTTGTTGAAATCCTCTTGCCATCCTCTTGGACGTCTTGTACTGTGCTTTTCAGTATGCTCCTGAAAGCTGGCATGCAACCTGACCGCACCGAAACCATCTGGGAAGAACCCTGTTGGCAAGAACCACCTTGTGGTATGCGTCTTTTGAATCGTAGTTGTTTTGTGTGGTAGAATGGTTGATGTGATATTCATTTGGGACCCGCCGCAACCCCCCCCCATTCTTGGCCGTCCTGCCGGTTCTAGGAAGAGATGGTTCCCTGACGAATTACTCTGACAACAAGCAAGCTACATAAGCTGGTTGTACCGCCAGCCGACATGAGAGTTTGGGGAGAAAGTGCAAAGTTGGCGAGCACGCCCATGATGGTGGCTGCTGACAGTTGCTCAAATGGCCAATAAGACCCTACTTGCAAGGGGCTTGAGCAGGGTTATTGGCAGTTCCAGGGAGGTTGACTAGGAGACAAGGATCAGAATGGCAGTCGGGCATACCTCCAAGAGAAAGGCTACACTTTAATTGCGGGGAGCCTCCTGCACTGGCAAAGCTCGCCCAAACCAGGCATACTAAAGGAAGTATCTGTCTGGGACGCTCCTGAACATTCTCTTGACTGGCAACCGACCTCAGTCCGAAAACGAGCTGCAGACGCAAAGGAAACTGACGCATGAAACCAACTATTGTGCCAAATACCTTGGCTTGGGCGCATTCCTGAACTAACGCCCCCCCTTGCCCCTGCTTTTCCTTAAAACCAGCCAAAGCAAATCGTTAATGTAGAAGCACCCATCATCCATTCACTTTGGGCTCCAAACTAAACATGGATATGAATCTATGAAGTTTTAGATAGCCATTCTAGTCCCCATTACGATTTGGGAAACTACCCCAAGAAACGGGACATTAACATGTGGTCTGCGTCAGAATGGGTTTGTCTCAAAACCCTTCAAGCAACCACATCCAAATGAGCCACTGTCAAAAGATGCCTTGAAGGAGATGGACATCTTGTGAATTCTCTTGGGTTTTGTGAGGGATTTTTTTTTGAGTCCCCCAATGTTGATCGCAAGTCGACGGTGTTTCTACCTTTTAAAAATGGGAGGGGGGGGGCTTTGTAGTGGGGGCTTCGAAAAAGTCCGGACGCGCCTCAGGGTTGCGCAAACAAAATGCGCGTCAAAATCCAGCATCTCTCTGTGCTCCAACCCCCTTTGGATTCAAGAGGAACAGGGGGTTCAAATCCCCCACGGCCTGATCCCAACTCGCAGAGTACCAGGAAAGCTGTGTACCCTTCAGACTTCCAACCAAAAGGACATGGAGCTGTCCAACACTCGGGCGCTCTTAGAGCGGATTGGTTGTTTGCCCCTAGCAAGTAAGAATGTGGTCAAGTTGTTGGGGAAGCAGTCATTCCGAACTGTCGAAAGCGTCGAACCGAAGACCAAGGGACCCTTATCTTTGGCAGCCGCCCACATCGGGACGCACGAAGGCAAAGGCTGTGCCAATGTTCCCATGCCTATTAGGGAATCGACATAAGTTGACCGTGGCCTCCAGTAGCTTGTCGCCAATTTAGTAATTTGACCGTGGCTCGTATTAATAATGCAGAAGGGGTCGTCATGGGGGCTGAGTTTTTTCAGATTCCTGGGGGCTGAGTTTTTCAGATTCCTGGGGGCTGAGCTTTTTCAGGCAAAAAAACAAAAAACACAGCCCATCATCTGCATCTGCGAGTTCAGGGCCATGGGTCTGGTTTTTTGCTTTTTTGTTTTTGTTGGTGCCTTTGCTCATAAACACCAAGAAAACAAAAAACAAAAATCCGAAAAAAAAACACAGCCCATCATCTGAAGACAATACTTTGTTGATGCTAAGCGTTCTTGATGCAAGACATCAATAATATGATGAGATGTGTAAAAAACAGAACATAAGCCTCTTCCAAGATATTCTGCAGGTAACTCCAGGTAACTGGAGATAATTTATCTCATCTCTCATTTCATCTTCTGCAGGTAACATCTCATCACAAGCAATTGCTTGTGGCTTGTGCCTACTTGAATCTATTCTGAACAGCTTTACTGTTGCAAGAGCTCTTCAGCAACACGAATAGCTGCAGAGAATGTTATTCCAAAGCTCTTATTCCAAAGCTGAACAGCTTTATGCAGAGAATGCTATTTGCATCTGCAGATATCGTTGCAGGTGCTCATCTTTGCATCTTGTGCTTCTTGAGCTCAAGCAACTAGATTGGAGCTGCGCTCCAATTGCTCCAGCTCATTATGCGATAAATATGTTTGTGTTAGCTGTCTTTTCTCAAGAGCATGGGCAGAGCCCATGCGTATATTGAAATATTGAACATCCAACTGTAAAAAGAGCTGAGTCTTGCAGCTGAAAGCTGCATAGATCAGCGATATCTTACGTTTCTTATGATTTCTTGTGCATGGCAAGCTGTGCTTGCCATACTTACGTGTTTCAGAATTGCAACACGACAATAATATTTGTCCCAAACATACATCTGCTTGCAGATTGCTAAGCATACGTCTTCCAAAATATTGCATACGTATGCAAATTGCGTTGAAGATTTGTGCCAAACATACGTCTTCCTAAAGTTAGCACCCTGAGGTTTATAAACTTGGCATGCGTAAGCATGCCAATTATCCAAAAATAAGCTACAGACACACGTTTGCTAAATGCGAAAGGGTTTGAAACAGTATTTCGGGAGAGAATAAACAGGCCCAATCCCACCAACAAGAAGAGACTGTTTAAACCCCCCAGTCCCAAGGGCAAAGTGGTGCCCTCGGCTGGCCAAACACGAACCAAAACAGGGTGCCAGTTGTAACAAGGTAAAGAAGCCCAGCAAGGGCAGAGACAACCGAAAGCAAGCACAAAGCAGCAAACCAAGCAGGCAAACAATGCAGCGAAGCAAGCAAAGCAAACCAGTGCGCACCAACCCCAACCAATACCCCCGACCAACCTCCGCCAAGGACACCACCACAGGCGCACGGCAACAGCACAACGTGCTGATGAAGTACACCACGTGCCGCGATGTTTTGGCGCCGAAATTGCGGGTGCGAGTCGACGGGTTGAAAAGCTTGAGCCAAATGCCGCGTTGGGCATTGGCATGAAATTAAACATGTTGCGATAAAAGTACATGCCCCCAAAAACACCCCCCTCGCCTGTACAAAGAGAAGGAGTGAATTTGGAAAGGCGCATTGGCCATGTTGGAGTTGAGTTACAATGAAAAGGAAACACGGAGGATTAAGTTACCAGGGTTCGCGACCCCATACCCGGGCTCACTTTGGAGCCCGGATCCCGCCACCACCCCGAATTACGGGTATGGGGCGGATTCGCGCCGGTAACCAAATCAACCAAAAAAAACAAAAGAAGGAAAGAGAACAAAGTTTCAACTCCATAATGGCAGGCATGAAATACACTACATTTGCTATGCAACCACAATGAACCGTAAGGTTCAAGTGGATTTGTTTTCTGAGTTCATGATTCAGGCGCTTTGGCCCACTGGTTGAAACGTGGTGCTTCGACCACAAGACCTGGGTCTTTAAAGTAGCACCGTCTAGGCGCGCGATCACGCAAAGACCTTCGATAGGAATACCACCGGCTGTCAGCAGCGGTTCAGGTCCGACTAGAACATCACCGTCAGCGGTGCGACGCATACGTGATCCTCACCTCAGCACCTTGATGAGTTCCATCACCAGCAGCTGCAGCGGTGCAGGATGATGCTGATCGCCAGCGGCCATAGACGCCGCCGAGGGTGACTGCCTTGCTGTGGCGACGTACACCTGACAGGTAATCGCAGCTGGCGCGAATAGCGCATAGCCACGCGTGCAGTCGAATTGTGAGATGGCGAATAGCCGAAACAGGGAAACACTACAAGGAGCATAGTCCTACCTGTGAATTCCGACTTGAGAACATACGCGCATTGGCGCAGTCATGTAATACACACGGACGGACTTCAGGTATCACTGATGTCGTCCGCCGCCGTGCCGTCCCTTCCCCTTGTTGACGTTCCAGTCCCCAGGAGGAGGAGGCACGGTTTCGGCCAACTCGTCATCATCTCCCCAGGTAGGGGTATGTGGCGAGTTCGGATTCTCGAATTCGCGGGGATCACCTTGCATATGCGGCTGCCAACTCTGCGGCATTGCGCCAGGCCACATTTGCGGCATCATGCCAGCCATGGGCTGTTGCATGTACCCTCCCATTGGGAAAGTGTCTCGATCTGGCGGATCCGCCACGACCGTACTGTCCGTGTTGGTAGCCGTATTGGCCACCCTTGCCTTTGTACTGATACCCTTGCCTGAAAACTGGTCACCTTTGTGACCCTTGCCTGAAAACTGGTCACCTTTGTGACCTTCACCCTTGGGCCAAGGGTACGCAGGGGCATTGCCCTTTCGTTGATCTCCCTTTTCCCTGTGGTCAGGTCGCGGGGTAGCTGACCGATGATCTCCCCTAGGAGTGGCTGCCCGCCTATGGTGCTTCCCAGACGGCGGGTCAGCAAAAACAATGGCGCTTTGGCCGTCGCGCTGTGCAGCGGGGACCATGTCAACCTTGTTATTTTCGACATAAATGTATGCCTCAGCATACTCAATCGGGGCCGTGATGGATCCACCACCGGCCCGCAGAGAGTCGATACTCAAATCGAGAACTGTGGAGGCATCAAAACTTGGGTCCTCACTATTGAAGTCCGAGAGGCGTCGCTCAGCCTGTACCAATGACATTATAATGTCCGCACGTGAGGCGCCTAGGCCATACAGTGGAACCAAATATCCGTCCTCAATCCCGATGCGGTAGGCATCAAAAATATGCACAGAGAGGTAAAGAGCAAATGCTGAATTTAGACTGCCTTTTCTCGTCATATGACGACCCCATTGCGCCGCCTGTTGCGGGTGCTCGACCAAATATGTCATGACAGACATATTGTCGGGAATTGGGACGCCAGTATTGCTCTCCTCGATGAGTAGCTGTTTTGCTACCCACCGCTCGAGAGCCTCGTCACTCGCACGCACACAAGCGTGAGTGTCCCTTGAGGTGACTTTCACAACCTCCTGAAATGCAACCTGCACGGTATCCGCATTGGGATTGTGCACAAGATGAGGCGCACAGCGCAAACCGGAGATCATACAGCTGACCACCTCGCGGATCGGGTTTACCGACGCCATGAGAGGAGCCCACACGTCAGTCTCCCCTTCATACCAGCTGTTGGCACGGACTGCCTTGAGTCCGTCCAGCCAAACTGGCTGCCCTCTCCTAACTTGGGAGCGGATGGTGCCTGGCACCCATTCTCGATAGAAAATCGGCAAATGGCAACCATTGCATAGAATGGTGCCATACATATTCAAATGCGCGCACCGAGGGCACCAATAGTCATGCATGGGAGCTTTGTCCCATGAAAATGACACCCCTCTCCGCGGTCCCTGGACATTCAATTCTCGGACCGCCCAGGGACGGATGTATATTACATCCCCTTCCTGGTGCAGATAACATGCGCGCCAGAAGGGCGCATGTATCTCCTCTCGCACAGCAATCAAACCGCGTCGGGTTTTATAGATGCCGGCGGCTTCCTCGATGGCCATCCACTTTAGGTCAACGGCCACGACGACATGGCGCTTGTCCATGTATTTGACGCGATCGTCAACATAAAATTCGCCCTCATTATTGGGGCTCGGCAACTTCAAAAGAGGCACCTTTGCGCCCTCCAACCCAATCATGATCTCCCCCCTGCAGACCTGCTCAGGTCGCATGGGGAAAACTGTGATGGCGAATTCGCCGGGCCTCCGAATGCACCTCGTTTTGAGGGCGGACCGATACTCGGCCATCGTCAGCAGCACGTATCCCGTGCAAGGGACCTCCGCTGCTCCCAACGGCCTAAGCAAAGGCCCCATAGGCGTTCGGTCACGCAGTGCCCAACGCTTGAAAACTTTGAACGGCACGTCCCTCCCGATTAGGGTGGAACGCGCAAAAAGCACCTCATTCGGGCGCACAGTCGTGCCATCTCCCCTCCAGACTGTCCGTATTAGGAGCTCGACTGGAGGGTACGCTGGGCTCTCCTTCGCGAGAGAACCCGCCCAGGTCGCCACCTCGACACTCGTGCACTTATGGATCCCGTATAGGGCCTCAAAGAGCGTTGAGATTAGAGTCATTGACATCCAACCTCCCAGAATGTCTGGAACCGTCCCACACAAGAAGGGAGCCGGCTCACCGGGCTTCACGTTCAACCGCGTTGGGTCAGGGTTGCCCGACAAAATTTCTAGCAGCATTTGCGACTCCCTGGAGCTTCGCCCAAGCATCGCCGACGTATCCTTAATCTCGGGGAAAAAATGGAAGATGTCGTTACCGGCAGGACAGGCGATTCTGCCTGCTGTCCCGCTCTGTGCATCAAACACAACCTCTTCACCCTCGTATGTGAGGTTGTAGGTGCTCGCAATCGGGCACACATCGGGCTTTGCCATCAGTGCATCCTCCAGCGACGCACCAGCAGGGAGGACGCCCTTTTCGTGCGCTTTGGCACCTATGGGACCAGTCCCCGCTGACATAAGCCGATAATTTTCGGCACGAACGTATGGAAATAGGTTTTTCATCCTCTCAATTTCCTCTTCTGTGGTGCGCCACGCCTTTGCCTCATACTTCGCGCAAGCATGACCTCGCACGCCACAGATTCGCGGCGGCCTTGTAAAAATCGCAGTACTCAACGTTCCACGTTGCGTCCTGCGCGCTGAGCTCATCATCTCCGCTTTGGGAGTCGGGCAGAGTGAGCCCCAAACGGATCTCCCGACCGCGGAATACGTCGGCGGAGATCTGGTTCGAATTCGGCTGATCCTCCAGCGGAGGACGGGGAACATATTGTTTCCCTGGGCCGACACATGACTCATTTGCCGCTTCCCTGCTTGGATGCTCCCTCTCGGTTTGCATCTGGTGAAACCGTGCGACTAGGTCCGACCGAGGGCCAAACGACAATGGCCCAAGGTTATCCTCAGCCCACTCAGCAAGCGCCTTGGCTCCTGCGTGATGAATGTCATCGGCATTCATCGTGTCAGACAGAATGGCCTTTGACAGGAAATCCCAGTCGTATTCGCCGTAACGACGATCAGTTGCTGAAGCATTGTCCAGCAGCTGGAAAAACTCATCCTCTGATAGCCCTTGCCACAGAGTAAGAGCGAGGGCATCCTCAATAGAGTCAGCCTGATTAGGGTAAAGAAGGCGCCTTGGCCAGGCCCCGTTCCTCCACGCCGCCAACGCGGGCGGGTAACCGGCTCTTCGGAACAGGTAATGCACAACGATGCAAGCATCCGCGCTTTCAGCGGGCGCATAATACTCCGACTCCGGGCCAGATTCATGGTCCCCGGGTTCAGACGGATCATCGTCGCCATCAGGCGGATTGGGTCCACCACCTCCACCAGTCCCGCTCCCATCCATAGGGAGGTAGGGGAATCTCCCTCCGCCCCATTGCCGTTCCCATCATTGCCGCCACCCACAGCGCCTTGGCTGGGTGAAGCCCCTTTGGCCCCACCTGCATCCGCAGGTGCGGGCTGTGCATCCCGACCAGCGGGTCTGGATGCTTCGGGATGAGAAGCCATCCCCATCGACGCATCGGTCGACAGGGACGGGGTGCTGTCCTCTGGCTGAGGATTATCCCCACCAGCGACATCTGGAACGCTGCCCCCACGCTTAAGTGACGGCTCTGTCTGGCTAGGCTTCGCCGGCTCAGACAGGCTAGCCGGGGGACTTTTGACTGCCTTCCGCGGCGGAACCTCGGGCCGAGGGTGCGTGATCTCACTATTCGCGGGAGCGCATCCCCCCGAACCCCCATCATTCGGTGCGCCGTGACCCCAGGTGCTTTGACCTCGGGTCCCTTGGCACAAGGAGCGGCACACTTTGGCGGAGGGCCAGCGGCCGAAGATAGGCATGGCATCGATCCTCCCACTTTCGGTGGCACACAGCTGGAACTCCTTGTGGCCCCACCGCTCCATCTGTTAGCGGCTTCGCGCTTGGACAGGGATGGAAAATCATCGGTGTATGCATCCTTGGGAAGCTCGGGAGGATCAGGCTTAACCTTCAACATTTGCTTCCCGGTGGCAGGCTTCAAATCGATTCTGTGGCCGCCAGTCTTAGACGGGCCACCAGTCGTAGTCGGGCTATACCCGCACGCCTGCGCTGGCTTTGCAGGTATCGTTCCTCTCTGATTGCCACAAACTGCCGGCGAGAGACCGCGACTTGCGGCCGACTGGCCGAAATCGGCCATTGCTTGGCCCAGCCTCTGCCTGCCCGTTGCGGGCGGCGTCGAGGACCGGACGCGCTGAGCCATTGTCTGTGGCCCTTTTCCCGCGTAGGGGCGAGGCACAGTCTGCTGCTCAGAAGTCCTTGCACTGGTCGCGGCAGGCGCATTGGCCGATGACGCATGACTTGTGGCGCATTGGCCACTCGACATCGTCCTAGGAGCAGAGATTACCTCCGCCCATGGCGCATCCTCAGATGAGGACCACCGGTCCACCGGTGTGAGGCCTGCTCTGACTCCGCACTGCTTCGCAGCGCTCAGGTATGACTCCGATGGTTTCATCAGATAATCATTTTCTACCATGAAATCCAGAGCGATGGCCAGGGCTTCCCGGACCTCATCACTCATCGCGTACTCACGCCTCAGCACACATACCAGGTCGGTGAACGCCGAGACAAGACCCATAAACTGGTGTCCGCCTCTTTCGATACCGACAACGCCGCCGTTTAGGCTCTTCTTTGAGCAGCCGAACCACATCGCATTGGATGGGTAGGCTGGGAAACCGGCATCGCGGCACTTCACGAAAAACGTGGTTGCAACCTCCTGCATGGCTGTTCCATGCCAAACGATACCAGGACCCGACAAGACTATCGTCGGTGCCTGGCTCCGGCCGCCCTTATTGGCGAATGCCTTCATGGCATCGATGTTCTCATCGATGATCCTACCCGCTTCGGGGCTGGGACCATACGTGTTTTCGGACTTACGCCATTCGGTCAGCCACAGGCATTTGGTAAAGATGATGAATATATCAGCTTTAGCGCTCGCAGGAGCACCTGCATGTACCGGGTCAGTCAGCTTCGGGCTGACCACGGTACGGAGAAGCTCAGCCACTGAGGTCTCCTCTTCAACCTCCACGACCTCCAGCGCGTATTCGCCGGTTTTGGCCGGGAGCTTTGTCCTAATGGTCGTCCACTGCTCCTGAAGCTTTGCTCCAGTAATGGACTGACCCGAGCTGCCGGTGACCCAGTGTGAGGGTCCAACCAGCACCACAACGCGAGATCCCTCTACGCCTAGGTAGGAGACCTTGTTTGGAATACATCCGCTTAGCAGCTCGGCGCATAGGCCAGCTGCAGCGGAGGGGTTAACGTATCCCAGCATTGTGAGAACGAACCCCAAATCGTCCGGCTCCTCGCAGCCGGCGTATTCCATTGCCGTTACGGGCCAAATCATGGAAATAATGTACGTCCGGACATGGAACGCCCATGAGTCCCATGTCTCCCGCACAAGCTCACAAGGTTGGCGGTCCTGACGATCAGGGTAGATGTTACCGCTGATCGCGCTCATGAACTCACTGCATTGAGTGGCTGCGTTGGCAAGCTCCGATAGCGCGTGCTCTGGCGCATGGTACATGAGCTTTGCAGCCCCTGAAAAAGGAAGGCCGCCAGCCAAGGGAAAGAATTTTCCTTCCGATGCGGGAACATAGTGCTCCCAGATTTCATACAGCGGGAAGCATCGTACCTCGCCGAGTTCGCGGATCTCCTGAGGAAAGAACTTAAAATCCACCTCACCGCCGGGCTTTGCCGGGGGAACCGACGCCTCACGTGCCACCGACCCGGCGGGAATTTCCGCCCCAATGGTCAGCACTACGCGGTTGGCGCCGTGGCGGATCCATCCGATCTCTGCCGAGTGAGGGTTTACCTCAAGCACAGGGTTCCAAAGGTGCGTGGCAGGGTTATGCGAAAGCAAATTCCCCGCCACAGCAGCCGTCCCTTCACCAATCGTTTCTTCTTTGAGAGCGATTGCTTCAACACGAACGCGGAACTGCCTTATCACGCGTTGGTGTGAAGGCCCCTTCTCAGTACGCTTGTACGCCTCGTGGGCGTTCTTACCGAGAGGACGTAGCAAAAGTGCCAGTCGGACGGTTACGCCCAGGCCAATATGGCTGAGACAAGAGTAATAACTCTCAAGAAGAACGGGCTTCGTCGATGTCCACACGCCTGTTAGCGTTTCGGCATCTCCGAGCGATGCAACGGCATTCCCATGGCCCAAAATGTTCCATAGGGAAGAGAACTGAGTTCCATGAACCCATCTCTCGTGCATGCTGGCTGCATTGAGCTCTGTGCAGTGCCGCATCGGGAACACTAGATACCCGTCGCGCTCAAGCACGGGTTCACCGGCGTGCCAATCCCCGATTTCCTTGCTCGGCATGGTAAGCGGCTTAGCGCGTTTCCATTCAATCAGGTGAAAGATGGTGGGAGCAATCCCCACTTCTTCCGTGAAGAATCCCACAAAATCTTCATAGGAGGACCACACGGCCTCAATCTCCTTGCGCATGGATCCTACTTCAAAAGCATGTGCATTGACCGTTTGCATCTTTGCCAGCGCATCGGCTGAGATGCAATAAATTGCCTTCATATACCCGACCACCGCCTTGGGTGGGGTACAAAGGGCAGTGGGACGCTGGTATGCCCGGCCGGCTGTACACTCGAGGGCATATCTCTCCTACCCTTCTCAACGGCCGCCTGCATGGCGCGAATAACATTTTTATTCGCCGCTTGGAAAAAGGTCTGCCAGCGTGACTCAACCTTTGCCATTTCGTACAGCCAGTTCCCGCCTCGGGGAACCAGTGAAGGGGAAACGGCTGTAGACAACGTCATCTCAATCAGCGCGTTCCGAGTCGGCTCGCAGTGGAGCTCAGACTCCCGCGGCATTGCCTCACAGATGATTATGGCAGCCGTGTAGACGCTTTGGTCACTCAGCTCCACTTCACCCAGAAGCATGGCCTGGAGAATACCAGCCACGCGTAGGCGGCGGTATTTCTTGATAGACGGGATGAGAGACGTGTCCGCAATCATGCCCGTGTCAAACCCCTCCAGTAGGTTGAAAATGCCGGAAAAGGCACCGACGGCTTGAGGGTCTTTGACGCCTTCCTTGACTTGCACCAACGGCGTCTCAGCAGTGGTGCGACTACCGTACTGATCGGACTTTGCCGTCAAGTGCGGATAGCAAATCCTAAGATTCTCCGATAGCCGAGTAGGCCTCTCATCGGACAGCGCATTGGCTGCGGTCTTCGCTTCCGCTGGAAGCGGACCCAAGGAGCAGGCGCAGTTCGGGTTCATATAGTCCGCCTGCTGCCGCGCCGCCAAAGACGAACCTCTCGAACGCGGGGCAGCGCCCGCCGCTCCGCTGGCCGCGGATGCAGCCGCTGCCATGGCGCGTGTTTGCGCCCGGGAAGCAGTAGGGTAACACCAAATCAAAATAAACAACGAAAGATCCCCCGAGATAAGGGATGCCTCCCACATCCAAAGGTGTGTAAACCTTGGGTGCCAACTGCATCAGCACGAAGGGGCAATTTCCCCTGGTGTAAGACCGAATATGGTCATACCTATAATAAACAGTCGTGCATCGACAACGACCCTGCTACGCCACTGCACAGGAAACTGCAAAGCTATCCTATGAACATGCCCACCCGGGCGGAAACTGACACAAACACAAACCAGCTAATTGAGGCGAATGTGCCTGAACTAATGTCGCGAATTTGCGGTTGTTAGTGCAGCATGATTAATGCTGTCGTGAATGATGTCCATCAAGCCTACTCAATTCAAGGCTGTTTGAAGAGCAGCGCGGGTCGCATATTTTACAACTAAGTCATGCACAAGAGGATCAACACGTGTAGTGCGATACATCCTGTTGCATTTGAAAATTGGGAAAGAGTTCACATGTCGTGAGATGCAAATTAATGTCAGTGCATGCACATGATCCTTATTTACAAGACATGAGCAATAGTGTACAACACGGCTATAGCGGTTTACGCCAAGCTTGACAAGAATATCGCGATTAGCAATCCAGGTATTCGGCTGTATGAAAATGCCTACGGAAAACTTCGTGTTCAGCGCGTGCTCAATTAAGTCGTTCAGACATGATTGGCACTGCTCTACCTGGTCACGTGCGCGCCTGATCTTGCTCCAATTCCCTCGCGTGGATGCATCGATCAAACTGTTATATCTGCACAACAAAATGTTAGGTCTGGAGCCTTCAATTGTACCCCGTCTAGGGATAACAGGGCAAAGATTGGCCGGTCTAACAAAGTAGGTAAGCCATCTACCAAACTGAGGTTCAGGCGTTATGCCAAGCTCAGAATCGACGAAAATGTTTCGCGTATCGCAAACATTTGATCGATCCTCAACTATGTCAAAAACCATATAGCTGGATTCAGCTAGCTGGATGAATTTGTTGAAAAATGAATTTTGATCGGTTTCCATGCGTACCCCCCTAATTGGGGGGAGAACAGGTGCAGCAGGCTTTACGACAGGGAGGGTGGGATGGCTAATGAATTTCTCCAGGAATCCTGGATTAAACATTCCTAAAGTCTGCAAATTCCTACCCCATGTCACCTTGTCTACGCACGCTTTGGTGAGAATGTCCGCGCCTTGGTAATGCGATGGACATGCTACGAAACGAAAAATCTGTTCATTGTAGACTTCATTGAGCCAACTAATGTCGATTCGCTGAGTACGCGACATATATCGCATGTTTGGGTTGTTCCCAGTGATAATGATGCGGCATGCGGCCTCATTATCTTCCATACAATTCACCGTGACAGGCTTACCGGTGCCTTGACCGATAGCAAACTGCCAAAGCTGTGCAAGTGGCATGCCTTCCTTGGCCACGCCATGATCTAGTGCAACGATCTCCGCTTCGGGAGTCGATTTGGATACCGAAGTTTGCTTCTTGCTAACTGCGGTAATGGGAACATATGTCCTTGGGCCGACTAGGCAAATAAGGACACCAGATGTACTCTTGGAATCGGTACGATCTCCAGCGAGATCGGCATCGCAGTAAGCGACGATTTCAATGTCACTAGGCTTATCGCAGACCCATCCGTATAGGTGTAGGTCTAGCGTCGAGTTGATATAGGAAACAATCCTATGAAGCTTCTTATCGCACAGTCGATTCCACTTAGTGATTCGACTGGCCAAAGCCTGTACAGGTCTAATTAGGTCGTATCGACCCATTCTAGCACCGTACAAAATTTTCATGAGAACTGCAGCTGCAGCGTCGCCTAGGACACCGGGCTGTTCAGCAATCACGTCTGTTGGGCAAGGAGTGGGATTCTCATCAAACTCCGGTTTACTTTCATCCAGAAAAGGCGTCTCAGCCTTCACCAGAGGTCTAGGGTACTTGGGGAGGCATAGCTCCTTGTACCTATCAACGCATGCTTCCATGAAGCACGCCTCGTTATATTTGATGATCTTCACCCGAGCCGGGTCGAATTTGACCTCGTCAGCCCGAAGTCGTTTCTCTCCGAAACGAATGTCAGGCATCTCCTTGGATGGTGGATGATCCACAGTCCAAGCAGTGCGAGGATCGAAGAAACCCTGTACATCTGCTGCAGCAAACTCATGCTCGCAGCCCAGATACCGCTTTAGGGTACCCGGCGGTTCCATCGTAATTACCCGACTAATGAGGTCCCATCCGATCGAAAGGCTAGCGGATGGGCCACTCATCTTGAAGTCATCAACATACACCACAAGAAAAAGCTTATACTTAGGGTGATAAAACACACTCGGCCATTCCGGGACACGGATAAATCCGACCTCAATAAGCCTCGCTTCGCAATGCTTTTCCCAGAACGTGCCGGCATCAGGATGCCCGTATAGGGCAAGAATCAATGGACAGACCGGATCGTCATAGCCAGCATCTACCCATGCTTGCGGCCATTGATCCTTAGGAAGACGCACCCATGTCGTGGGACCCAGTAGCTTAGCTTGGGTATAGGCGGATTCGCCATCACTGACTTGTAGTGCGTGACCAGGCAACAAGCCATATGCATCACACATCTTGCCTGCGGCCATTGTTGCCGGGCATGAGGTAGCTTCGGAAAACATGGCCCAGTGATTTGCCTGGTCCCTCACAAAGCATCCCTCAAACACTACTCTCCCTTTGTACTTCCTATTAGGATCATCCTCAGGGAGTTCATGATTCTTTTCCACGCATATGTCAAAAATTCTTCCTACATGGACTGTCTTGCCATTTGCTCGCGCTTCGGCAGCAACTTTCTTCCACTCTCTAACTCTCAACTCATCCCAACATCCCAACTTTCGGAGCTTTGTCCACTCCTTGAGGAGAGCTGCACGCGCCTTGTCGTTACCAGCTTGCTCCTTCTTCGTCACAGGCCTTGCTACACAGGCGTAAAAAGTTGGTATGCCCTGTAGGTTGGGTTGATGCCCCGAAGCCTTGTTCGATCTGGGCATTGGCGGAACAGGATCTCCATTTAACCCTATGGCGGGACCAGCAGGGTACCCGCCGGTACTGCCGAAGCCATTAACCCCCCTGACGGTTACGTCGGGTTGTTTGACGGTGATCTTGGCATCAACAATCATGACTTTCTCGAGTATGAGTTGAGCGATCCTGTCTCCAGGTCGAACTCGAAACTCATAGTCAGAGTGATTAAAAAGCATCACTCTCACTTCTCCTGAGAAATCAGGGTCAATTACTCCTGCACCTACGTCTAGCATGTGCTTGACTGCCAGACCTGATCTCGGTGCGATGCGGCCGTAAACTCCGCTTGGGAAAGTAAAGGCGCATCCAGTTTGCACAAGAGCACTTCCCTTAGCGGGAACGATGATTTCATCGCACGAGCTTAAATCTAAGCCCGCAGAGCCAGGCGTCTGCCGAGTAGGGAGAGTTGCATAACTGTTCAACATGTGGACGAGCAAGGCATCCTTGTCTCGTCTCCATGCACACGGATCGGCCCCCGTTACCTCAACAGGCGCAGCAGGAGCGTCGTCCTCCTCGCTCAAGGTAGCAGGGGCAGCCGCATAGGGCTTATGCCCGTAAAGACCTTTAATTACGGCTTTACACATCCCAATAGGATATCGCGCAGTCAAGGGCGTAAGGCTTCCCTCGATCCTGGCGTGGGGGTAGCCTATTTCGTGGCTACACGTGTGCCCTCGTAGCTCGTTGGCTAGTTCAGGGCAAGAAGTGGCGATCCGCCACTGCTTCCTGATGGGAACACCATCGGACGTTTGCATTCCAAAGTCGCAACCGTCAACATCGACACACCTGATGTCGGGATCGTCGATTAGACGCCTCATAAATGGCTGTTTCCAACCAAGGCAATGCCTCGGCCACTCGAATGCAATTCTACCTCCCTTAAAACGCACGCGTTTGGCGACACGAAGGAAAGCAGCAAACATGACCATCGACGTTCGTCTAGCTTCGTTGAGCTCTACTGCGAACTCGGGACCGTACTGAGACAAATTAACATACTGCCAAGTACTCCACGGTCCGCACGGGATCGAGCCCCATAAGTCACAACCAGGATTCTGATCGACGATCTCAATCAATCTGGTCATATCCTTATTCTTTAAAATGTCGAACGACTCTTTGTGTACGCGAATCGCGTCACCCCCCTGTTCCAGCATTGTGGCGGAGAGCTTAGAGTCAGGTTCGCATGCAAATTCTATCAACAATCTCCGCTTTATCAAAGCGGGTCCAGCTGGTTTGGAGGGTGCGGCTTCGCCAGCACGCGCTCGTTTCAGAGCTTCCTCCCTTTCAGCCTCGATGTATATCCTTCGCATACCGACGGACATACCTTTCCAGTCAGTAGAAGAAATGGAGTTGGGTTTACCAGATCCAGAATAGGACCTCTCCTTTCTTTCCTCCTTCTGCTCATAATCAAGCTCATCACCGTGTAAGGTGTGGGCTTTAGGCTCACCTGCATCGAGGTCTTTGACTTTGTCTAGCCTATTTTTAAACTTGGTCAGAGTGACCCTCGGAGCCCTAGAAGGAGCATGCCCTTTATCATACAGAATGGTCACACCAGTCCAGAACCTTTGAGTTCTGACTCGATGTCCTGGGTTCAGGATTCTCCTGTCATCACGGATACACTGTTGCGTAGAGTCAATGTATTTTAGATGAGTTACACGATAATCATCCACATCCGCTTGGGACGGGCCTCCTGGAGGCAGTGGAGATCTATCATCCCCGAAAAAGGGTTGTCTAGCATCGACATGGTGTCGGTGCCAGGATTTGGACTCTTCATCACGCACCCAGTGGTCCCTTTCAGGAACATCAGCAGGTGCTTCAGAGTCAACAGCAGGATCACTACTGTCATCGTTAGGAAGATCAGAACCCGGACCAACGGCATTGAGCTGGTTGTCCGGTTCGGTTGGAGCATCCGCTTTGGGAAGACCCTTTCCTTCTCCAGTATCTAGGAGCTGGACCTCCCTAGTCAGACGCTCATAGGCGGCCAACATGGGAAAAACGTATCCCTCTTCGGGGTTCCGCCAAATTCTTTTGACTTGATGAACACTGGGTCGGGAAAATCCGTTCCTAAAGTGTTCAAGATCGGCAACGTAGTAGTCGCCCTTCCACTGGCCACCGGGCTCTAATCTATAACCCAGGAAAATCCCAGGCTTCGACACTGGCCCGAATTTGGGCGCTTTAGATGCAGGGTCAATCTTCTGTGCCGGCATAGCGGGCACGTTACTGTACTCGTCCTCTCCGTGATCGGACGGCCCTGAATCATCAGCTAGTTCATCATCTCCTTCGGGCTCGTAATCAGAGTCCTCAAGAGGGTCAAATTCTTTTGGCTTTACAGTGAAATACGTCTCGCCAGTCCACGGGGCTTTTAGCTCCTTGGTGGAATCTGGACCGTATCTCCAGTCTACGGAGTGCATCATTTCTCCATTTTCCTCATCATACTGAACCCATGTATCACGGTCAGCGGTGAGACGAATATGCTCGATTGGAGCATCAACGCTGTCAGCTTTGAATAGCTTAGTCCTTGGTTCAACGTGCACTCTGACGAGTTTGCCAGATTCTTCATCGAAGATCCAGTGATCTTTTGTAGGAATTTCATCAGCTTTGTGATGGTCATCCCGTTCGGAGGCGTTTTTGAGCCCCCCCTTTTCGAGCCTACGCGGTTTTGGCGCGATTGGCTTGAAGTCAACAAGACATCCGAATGGGATAAGTTGACCGGGAAAATCCCTGTCGTCGTTTCTCTTTCCCCATGCGGTTCCTTCACCTCGATTTTCGAGATTTCTGGCCGCGCAAAATGCGCGAACGGCAAATGGCCACCATTTGGGCGATAAGCCGGCTTGTCTGAGGAGTACTCTTGCTCCATGCAGAACTAGCTTCACTTTGTTTTCAATGATGCCACTCGTCTTTGGCATTCCGGGTGTGGACATGTGATGCACCCAAGCCATTCGGCGAGTAGCCGCAAGAAACTCTCTGGCTTGGTCCGAGTATAACAGACCAATCTTGGGTTCGGGACCCATAAACTTGTGAAAGGCTTCTACCGTATTAGGTACAGAACGACTAAAAACAGGGAGTACATCTATGTACTTGGTCGCAAGATCGTAAAACACGACTGCGTCTGTTTCACCATTCACACCACGGTCCTTTAAACCGTGTAACACCATCGTGTCAACAGTGACAATATCACCGAATTTCGTGCATTCATGCGCGTCGGCACCGCCCCGGCGGTGCAAACGCACGTTCTCCATCTTTGCGCGTTGGCAATGTGGGCAAAAAGGATTCTTTGGCAAATGTGACATCATGTGTTGAAGCGTTTTAGCTTCAGCACGTAACTGGGCTTCGGTCCTGTAGCCCTCAGGGTGTTTGATTTCAACTTCACCCCCCTCGTCAGGCGCGTCGGCCTCAGAGGGAGCTGCAGGGTACAGTGAATCGTTCATGGCAATTACCGGACCGGGCATTGCCGGTATCGCAGGACATGCATCTAAGTTCGGGGCTCCAAACATAACCGGCCCTTTAGGCAGGTATGGGACGTTGTTTATAACGTCGAGCCTGACAGTTCTCCCGGATGGGCAGATGAGAACAGGCGTCTCAAAAGCATCCCACCGGAAACTGTATCCAAAATCCACGCACCTACGCCCTATCGATACAATCGAGGGTGTATTACCCATGACGAAGGCTTCAATATCCTCGTCAAGTGACTCAACAGTTGCATCAACTCTACCTTGAGTCCCAGCAACACCATTTGCGGTTTGCAAGGAATGTTGGATTCGCCCATTCTTGATGTGGCGATGATCCTGCGCGGGAATGTCGCGCATCCCAACCAAGTCGAAAGGACACCCAGTGTCAGCAAGCCACCGGATCTCGATTTGTGGGCCAGGCATAGCAGGCATCTGATCAGGAACATTTTCCCTGATCATTCGAGGGCGACGAGCCCACCTATTATCAGGCACATACTCACCTAAGTGCAACTGTACAATCTGTCTAGTAGTGGCAGCTAGGATTCTAGCATTTTCCTCGGACATCGCAATCACCTCGGGAGGTTGACGCAACCTATCCGGGTGAATGGGGTGAGAATGCGACCGCCGATTCATGATCGGCCTAGGCTCGTCACGTGTCCTTATATTCTCAACTTGCAGAATTTCAGCATTGTCATTGAAACTCAGCCTGCGAGCAGTGAGCTTAATCCCTCACTGCCTTCGCGAGCTCAGAGTTATACTGGCCGCACTTACCGGGCAAGTAATAGAAATCCGTCCTAATGTCAATTGGCCCAGGAATCCGTCTGAATAAAACGGATTTGCGAGTCGGTACACTCAAATCGACATCATCAATCAGAGCGTTGTCCGAGAGACGAATCGTTCGTCTGCGAATTACAGCTCTGATATTCGGGCCGCCCGGACACGTACCTTGCAGTGTACGAGCGCCAAACGTGGTCACTGACCACTCCATTGTCCCTTCAGGGCGTTGAAACCGAGCTCTATACTTTTCAAATGCCTTGGCTATGGGATGAACAGGGCAGGCAACAAGCCCAATAGCCTGAGGGTGACGGCCCGCCCCTCTTAAAAACCCGCTGACAAATCAGGGGCAGGACTATATGTCCTGTCGTCAGCAGTGGTAGTAGGTTCAGCAGACTCGGGTTGCGCATCGGCAGTCTCGGTCGCTGGGGCCGCAGTGTGTTGCTTCGCTTCTTTCAGCAAATGCTCAGGTGGCTTTGCATGCTTGTAATCACACTTATCCCTCATGCACTTTCCATAGGAAACCCATTGGGCGCAATACCCTGGAATCAGGGGAGGACGCTCCTTGCGTTTTGCATCGGAACTCCCAGTTCTTGTGTGTGCGAATTTGCACTCTTGTCCGCGCGAACAGTATCCACGCGCGAAGTCCCTGCACGCATCAATCGCAGGAGCACCGGGCGACGTAGATCTGGGCCTCCTTGGGGGCTCGCCCCTAGGGCTAGGCGTACGCCGCTTGTCCTGCTCCCGATTCCTGGGAGAGTACTTGTCCCTTCGATGAGGACTTGGGGTATTACCGGTCCTCTTCCTTGGATCACTAGGAGGCCGATTAGGCCTATGGGAATCTCCAAACGGAGATCGTCTCCTGACGGGAGGACCAGGAGCACCAGGTTTCTGGGCTCTGTCCCTGGACTGAGATCGTTCATAAAAGTCTTTGTGCGTATTGACCTGATTCTTACGAACCCTCCAGCGGTCAATTTCGTTCTTACAACGAGCACGAAGCCATTCATAGCTACAAACATCAGGGTTGGAAATGTTCCTATCCCATTCCCTGATATCATGAGCCAAACAGTTGAGGTGTCTAACCTTCTCACTGAATAGCGACCGCTTTACCTGCTCGGTCAGCGGTTCATCGAGACCCGCAAGGATGTGATCCCACTTCGCGATGAACCTTTCAAGTCGCTCCTCTTCAGTATAGAAAGATGAAACACTGCATCGCAAGTTTGAGAGCTCAATTATCCTGAATGATTGCTCTCCGATATTTGCAGTCCTTAAGTGGTCGTATAAGAGCCACAGGATCTGCCTACTCTTGATGCGATTGTTGGAGCGTTGAGCGGCTTCGGTGAGACGATTAATCTTATCGATAATTGCAACAGTCTTGATGCACTTCCGAATGGCTGCATTGAACCTGGCTTCAAGGATGTGGTACTTACATTCCCCATCCAGTTCATCAAAGGTCTTTGCCTTCTCGACTTCAGTTAGCCAATTGATGACGTAAAGTCCATCATAGCTGTAGGCATTGCTAACAGCTTCCTTCATATTGGCTATCCATACCCTCAGCCCAGCCGCGTCGGGCTCTGGCGGGAGGTCTATGGGAATGCACTTAGTCGCAGCTGTACAGTTCGGATCATGGTGGCTACTGTATCCGCCGCCACCAGTTCCGAAAAGATGCTGTGGAACCTGAGAACTACTGATTGACAGTGCACATACAGGACAAAGGCGAGTAGCCTTCGGAATGCAAATCTCACATGCCTTTTTCATGCATATCTTACATTCCCCAATTTTGCTGGGGTCAGGAATATCCCGATCACACATCCGACAGTTCTTGTCAGGAGGATCGGGGCCACGCATGGTCGGCGGCTCAAGGCCTGAAGGATCCTTCGGCCTTGTACCGTTGGGATCAAATCCTGGATAATATCCGGTTTCACGTTTATCCAGGGGCACGGGTTGCGTAGCCTTCGGAGGGCTCTGAAGGTCAGCCGCGTTGGGTTGACCCCCAGTGGGAATGTCACGGAATCTGTCAACGGGTGGCCGCAGAGGCGGCGAGTACGACCGCGTCGGGTTCGTCTCAGGTGCGCCTCCAGGAGATCTATTCCTGACACGGTTACCATCGGGATCCCTTCTTCTCCTAGTTTCGTCCCTAAGGCACGCAAGACAACAGGGACCCTGGACAAATCCAAATCTCCTGTAGTCATCCTGCCCAGCAGAATGTCTGGTGCAGTAGTAGGTCCTACAAAACTGACACTCAATTCCCTTGGTCAGGAACGAGCTCTCCCTACAGACACCGCATCGGGGTCCGTTACGGGAACATTCTTCACACAAGTTCTCTTTGAACGAGAAACAATACTCACAAATATCACCTCTGCATCCTTTGCAGTGAAACTCAGCCATGAGGATTATTTCCATCACCTACGTATTTACACCTGGGTTTACCAGGGTCGCCAGGGTTCCCACCGGCGGCATTCTTCTTCCCCCCTCCTCCTGGGCTTTGCCGATCTGGAGGAGGAGGTGGTGGAGGATCATCATCAGGAGGGCCAGGTGGAGGTGGCCGCTTATCCGGAGTACGGGACGCGGCACGCCTTCCTCCTGTGCGATCGTTCAATCCACTACTTGATGCCTGGTTCGAGTGCCTTGACTCGAGGGAGTTAATTCTCTGGGCCGTATTACCCAGCACCTCGAGCATTTGCTCGAGCTTACTGTTGAGCGTAGTCGAAACGGCCATGTTATGAGTATTTTGCTTGTCCGTGTAGGATTTGCAGTCCCTTGACTTTATCTCAAGGTTGGCTTGTGTCTCATAAAGTTGGTCTTTAACCCACTTTATGCCGTCCCTATTATTGGTCCAGCATTGTTCGACATCTTGCATCATCCTATCAATCTGACATACCCTAGTGGACAGGTCCTCGATTTTGAGGTTTACTCCACCAATCGCAGGATGGTTGGGTTGGCTCTCCACTAGAGACCTCTCGATCGCATCAACACGAGCTATAAGCCCGGTTACTCGATCAGAAAGAGATTCAAAAACAGTTTGAACTTGGGTGATGGAGCGAGCCACATCATCATAGCTGGCTCGCTCATTTAGGGCTTCGCCTATGCTTGTCATGCGACTGGAAACGATCTTGACGCGTTGGCCAAGCTCGGTCACGATGTCCTTAGTCCCTTGTGACAGCTGCATGGCCGCGTTCGCAGCCTGCGTACACGTGCTACTCACATGGACGCATTGGTCGTATTTGGCCCTCCACGAGTTAACCTCAGTGGAGAGCTGCTTGATGCATTGATCACTTCTATCATTCCTACGCCCAAGGTCTTCGACCTTAGCAACCAGGCGATGAATGATCGCACTTACCGAAGAGTCCACTCTCCCTCTTTCAAGGGCTGTTACAAGATCAGCAACCTCGTTGGGTTGCTCCTCACTCGCAGGACCAAATCCTGATCCGCGATCTCGAGGAGTGGACAAATCAACCATGATCGGATTAGATCTCGGAGGTGTCCTGAAATCATCTTGTACAGCCGTTGATGGCCGTGGGAATTCGCTCCGATTCGGAGACTGACTCTGATACGGTGCAGATCTTCTGGCATCACGAACCGCCGATGGCTGTGGCATGCCTAGACCCTTTGTCACAAACAATTTGGGAACTACTGGCCTATCAGTCCGCATAGGAACTTCAGGCTTCATATCGGCAATGATAACGTCATGCAAATCAGTCGCATTGGACGCTCTAGACTCAGACATTGATTCAACATCGGTGGCGCTGCTGACGGTGTTGTTGTGATTGGAACTTGATGCCATCATGGACTCAGACTCAATCGGAACATCAGCTCCGTCTGTGTTGTCAATGGCGAGAAAGGAAGCCGCATTGGGCGTAGGGCGAACAGGCTGTACATTCGGGCCACTCGACCTATTGAATTCCTCCTGGAATGCTTCGATCCCATCAAGCACGTTAATCAACGTGTCCGCGTTTAGCGGATCCCTACCGACAATCGACGCGGGATCGCCTGAGTGACCACGTCTTGAGCCCCGCACACTGGGGTTTCCCCTGTGTGCGGTCTCTCGATCCATCCTTCTAGCCCTATGCGAGCTGGCCGAGTCTGACCTAGACCGTTTGCTTGGCGTAGGACTGGGATGCAAATCCAACCTATCTACAATGTTTCGCTCCCTTGGACTCTCAAATCCTGAAAGTCCTGGGGGAGGGGACATATTCCTCATTGTCGGGTTTACCGATGGCCTTGGCCTGACATTGCGGCTGGCCACATCAGGATTGAGATTTTCAATGGACAAGGGTAGCATGAGTTCATCGCTTCCAGCAGCCCGTTTTGGGCTTTGGAATTGCGGGAAAGATGACGGGGCGGGTGGCCCAGGCATCCATGCGGTGAAATCCATGCCAAAAATGTTTCCGTCGTTGGGCCATGAGGCCATCCAATCTGACCTACCGATATCGGCTGGCAGATGAACATCAAATGCAACTCCACTGGATGTTCCGGGTTCGGGATTACCGAGCGCTTGAAAAACTATACTGCTGGTTGGCACAGGTCTACTGCTACTTCGAGAGTCACGAAACTCGGACTGACCAATATTCATCAGCTCCGGGAAAGATGAGGATTGAGCTCCAGGTGCAATACCGGGCTCGTCATCATCACGTCCTGAGACGGAATCATTATAGTCAGGACGATTAGCCCCATGACCCTGAGAGCGATTAGCTCTTGAGGCATTAGACGATAGGTCATCAGTGCGAGTAGCACTGGACCTTCCTGAAGGCATTGCTTCTGAAAAAGTGTGGTCCGACAAAAAGTCAGGACCGGAAAACATCGGCTGTCCGGGCACTTGGTCGTCATTCACAACCCTAAGTCTCGGGTATTGGTTTTTACCAATATCGCTCGGTTTTCAAAAAGGAAACCAATCCTCGCTCGGTAATTTACAAATATTGGTTTTTCCCATCTTGCTCGCTCGAAAAAAAATGATATTAAGATTTCCAAGAAAATATTGATATTTAAATATTGGTATTTTTACATGTTTTCATGTGATGAAGAAGTTGCATTGTGTTTGTTCTTGGGGTTCCTATACTTGGGACTGCAAAGTCCAAGGAAGGACTGCAAAGTCCAAGGAAGGACTGCAAAGTCCAACGAAGGGCTGCAAAGTCCAACGGGGTCAGGGGTGGACTGAAAAGTCCACGCAGGATTGCAAAAAAGGCTAGAGCAAGACAAGCTTGAGCTTAAGGATAGGATTGCAGATTGTCAAATGCAATGGCAGCACACACAGGCACCAAACATGGAGCAAGACAGGCAGAATTTGTTGATTGACACGCTATTGTGCGATGTTCCTTCCAACAGGTTTTGCAGATGCTGCACAATTGAAATTGAGGACTCATCAGGTTGTGTGCTTGCGGTTTGTTTGCTGCAGCATATATTTTGGCAGTGCTGCCAACTGTTTTGTTTCATCCTTCTGGTGAGTGAGCCATGGCCAGCAGATCCCTCAAGCTTGCCAGGGATGCTTCAAGGAAGGCAACCATCAAGGGTGCTGTGAAGAAGTATGACTCAGGAGACCTTGAAGACAAACTGGGGGCCTACATCAGGCACACAGGGGTGGAGCACTGTTTCGACTTTGGCCCCTACAAGTCTATGCCTGCAACTTTTGCAGTGAGGGGGAGGGCTGTGGTGGCTCTGGAACCTTTGGTGCGGACCATTTTGGAAGTGACACCTGCCTTACAGTACTTGATACAAGTTTATTGCATTTTATGGTTCTAGCATCTAGTTGCTGTGAAAATGGGTTTGCTTGCAGCACACAACCCAGGAACCCACAAGGAAGGCTGCTACAGGTGGAAACTGAGAAGACCTTGGCTAACTTGGCCATCAAGTATGAGTTGTGCCAATAGCAGCAGCTGAAGAACTACTCCCATGAGCTGTATGAAAGGATGGTGGTGATCCTTAGCCATGTGAGGCGCCTGAAGAACCCTGTCAAGTGGCAACAGTGCAAGAGGGGCTTGACAGACAAAGAAATTTCTGTGCTGGAAAACCTGGTCAGCAAACTGGTGGATGATGAACCTGGGCCTGCAAGGGCCTCCTTGCCTTCAACCCTCCAAAAGGACAAAACACACACAGACACACACCAGCCTGATGACCCAGCTAGCTGCAATGACAGCAGCCAGGAAGAGATGGAATGGAACACACCCAAGAAATGCTCCAGCCAAGGCAGCATTGACAAAGTGCCTACCAGCAAGGATGCCATCAAAAAAATGTGGGAAACAACAGCAGCCATCCCTGGTATCCTAAAGAAACCAGCAGCAAACAAGAAGGACACACAAGGCAGTGACATTGGCATGAAATTGGTTTTTGCCAAGCAGCAGTCCTACATACAGACCAAAGACCCAGTTGATGGGAAGTGGAAGCTTCTGGTGGCAGTGAGTGAAAAGCAGAGCCCTGATCACAAAACCATCATTGAGTTGATCAGACAGGAGAAGCCCAAGAACAAGAAATTGGCAGTGAAGCTCAGGAACTTTTTGCTCTCAGATTGATGTGTTGTCTCACTTTGGTGTGGTCATATGCAAGAGGCTGCAGTGGAAAATCGCAACTGCAAACACTGCAAACCCTGGCACAAGGCAAACAATAAGAACCAGGCATGATTATAGCAGCTACTGTTGGTTACACTGGTTTTGTGCTCTTACAAGCCCTTGCTTGCAGGTTTCAATTGCAGGCATGCAAGCATGCTTGCAATGTTCAGCCTGTCTTTGGGTTCACATGTTGGCCATGTGTTTGAGTTGGCAGTCACCTGTTTGACTTTGCAGTCATGTCTGGTCCTGCCTGACTTTCAGTCATGTGGTTGACTTTGCAGTCATGTGTTTGACTTTGCAGTCATGTGCCTGGCTTTGCAGTCATGTGCCTGGCTTCGCAGTCATGTGCCTGGCTTTGCACCCATGACAGGGCACCCTTGTGCTACTAATTAAATGGCTTTGCGACTGCATGTGTTTGGCTCTGCTGCCATACTTGTGGAGAGGCTCCTTGGCAACCCTGACTTTGCAGTCATGCCTTGGTTTTGCAAGGTTTGTAGGGTTGAAGCAGTTTAGCCCGTACATGATTGATTGCTGTGGTTTCCCCTTGTGAGCTTGTGAAACCTTGCCCTATTGGATTGCCCATGCAAGCCATGCAATGTCATGGCTTGCTGCAGGCACTGAATGCAGCTTGCTGTTGGTGATCTGA
Organism: Effrenium voratum; assembly: GCA_963377175.1. Taxonomy (NCBI): domain Eukaryota; class Dinophyceae; order Suessiales; family Symbiodiniaceae; genus Effrenium; species Effrenium voratum. The sequence goes on along the minus strand of CAUJNA010003529.1, from coordinate 462,123 downwards.
GGGTTGATGAAGGTTGGCAGTTCAGCTTGGCTGTGGGAAACTATATTGGTTGGTGCCAGCTGGTTGTGGCCCAGGCTAGTTAGATTTGGTGTGCCTAGAAATCTGCCAGAGCCATGTCCAAGGGAGGCAGCTGGAGGATGGGCCCTTACCAGTCGGGGTCCTGGGGTGGATATGGAGGAAACTATGGTGGCAAAGGGGCCAGGAGTTCAAGGGTGCAGCTGAGAGTGATGTGGGCAGAGAGTGGAAGAGCCTCAGTTGCAGCTATAGCAGTTTTACAAACCTGGTTGTTAGTTTTGCATTTTTATTTGGTGAAGCCTGCAATGCCTTGCCCAGGTAACCTGCCTTTTCATGATTGGCTGATTCAAGCTGGCAGTGCAGCAGCTGTTTTTCAGCAAGATGATGAGATGTCCTCCATCAGGAATGTGGTCATTGACGTGATGAGCGACTACCAGAGGCAGCAGCAACAGCAGCAACAGCAGCAAGCACAGCCAGCAAACATGCAACAGGCAATGCCAATGCAGCCCCCCGCACCACCAAGCCTTGGGCAGCATGTGCTGCCACCGCCCCAGCCAGCACCCGGCCCCTCCAATATGCTGCCCCTTCAGCCCAAGCAGCCAGCCATGCCACCACCCCAGCCAGCCATGCCACCACCCATGCCCCATGCAATGCTGCACGAGCAGAAGCAGCAACACCAATTGGAGCTGCATCAATTGCAGCTGGAGCATGACAGTGCCCTTGAGGAGCTGAAGGTTGAGCTTGCCAGCAAAGACACTTAACTGTAAATTTGTAAAATGTTATTAACATATGCCAGCACCAAGCTCTTTACCATGTGCTGCTGGTGTTGCCATGTCTTGTTGGTGAAATTGAGCACATCAGGAAGCCCAGCTGCTGCATGAGTCCACTGAGGTGCAAGCCACTTGTCACACAAACTATTGGGTGCTGGGGGGGGGGGGTAGTGGCAACTGTTTGTGGTGGAGACTGGCTTTGGAATCATTGTGGTAGCACATGAAAAACACATGGTCAGGGTGGACATGTGGAGAAACCTGTGACCTGAGGCTGCCACAGCCAAAACCTCTGCTTTGCTAGCAACAGAGCATGAGATGGCCAGTGAGATGAAGGAGCTGAAGGCTAAGGCTGAGCACTGGATGGGCATGGACCATGGAGAGAAAAAGGCGTTCGAAGCCTGGAAAACGGAGAAAGAGTTCAAGAAGATACATGCTGCTGGACAAGACGCTCCCAGGAAGCACAATGCATGGTGGTGCAAAAGCTGTGGCATGAAGTCCTACCTCTACAAGACCTGCTATAACCATGAATGTGCTGCAAATTCAACGGTTGCACACTGGAAGAATGCCGAGATTCGCAAGCAGCTTTCCCGCCAAGAGAAGGAGTTCACTGCTGCCCAGGTGGCACACCAGGAGGGCTATCTCAAGGAGGCCGAGGCGGTCAATGACAAATGGCAAGCAGAAGTGAACCAGCTGGAGGAAGATTATGAGGAGCAGATGAAGATAGCCATGAAAAAGAAGGAGGCTCAGCACAATGAGCAAATGGAGTACATTCTGAAGGAGAAGCTGATGCAGGAGCAGAAGTACAAGGAGCTGATCCAGAAGATTGACAAGCAGCACCTGGCGGCCATGGAGAAAAAGGACGAGGCCATGAAGGAGATTGTGAAGGCTGCAGCCATAAAGGTTGGCACAGAAGAAAGCCAATCTGAGGACAAGGAGGCCATGCAAATTGATTGAAGCATGGATGTAAACTAGCCTTGAAAAAAAAGGCAATGGGAATGGCCTTTGCAAAAGGCCTGTATCATAAAGGCAATGGGAATGGCCTTTGCAAAAGGCCTGTATCATACTGGACGGTTGTGGAGCATGTGCACAGCTGGTAAAAGGCACATGGCTGCTGCTGGGATGGGGTGGGCGGGCTGGGAGGCTCTAGTAAAATGGGCTGGCTTGTGCATTGTGGGCAGGATGTGGTTGGCAAGGAACATGGTCATGTGCTAGGTGATTGTGGCATGTGTGACTGAAAAGTCAGGAAGGGTGGGTGGGTTAGAAATGACTGCAAAGTCAAGCTTGGAAGGCTGCAAAGCCTATGGGCATGGCCATGTTTAGCAGCAAATACATGCAAGTTGCATGCAACTGTAGCCCATGATGCTAGCTGACTTTTCAGTCAATGGGTCTGAGCTGTTCAGTCTAACCTGTGGTGACTTGTTCAACCAAATAATGCAAATGTGAGGTGAAGCAAGCCTGGTGCACCTGTGGCTGCCCAAAAGCCTGCTCCAAAGCCTGGCAACTGCACTGCAATGAGAACTTTGTGGCCTGACTGGTGCTTGCAAATATGGAAGGGACTGGTCAACTTTTAAGACCAAATCTTAAAAGTATCTTAAAAGTATCTTAAAAGTATCTTAAAAGTTCAACTTTTAAGATACTTTTAAGATACTTTTAAGATTTGGTCTTAAAAGTATCTTAAAAGTGCATGGCCCACCAGCCTCTGCCAGCCACATGTGCTCTGGGTAGGGGCACCTCATTGCAATGGAGTGGCATGGAAAATGGCTGGTGTGGACTTCCTTCAACCTGGAGGTGGTGACCCACTTGGAGGATCCAGGGAAGAAGATCAGGGTGTTCCTGTACAATACAACCCGTGACAGGGTGGAGCTGGCCATCACCTCTGACCAGCTTCTGAAGAACCAGGACCTGTGGGAGGGCATGAAAGTGAACACCAGGGAGTTTTTGAACTACATGAACTCAATGTCATGCACTGAGGTCCAACAATTCCTTGTGATGAATGAAGTCAACAGAGCCCTGCAATTATTTGAAGCATGGAAGAACCAGCTATTTGTAGACAGCCGGTTTTCTCTAACAAGAAGAAGCAGCTTGCAGGTGGCTTGTCATGCTGGCATATGATGGGAAAACATGCTGGCTGCTTGCATGGTGCTTTGTACTGGCATGCCGTACTGCACAAATCAAGGGCTTGCATGTGGCTGACAATGAGAAGGGCCTGCTCTGAGCAATGCAGAATGGTCTGCAGCCAATGGTCGCCTCAAGACTGCCATTTCCAAGAATGCGGAGGGCAAGAAGGTATGGGAAGCTGCATCCAATGTGGCAAGGGGTGAAGGCAAGAATCATGCCAAAAGGCAATGTGCAATTTCATGGCTGCTGGACCCCACCTTTGGTGATGGCTGGCAGGAGGCAGTGCAGAAGATCCAGAACAGTCAGGAGTTTGTCAAGACAACCAAAGAAGAGTCCTACACCTCCCTTCTGAAGAGGTACTCTGCTGAAGAGATAGATGCTCTGGTGGAATGTGGTGACATAACAGAAAAGAAACATCCAAGGGCAAAGGATGTGACAATCTACATTGACAACCATGATGTGCACAAGAAGGAAACCAACTCAAAAAAAAGACAGCAATCCCAGGGAGTGAAGAAAGTGACTTCTGATGATCCAGATGCAATGGAGGACTGGCAGTCGACGTTCTTGAGGTACAATGTGGAAACTGGTGGCTTTAGCAATGACAAGAGCCAGGGCCAGAAGGCCCTGCCAGACAACAAGGAGAAGGATAAGGACAAGGACAAAATCCTGAAGGCCTTAGAGTCCATCGTGTGCGTTGCTGATGTCATCAACAATGCCAGCAAAATGAAGTCTGGCTTGGAGGGGCTGGCCACAAAGGTGGAGATTATGCAGGGCAAGGCCAAGTCTAGCAAGTATGGGTCCAAGACAGTGATCAAGGAGATTGGCTTGTGCAGGGAGAACATTGCAGGCCACATCAACACTTGCAAGAACTTGTACCTGCAGAAGGGCAACAAGGGAACCCACAAGCCTGGCCAGGAAAAGCTGTTGGAGATCTACAGCAAGGTGAAGGAGATTCAGGGGTGGGTGAGCCAGCAAGCCAAAGTGTTTGGGTGACTAGTTTGAAAGTGCAGCAACATGGAGGAGCAAAGGGTGAGCTTGCAGCTTTGTCCAGGGACAGAGCATGAATGTGCAATAGATTTGCAACAAATCACTTGCTCCCTCTGTGCAGCCAAGTGGAGCTACAGTTGCAAACCTGATGCAGTAATGCTGGGTGGCTTATGCAGTCATGTTGGGACAGTCATGCTGCCATGTTGGGTGGCCTTGTGCAATCATGCTGGGTGAATTTGCAGCCACCTGTTGGTGGTGGCCTTTGTGCGCCATGTGTTTCTGGACAGCTGCACTTATGTTTCATCACCTTTGCATTTGGCATGAATGACTTTGCAGTCATGAGTGGCTTTGCAGCCATGGGTGGCTTTGCAGTCATGGGTGGCTTCGCAGTCATGGGTGGCTTTGCAGCCATAGGTGACCTTGCAGTCATTCTTTGTTGGCTGGGCTGTAAGTGTGGTGATTTGTAGGTGGCTGTTCACTCATGCTGGGAGGCTTTTCTAGTGGCTTTGCAGCCATTGGGTTGACTTTGCAGTCAGTTTCAAGTGGCTTTGCAGCCACTCTCAGTGGGCTTTGCAGCCATTTTCAAGATTGCAGTTGCAACTTTGCAGCCATTTGTAGCATTGCACCAGCACTACAACAGACATACATGTATTTGTCAGACTGGTAGGACCTGTGCATGCTTCAGTTGCAAAACCCCATATGTTTTATGCATTTCCATTGTTCTGGCAGCTGCTGGCAGGTTGCAATGGGAAAGAGGAAACATGCAGACTTGGCTGCTGCTGCTATTGGGTGGGCCCAGTCCTTGTCCCCACTGGCCCATTGCTTGCTGACCAAATGGGCCTGGGGCAAGATATCAGCAGTTGATGTTCAGGCTATTGCTCACTCTGCCAGGCTGTCAGGGTGCCTGCAAGATGACATCCATGGGCTGGCTTTGCTTGGCAACTACGGAATGGCTTCAAACAATTGTCATAGAGATTTGCTCCAGAAGGTCTCCTCCAGCCTTGCCCCAACAAGTGTGCCACTCAAGTGCCCTAGGTTGGACCCCAAGGCTGTGGGGCTGCACCATGATCAGGGGGAAGTTCCTGTGAAGCTGCCATGCATGTGGATGCACCACCTGTCCTCAAGCTCTGCATCAAATCTTGTTTTCGAAAGCATCTTTGGCACCAGCAACCTGGAGAACTTTTGGGAAGCAATGCCCATGGAAGACAAAAGGCTGAAGGGCCACCCCATGCTGAAGAAACACAACTGGAAGAGAAGGTGCATTCCTTTGCGAGTTTCAGTCCACTGACAGCCTGATGACTGTGAGTTTCAGGGGCCTGCTGAGCTCTGAGCCCGGCATGGAAGAGCATTTGTGGATCTTTTCCTACCCCAAGAGCTGCACTGCCCATGGGGAAAATGGTACAGAACACACATTGTATTCATGGGTGGCATGGAGCTTGAAAGCCCTTCTGGAGAACAAATGGCCTGACACAGATCCTTTTGGATATGAACTCCAGCCCCCCCACCCACTTTTTCCACGTGTTGGGAAGGTTTGGCTTCATGGGTGACATGGAATTTTTCCAAAATGGCTTGGGCATGAGGCACCAGGGCAGCAACACCCCTTGCTACCTTTGTGGTGCCAACAGGGATCCAAAGGACAAGCCTTGGAATGATTTTGTCAGCAATGCCATGTGGAGAACTTCAAGAAGTCTCAGGCAGAGAAACCCAGCACACCCTATTTTCAAAGCCCCTGGTGTGTCCATCTACACCTTGTGCCTCGACATCCTCCATGTGCTGGACTTGGGCTTCAGCAGCCATTGCATTGGCAATGTTTGCTTTGACTTTGTTGTTTGCAAGGTTCCAGCTGCACAAAGGCAGCTTGCCCTGAAAAAACTTTGGGCCTACATACAAGAACACCAAGGAGAAGCTGGCCATGGCAAGCCACTGTCCAAGTTTACCCTGAACAACTTTACCAAACCCAAGGCACTGAGTACCACCTACCCTTGCCTGGCACACCTGAAGGCTGCCCAGGACCCTTGGCATCATAAAGGGTCTTTGTTTCCACCAAGTTTGCGGAACTCTTGTGTCAAAGTTGGCTCTAAGGTGAGGACTTTGGTGCCAGTGTTTTCCAAGCTCTGCAGAGACTGGTGTGATGGAAGCACTTACTCCTTGAAAAGGAAGGACCTCCTGGCACACTTGGACATGTACTACAACCATGTGTATGACTCTGGCCTGGTTCCTGAGAAACAAGAAGCAAGGGCAGCCTTGGGTCACATGGAAGCTGCTTTGCAAACATACCAGTTCCTGGCTGCAAAAGCAGTGAAAGAAAAAACCTGCCAATGGTCAATGGTTCCAAAATTGCATTACTGCAATGAGCTAGCCATTCAAGGCTTGACTCTGAACCCTCGCTATGTGTGGTGTTATGGAAGTGAAGATTTTGTTGGAAGGCTGTCTGAGCTTGGCTCCAGCTGCCTGAGGGGGGTGTCAACTTGCGACATGCCATTTTTGCTGTCAGAGAAACTTGATGTAGCAATGACTTTGCAGCTGGGCCAATCTGCCTAAGGAAAAAAGTGCTTTTGCCAGCAGCTCTTGTCTGGGGCCAGGAGTGGTTAATTGTGATGTGGGGCTGGGGGGTGCGAAGTTGTGGCAATCCTAAATTTAAGGTTCGTGGTGAGGAGGGCATTTGCCAACAGCTTTCAGGTGGGGCTGGGGGTGGTGGGAAGGTGGGGCATAACTGCAAAGTCATGTTCTCTGGGGGTGGTGGGAGGGTGGGAAATGACTGCAAAGTCATAAATGTGACTGCAAAGTCAGAAGGTTCCTAATTGCAAAGTCAAAGCAATTTAGGAAGGAAACCTTCAAAATAGCTAGTTGCTAGGGAAGGTCAAATATTGATATTTTTGACAAACCAATCTTGCAATATTGATATTACACCACTTACCAATCCACGATGGGAAATACCAATCTCGATTGGTTTTTTCCATCTCGCGCGAAACAAACCAATACCGGAGACTTAGGGAACGTCCAAGATTCCGGCCTGGCCGAGAACCCATTCATCGGTCACCACATGAGGTCCGTCCTCAGTGATTCCCGCCATGATACCTACAGAAACCTACGGTACCTGCAGGGTTGTTATTAAAAAGGGGTTCGCGGTGCCAACCGAGGACGAATCCTACGGCTGATAACCTGCGAAAGGGTTTGAAACAGTATTTCGGGAGAGAATAAACAGGCCCAATCCCACCAACAAGAAGAGACTGTTTAAACCCCCCAGTCCCAAGGGCAAAGTGGTGCCCTCGGCTGGCCAAACACGAACCAAAACAGGGTGCCAGTTGTAACAAGGTAAAGAAGCCCAGCAAGGGCAGAGACAACCGAAAGCAAGCACAAAGCAGCAAACCAAGCAGGCAAACAATGCAGCGAAGCAAGCAAAGCAAACCAGTGCGCACCAACCCCAACCAATACCCCCGACCAACCTCCGCCAAGGACACCACCACAGGCGCACGGCAACAGCACAACGTGCTGATGAAGTACACCACGTGCCGCGATGTTTTGGCGCCGAAATTGCGGGTGCGAGTCGACGGGTTGAAAAGCTTGAGCCAAATGCCGCGTTGGGCATTGGCATGAAATTAAACATGTTGCGATAAAAGTACATGCCCCCAAAAACACTAAATATTTGTGTCCAACAATGATATTTGTGCCAAAATAGTTCTCAACAGGCTGTCTTCTGTGTAGCTTGAAGCTAGCTCATTTTCCAGGTCTGGATGCATCTGAGTCTTCATTGGATCGAAAATGAATCTGTGCTTGCATGTCATCAGCCAAAAAAGACAAAAAACAAAACGCACCCCAATAAATCTAAGAGGCCACGGGTCTTGATCTTATATTTTTGGTATTTGTTAGTGTTTTTGATTTAAAAAAAAAACTCAGCCCCCAGGAATCTTAAAAACTCTGCTTCTTCCGGCCCTTTGGTCCAAGGCGCCGGGCCATTGGAGGCCAAGTTTAAGTAGGTCCGGGCCGAGAGGCCCTCCACGCTGGAGATGGAGTTGTTGCCGAGGTCCAGCATCTGGAGGCTCTTGCTCAGTTCCTTAGCAAAAGGAGTTGCAACATCAACAGAGACACAGACACACACACACACAAACAGACACACAGACACAAACACTTAAAGGCAAATCATAGCCGACACATTTGAGGAGTGCAGACATGCGAAAACCCAACAATGGAAGCAGCAGAAACGTGACACGGAAAAACACAACGACGGGTCATAGGGTCCATCATCAAATCGGGGAGTTTGCAGGGCCGTGCAAGCTGGCCAAGCTCGCATATCACCAGATCAAGAGGGCGTCTTCGTTGGTAGCGGCCCAAGAGATCTGCCCCCTGCGTCTTGGTAGAAAGTCAGAAGGTTGAATTAGCGGCGTGATCCAGCACCGTGCACACACACACACACGGAGAAAACCTCGTGAAACGGCGTCCAGCAGAATCAGTTGGAGTGTGCTCGACAAAATCATCCAGTTGCATTTACGGGATCGTTCCCTAGAGCCTTGAAACTTTGAGGTTGGCCCCATACTTGAGGGGAAGCTTAGGTTCTGTCCGAAATCGATTTTCCCCGAACAATCCCTCTGAAGCTCACTTGCAAGAACACTTTGGCCCTCATCCTAGTGGTTCCTTTAGGGTTTCATGGGGCCAATACTCTTTGCCGAGGGGACTGCTGAGGCTCGTATGCACTGTGTTAGTGCAGCAGATCGAAGGTGTGTTCTATGTTTCAAACCGGGACAGGTCCCCGGCCTCACTTGAGCAACAGCAACCCCAAAGTTCGAAACCATTTCGGTCTGGTCGACTCGCAGGCAACCGAGCTGACTGGGAAGATACCAAACAGAAAAAAAGGAGAGAAATATGTTTCTTCATTGATTTATTGTTGACTTCAAATTAAGGAGGCAAGCACTAATCAGGGGCGCGAAACCCTGTTTCAGCGAGGAGTCGATTCACAGGCGGATTCCTTTCATCTCCGGAAAAAAGGGGTCACATATGGAAAGCGGATCGCAAACTTGCTGGGAGAAAAAGGAGAAGTTCAAGCGCACGCCCGGGGCTCGCTCGTCCATCCGAACACGAAGCGGAAGAAGCTGAACTGCGGCGCCACGGGTGATGGTGTTCAGAATCCGAATTGGGTCTCTTACCATCGCTGGTGTCCTGCTCCATCAAACAGGGGATCCGCCATTTTGAGAAACTCCCATTCCTTGCGGTTCCTCTGAGATTCTTTGTGTTTGCGCTGCTCCAAAAAGTATGCAACAAAATCAAAAGGCATCAAGCCGAAATACATTAGGTCATTGCCTGCCCTGAAGTATTGGCCTACTACGTGTACAGAAGGGCCTCACCTCAGTGTTTTCCTGCGACCTGAAGGGCTTAGGACCAAACCACTGGCACCTCGAAATCAGCTTTCCATGTCGGTTCAGGTTTTGAAGAAGCTCATGAACCCTGCCAAAGATTCCTGACAGGCCGTGTGCTGCCTAATAATACCGCATATTCCGGACAGCGTGAGATCGTACAACTGGCCAGAAGCAAACTGAGGCTTCGTCTTAGGACATGCTTGGGCCACACAGTGGGGCCATCCCGCACAATATTGATGGGAGGTTCCATTCATTTTAACCGGTGCCGATTACACGCAATCCCAACATGGCTCGTTTTTGTCGCTGCCTCCGCCTTCTCTATGTGCCCCATGTCGGGCAGCTCGCCGCTCAAGTTGCACCCGGCCGCACCAATGCGCCCCACCTGTTGGGAAGCTCTGGGGCTGGGAAATCGGAGCTTGTCGGTGGGCATGGTTTGGGTGATTTCCCTTCCCCCAAGTCACCGTTCAGCAAACCCTTTGGTGGGGCCGGTAGTTTGGAGGTAGCGAGGGGCCCAGTGGCTCTGGGTGCCAAGCACGTCCAAACCTCCAATTCGGGGTTTGACTTGAAAATCTCGATCCTCCATTTCTCCAACACCTCCAAGGGATTTCAATTACAATGGATCCCGGCCCTGTCTTTCCGCTCCAAATTACCCAGGCAAGTGGGGAACTAGTTGTGTCCCCCAAGATCATGCGACTTTGTCGAACCCCATTTCACAATGGTATTGTAGTGATGATCCCCCAAGTCATCCCACCGGACATGTATAGAACCAAGCAGCATGGGCCAGAATGGCCAAGGGCTCCAAAAAGTCGCGCAGCAGGCCGTTCAAAGGGCACCGGGACACCTCGGCTGAACCACGCAAATAACGACAAAATCATCCATCCACCTTTGGTCGTTCGATGCTTCCTCATTTGTTGCTGGGCGCTGGCCGGGCAGCGCGCCAGTCTTGAGATTCATGTTGTCACGAACCAAAAGAAGACAACGCGGAGGTGATCGAACTGTCTCAACGACTGCAGGAGAGACGGAGCCGGCTTAGTTCCCTTCCCTACCGAGGTCGGCTGTAGGGTCCCCCAAGCTGCTTCATTTTGGCCAGACACCAACACACACACACAGACTCACACAAACACAAAATCACAAAAACACAAGCACAAACACACAAACACAAGCACACAAACACACAAACACACAAACACGCAAAAACGCAAACACGCAAACACACACACACACACACACACACACACACACACACGTACGCACGCACGCACGCACGCACGCACGCACGCACGCACGCGCAAGCAAATGCGCACGCAAACGCAAACACAAACGCCGATGCAAACGCAAACGCAAACACCAACACAAACACAAACACAAGCACAAACGCAAACACAAACACAAACACAAACACAAACCGCACACAAACACAAACACAAACACAAACAGCAACACAAACACAGACACAGACACAGACACAAACACACACACAAACACAAACACAACCGCAAACACAAACACAAACACAAACGCAAACGCAAACGCAAACGCACACACAAACACAAACACAACACCAATACAAACACAAACACAAACACATACACAAACGCAAACGCAAACGCAAACACAAACATAAACGCAAACGCAAACACCAACGCAAACACAAACGCAATTGCAAACGCAAATTCAATCGCAAACGCAAACGCAAACACAAACACAAACACAAACACACACACACACACACACACACGCAAACGCAAACGCAAACGCAAACACAAACGCAAACCCAAACATAAACAAACACACAAACGCAAACGCAAACACAAACGCAAACACAAACACAAACACAAAACACACACACACACAAACACAAACGCATACACAAACACAAACACAAACGCAAACCCAAACACAAACACAAACGCAAACGCAAACGCAAATGCAAATGCAAACGCGAACGCGAACGCAAACACACAGACACACACACACACGCAAACGCAAACGCAAACGCAAACGCCAACGCAAGCGCACACGCAAACGCAAACGCAAACACAAACACAAACGCAAACACAAACACAAACACAAACACCAACGCCAACGCAAACGCAACACAAACACAAACACAAACACA
>CAUJNA010003529.1:433263-443263 GCA_963377175.1 Effrenium voratum | reverse complement strand
AGCAATCAGCTGCAATTTTAGCTCAAGGGCCTTTTCTCTGCAGGTGCCCCTGGTAACAGGGCTCAATTGCGCTAGCGGAGCAGGTTTTTCCAACAAGAACCCTCAAAGCGTCATGGAAGTTTACACCAGCGCAGGCCGACTTGTCGGCAGCACTGAAGAGACACGAAACCCAGCCGCCGTCATCCGACGGAAAAGTCAGCTGGCTTCGATATGAGGAACTTATTTCCACAGTAGAGAGTGATCTCTGGGGACCTCTCCTCAAGAGCCGGTTGAAGACGCACTCATGTACAAGTTGCTCGACAACAACCTACTACGAGCCAGCAGAAGGAGTCAACTACTTCAAGAATACACTGAAGAAGTTCTTCGCGAAAGGCACGACCAACGCGCACCTTTATCGACTCCTACAATGTCGGTTGCGAACTCGAGTACTTCCTTCGCCCAAAATCAATCTACGACCTCTTCGAGAAGGTTCGCACTGAATGTGAAGTTTACCAAGCAGCCAAGCAAGCACCATCAAGAAGTCGACCGATCGGCGATATGATTTTCGTTGATAACTGTCAAGTTCCCCTCGGAACTGGAGAGCGCATCACCCTTTCTGTCATTTTGGATGGAGCAACAACATTGCTCACTGCGGAGGCGGTGAACACAGCACAAGAACTGGAGAACACCACCGTTATCAGGATCTATGTACCACTTGAAGCAGATCGGGCAAACAAGACGGACACATGAGAACATTTCTATCGCAGGGGCAGACAGTGACTGGCAAGCCCTCTCATGGTGTTGCAAGAGTGAGTCAAAGAAAGTCAACAACCAGCACGTGAAGGAACTGAAGAATTACAACAAGCATAACTGCAACAAGGCCGACTACTACAGGCCTCCGGCCCTTCCAGATGGAAATGCTTTAGCAAGAATTGGCGCGAAGGATATTCCTCGGAGAGTAGTTGCAGCAAGAACGACTAGCATCATCAGCGCCGGCACTGAAGTGCACCAACCATGATCAGCTTTCTCAAGCTATGAGCAGTCCAGTTGCAACCGATGGCACAGGCGGTATGGCCGACCAATCGACATCCTCACGAGATTCTTCATTCATCGTCTACAACACTCTTCCAATTGCGATACCAACTTCATTGTCCACAAGGATATCTTTTCCCGAAGTGAGTGAGTCGACAATTTCACAGAAGGACACATCAGCCTGCATCTTCGCACCCACAATCCTTGAACACAATCAGATGTCAACTTTGGCAGTCATTTCTCATGTCCAGAGTTTGTACACAACCTTGTAGGTGCCAGGCAATCCGACATGTCAGAGTCACAATTTTGAGTGACCTTTTTGATATGTTCGAAATCATTCTGATTAAGTATTTCTCAATGGCTACCGCATATATGAAATATGGCTACGGCATGTGTGTCTGTTTTGTTCTCAGACCATTGACCTTTAGGCAATCAGCTGTATCACGTATACATTTTGTCTCAAGGCCCCTTTTTCTACCAACAGAGTTCATACTCGCCATAGAAAAAGACCTGGCTGCGCTCGCTCTCAGCAGTTCTTCACACGGCTTCCCTGAACGAAATAACGCCCAGATGTGCCTAGTCAAACTCCTTGTGTGCGCCACGGTCCTCCAGTGCTTGTCTGATTTCCCACAAGGGGTCAATGACCATCCAAGACCCCCAAGAAGAATCTTTAGACCATAAAATGCGTAGACCCCTTCTCCTTCGGCTTCCGAAACCGGACCGGACCTGAATGTCGCCCGTCACGTTGGTGCCGCGGAGATGCATCTCTTTCAGCAGCTTCAGTCTCTTCAGGTCTCCGATGTCCCCACTCACTTGCGGATGGTCCAGTTGCAGTCTCTCGAATTTGGCAAGCCCATTCCTGGGTCGAGTCTTTTTGGAGAACCCCCCTTCGTGAGGTTCCAAAACCGACGTTTACAAGGGTGCCTTATGGGTCCAAGGGAAACGATCCCAGCTTCTGTCTGAGGTAGTCTTGCGCAGAACGGGCTTGGACCCGGGATTGGCATGCTGAGGTGCAGATTGCGTGGCAGGTGCAGCACATTGTTGGGGTTGGGCGCCTGAAATGTAGATTTCGTGGCAGGTGCAGCGCTTTCGCAAGATCATGCGCAGGCTTCATGGCACATGCAGCACAATCAGGAGATACAACAGTAGGTTGATGGATAGGCAGAGGGACAAATAGATAAACAGGTCGGCAAAGAGATAGACGTATGGCTGGATGGCAGATAGCTACAGAGTGAGTGAGGTTAGATACATGAAAAGATAGGTGAGTGGGTGGAAGCTAAAAGATATATAGAGAGGGGCTGGAAAGGATAGAGCTATAGACGGATAGATAAATAGATCTAAAAAACTAAGACAGATAGATCCCTATATAAGTAGAGAAAGGTAAATAGATATGTAGACAAATACAAAGACAAGCATGTAGATAGATAGATAGACTGCTTGATAAATCAGAGGCAGGTAGGTGGGTAGATAGGTACGACGGATGGATGGAGTGATGAAAGGATGCCCTTGGGCATAGATAGATAAGCCCGACGCGCGCTATTCTGACGAGGATCCAGGAATTCAGCACTGGCAGGTGGGGTTTAGGAGCCAGACATTGCCAGCTCTTCAGGCAAGGCGCCAGTTGCAACTGCCCACGCTTGGGCAATCTGCATGAGCCACGAAGGGCTTGGGACATGATTTCCTCGCCATGCCCCCACTGTCTAAAGTCGCTAAGGTAAAGAAAGCCCTGAACTTGAAAAGATGGGCATTCTGAGATGCGTGCGGTTGCAGAGCGCGGAGACAGCTTCCCAGTGGCTGCATGTGCCTGCACGCGTGCCGCTTCAGACTTCAGACGACCGCCGTTGCTGCATCACTTTGCGCCCTCATGCCGCTTGAGAGAGAAAGAGAGGGGAAAAAAACAGGTGCGCTGACAACGAGGGTTGGGCACGGGCTTGTGACCAAAAACAGGCATGCCTTGCGCACAAGGGCAATGAGAAAAGGAGAAATGGCAAAATTGGGAAGGAGAAAGAGAAAGAAAAGACAAAGAATGATGAAAAAGACAGACAGAGAAAGAGAAGAGAAAGAGGCGAGAAACCTAAGAGGAGCGAGAAGAAGAGCAAGTGAATGAAAGAGAAAAACAGAAGGAGACAGAGAGAGAAGAAAGAGACACAGCAAGAGAAAGAGAAAGCGATAGAGATGGAGAAAAACACAGAAAAGAGAGTGAGAAAAAGAAAAAGACAAGAAAAATGGAAAGAGAAAGAGCAAGGGAAAGAGACAAAGGACAATAATCATATGTTCTTTCATATGGGTGAAACTTCCGCCCATCAGCTTCGCCGGCTCTGGTACGCTCGATCTGCGAAATCATCGGCGTATGGATCCCAATTTTGGAGATAACTTACTTTGGGCTTCATGATCTGTGGAAGGGTATGTCGTACGGTTGCCATGTGCCAAAACCCCCAAAACTGGCGTATTTCTGTTGGTGGTTGGGGTGCTATTGTTTTTGCCAGCCCCGATTTTCATTAGCCCCGGTTCAACATGAGGCCCCCCCTGTATTCGCTGGGAGCGGGCCAGGGGGCGGGGCGGGGAGGGCCGGGGCGGGCCAGGGCGGGCCGGGGCGGGCCGGGGCGGGCCGGGGCGGGCCGGGGCGGGCCGAGGCGGGCCGAGGCGGGCCGGGGCTGTTTGCGTGTTTGCGTTTGTGTTTTGGCTGTGTGTGTGTGTGTCTCTGTGTCTCCGTACCTCCGTGTCTGCCTGTCTCTGTCCCCCTCTGCGTCGTTCCGTCTATCTGCCTCTCTGTCTGTGCTTGTCTGGGTCAGCCTGTCTCTCTCTCCCTCTCTGTCTGTGACAACTGCGTTTCACGCGTGTTTGTAATGGCATACAAAGACAGCTTACATGCAGGGTAGTGACCGGCACCTAGATTCCTAGATGTCTACTCGAGTTTTAATAACATCTCTCTGCTGATGGGTGGCCAAGTCAAGGGGATGCGGCTGCGCAACTAACACCAACCAACCAACCAACCAACCAACCAACCAACCAACCAGCCAGCCAGCCAGCCAGCCAGCCAGCCAGCCAACCAGCCAACCAACCAACCAACCAACCAACCAACCAACCAGCCCACAAGCAACAAACCAACTGCGGCTAAGCCCCAACCGCCAACCGGGCCAGTGAAAAAGACACCAGTTCCCATTTTTGCTCTTCCAACAAAACCACCCAAGAGGAGAAAGTCCCCATTTCAATTGATATGGGTGGCCTTTTGTCTCATGTGGGTTCTTTAGGATGCCAAACAGCCCGTGCTTTGGGATTCCTGCAATATGTTTGGAAGCACTCCCGTGCTGGTGGCTGTCATTTGGCCTCAAAGTAGGCCTTAACCCCGAACTGTGTTTGGGGAATGCATAATGCACCACTCTGAAAATGGGGCGTGGATGTTGATGCACAAAGTTGGGTCTTCTCATGTGTCCCGTTGAAAGTATAACAGTTCTGTGCCACAGAATCTCAAACACGTGTTGACACGGCCACATCCATCGAAACTGGACTGGCGTTGACTCCTGCAAAAAGTGCGATTTGCCACTGTCCGGAGCAGCCACGTCAAGCTCATCAATACATTTACTTTCACACGTAGACGCGTGCAGCAAGACAAAAATGTGCCTGGACCAAGAGCAACCAAAGTCTTCCCATCCGTCCCCGCGCGGCTCGAAAGCTTGCAATTCCTTTGTGGGAGCGGAATAAACTCCGATGGCTTGGAATCGTCCTTCATAATCACCCAACCGCGGGTCCGAACCTTTTTGGGATTCCCCCTAAGGAAAGTGGGGGTCTCACTTCATTTTGCGCCGCCCCAGTTCGGGTCAGTGTCAAGTCCCCGACTCTCAAGAAGCAGCGCGGCAGCGTCCAAACAGAAACGAGCTGCCTTTCAAGTCAAACCCCCCCAGCACTCGGCTTCCGTTTTGCTGGTTCAACCCCATTCCCACATCTGCAGCGCGCATCGCACCACGACACGCCCTACGGAAAGCTCAGGTTCTACGCTCGGGACGCCCTTTGGAAGCTTCACACCGGACTCAGGTTCTCACTCAAGATATCCTTTTCCCAATCAAGAAAATTGACAAGAGGCCTTGTCAAGAGGATGGTATTCTTCCAAAACCGGTGAGCTTCCATTCTTGGAAAGAGGGCAAGTACCCTGCCACCAAGGGACTCAAAAGAAAAACAACAGCTTGTAAAGAGGCTTATGAAAGCAACAGCTGAAATTGTATGCAAAACTTAGATCACTCTTGATGGTTTTTGAAGGGGCAAGTGAGAATCTGCCAAAACCTCGGGATGCTCAATATATGTCATGTTAATCCCAGATCAACCAACCTGGCAGGCTCTTTCGGGGTGTTCCCAAGAGCGGAGGACCCCCTCCAAAAATGAGACTGCCTCGAACAAACCTGGCGGACCCGCCCTGCTTTAGTATATAGGGTGGTCAAAAGGGTGCGGTCGCAGTAAGCAAACTACGACCGCACCCTTTGGATCGCTATGACTTGTTCGCATTCGCAGTCGGTCAACTTAAGTTGTTTCCGCTAGTGCAGCTTGCTTGCGAAGGGCGTCCCGGATAGGTTCGAGCCGGCAAGTTTGAGCTCGACACGTAGCAGTCGCATTCTGATTCGGAATCTCGCGCCAAAAGATGGGTCAAAGCATTGAACGGACGAACCCGCAAACTCACAAGACATGGTTTGCCGTTGATTTTGTCACTCCAGAAAACAGCCTCCAAAGAGCGCGCTCCAACTTGCCTGGCTTTCGGTGACCCCGTCAGGGGGAGGGATTTGCAGCCGCTTGGCGGTTCTGTTACCTGATGTTCAAGCAAAAAAGTTAAAGAAAGTGGAGACCGAGTATTGCCAGTTGCTCATACTACTATTTTGAACGGTTTGAACATCCTCAAAACAAATCGTTTGAGAAGGATATGAATCCCCATCAAACGCTCATGGGTCCTCAACTGGAATTCAGACCCATTTGGATGGGTGGACTCTGGGACGGGGTCTGGTGCCCCATGTGGGCATTTCAAGATCATGTATAACAGAAAGGGATGCTCTCAAAAGTGAAGACGAGCCCATGTTCTTTCACTCTTTCACTGGTAGGAAGCAGGGTCAAACGTCACACTTATATAGACCAAACCCAAGCGTTTTTCCCAGTGGCGAAGCCTGGAAGCTTTGCAAGTGAGCGCTTTTCAAAATAAACATAGGACTTGAAAAAGCCCTTTTTCATGTGCATTGTTCGATGTAAAAGAAAACCAAAGGGGCCCTATTTTGAAAAACCGTCCGAGCCGGTGGTTGGCATGCACAGGGCAGCTGGAAAAACGGGATACAACTGGAGCCACAAAATGGACTACGTTCAAATCTGGCCTCTTTACCATTCACTTCTGAGCACAACGACCCGCCTCATACTGAACGCTACAAACACATCAGAACATGAATTAGGACACCTTGTTCGTATGTAAGGTTCCACGAATGTTCCACCAGCACGGTTCCACGAGGTTCTGCGTGGGCTGCGTGGTGGTGCCAGCACTAGAAAGAGCACCGCATGCTGTTGGGGATATCACCTGAGCTTATTAACAAATCGTCCCAGTTGTGGCTCCTGAGCATTCCCCTTCAACCAAAGACCCCCTGCTAAACAAGGCCCTGGAACTCCTTTTTTGCCGCCATTCACCAAAGCGGAATTCCCCCAAAAACCTCGTTTTAGGGTCTCCTTAGGGTCTCCTGGGGGTAGCGCCATGTCATTGGGAACTGGCAATGGCTGGCTAGAGTACAGATTCCGCGCACAAGCTTCGCTGCAAACCCGGCCCTGTTCTTTGTGCTGTGCAAATTTCCTCAAACCGAACAGCAAGAGATGTGGGCAAAGTGCGAGTCACATGGCGCAACATGGCCTGTGTAGGCCCCAGGTCGGGTGTTTTCAAAGAGACTGTCGCAACATTGGCCAAAAGATGTTAAGAAGCAAAATCCGCGAGTACGAAAGGTAGAAATAACATGTAACAGCCAAAATCTCAGGAATTAGCTCCAAAGAGAAAGATTAGAAATTGATTGACCGATAGGCTAGAAGACTAGAAACTCACTTACAACTCCCATTCCTTGCATCTGTTTCATTACTGCCGGCTCGAAAAAACAAGAACAACGCTGCAGAACACGCAAACTGCCTTCCACGTGACTGTCCATGGTATTTCGCTTGATTGTCAAGTACGCCAATCTAATGATGAACAGTCTGCTCCGTGTTCGCCTCCTTCAACAACTCAAACTGGTTGTAAGTTGTGAAACATGTCTTCAAAACCTGCAATCAGGCAAGTCTCATTTGACGGTATTGATTTGATGGTCAGAGCAGCATCCTTCAAGCCGTCAAACTGCTCGTGAAGGGCATTGACTACCTGTGCACTCACATGAATAGTATCTGTTCTTATCAGTGCAACAACTGATGATTCAAATGGCGACCTGCCATTTGGAAAACAACTTTTGAAACCCCCTATATAATCCATAGATTATGAGCCCAAGCTCGCCATGATCGCTTGCAGGCGCCGGCGCGAGGTTGTCAGGGAGGGCGAGGCCGCAGGTCCAGGAGGAAGCGAAGCCTTTGCATGGTGGAGCGGCGTCCCCTCAAGGGATGATGGAGCTAAGCGTAGTACCGCGGGGGGGTCCCGATCAGGTTTCCAGCACCGCATGGGGCAATTGAGGTGTGTGGCCCGGGCGATGGCCATGGGCGTTGGGCAGGAGGCCGTAGCCGAGATGGTGGGAGATCCTCAAGACCAGGGTCAACCCCCAGGAGTATCTGGTGGGCATCCTTCGGCCAATCAAGGATCAGGCGAAGATCCTAGAAGTCAAGAGCAACCCCAGAAAGTATCTGGTGGGCATCAAAGGATCAGTCGGAGATCTTCAAGGTCAAGGCAGGTTTCGGGATTATCTGGAGGGCATCCTTCGGCCAATCAAAGATCCTATGCACCCTGGGAACTTTGAAGGCGGTATGGAGTTGAGGCCAAGGCAACCTTGGAGCTGTACAGCAACTGGGAGGCTCCGGCAGCTGGCCCCCTTTCAATGTATGCTGGAGGCGCCGGACCTTCTCCAGACCAACACGGTGTGAAATCGTTTTGGAGCCCAGAAGTTCAGCGAAGGGTGGCGATGAGCCAACCAGCATCTTCTCGAAAACGCCAACTCAACTCACATGGGGGTCAGCGAGAACCTGCTCGTGTATCAGACGGGGAGCTGGAACGAGTGATTCGGGATGCGGAGGAGACCTTCGAGAGAGAGGTCTTGAAGCTTCAGGCGGCCAGAACCAGAGATGATGCGTCGTATCGCACGGAGGGGCTTTTGCGGGTCCAACTCTACCACCTCCGGATGAGGAGGTTGGTGGCGGAACGAGGATGACCATTGCCCCGTCCCCACCACCGCCCCCACCACCGCCCCCCACCACCTCCTCCGAGGCGTGGCGGAAATCCACATGTTGGAGGCCTTGAGCAACTTTGGACTCCCGGCTTCGCCCGAGGAGCCATCGTGTAGGGCAGAGAGACCTGTGAATGCTCCTGACACCGGACCTCAAGAAGGAAGTGGTCGAGCAAGGGGCATCCACCTCCAAGGGTGGGGAGTCCAAGATACAACAGAATGACTGAGGAGAAAGGGGGGCCTTCATCGAGCTTGCTCAAGCCTGGTCGTGGATATGCCCAAGGAGGTCCGGCCAGGCGCGGGGCTGATGCGGGGCCGGTCACAACGTTTCCAGTCGACGAAGAGGCAACGGCCTCCGAGTCATCAGACTGGGAGCAGGCTAAGTGCGGCAAAGGCCGCGGGGGGAGTGTGTGGATGTGCACTCACATAAATAGTATCTGCTCTTATCAGTGAAACAACTGATGATCCAATGGCGACATTCCATCTGGCTCGAGACGCTGAAAAGAAGCGCACCTTTTGAACCCCCGTAATCCACAGATCCAAATGGAATCAATCAATCGTCCACCAGCCAGAAACAGGGGTGGCTCTTTGGAGAGTACCCTTCTTGGGCGGCTTTGAAGGCAAACCAAAGACAAGATAAACCTTGCTTTACGACCCAAAATACAAGTCCGTAGCTGAGACTGGGAGTTGAATGTGTGAATGTGCCTGGTTGGCTTTCCCTTATATTACAAGCGGTTTACCATCCAGTTGCTTTATGTGGCTGTCAAAAAGATGGTCATTTGTGCTCTTGAAATGAAGCCCTGCCCTTCTCCGACTTCCGCCTAGGCTAATGGCATAATGATTAAAGACTCAAAGCATTCAAAGAGGCATCAGTGACGCCCAGCACATATCAAAGGCGCCGAGGATTCAGCCAATCATACAGGCCTCAGTGCGGGCAAATCAAAAACGGCCTGACACAACCGAGTAATTGTTGGCTGTTGCCGCCGCTGTCTGCTGCCTATTGCTGCTTGCTGCTTGCGGCTCGCTGCTGCCTGCTGCCACCTGCTGCTAGTTGATGAGAAGCAGCTGCTCTGGCAAACATGGCGGGTACAGGGGGGAAGGGCTGGGAGAGGAGCTACCATCTAAGCACAGGCGAGCGGACGACACAGACACACAGCAACAGTATGCGTCTGGTGTAACTCAGAAGCGTTTGACACGGTGCCTGTTTGCTGCATTGAGGTTTGTCCAAACTTCGGAAACGAGAAGACGTTAATGTTCTTTTGACGTCCTTCAAAGATTGGCACAATCGTCCTTAAGGAGAACCAAAATGGGGGGGTCTCCAATGTAAGACTCGCCCACATCACGGTTCAATGGCTTCAAGTGCAGGTGACTGTAACCCATGATCCAGGCCCTTATTGCAAGTCACAAACATAAATCCGGCAACTTTCCTCCTTGCAACATCTTGGAGCCCAGAGAAAATGTGAACCAGCTTAGCCACTCAAGCTGTCGGCACAAGGGGTCGGTGAACCGGGGTCGACAGTGAATACATGCCTGTATTGCAAACGACTTCGTGGCCCAAATGTTTGGGGGCATCTTGCCTTCGAAAAAGGCGCAATCCAAGCTTCAGAGCGTGCCCCCAAAACCCC
>CAUJNA010003529.1:388263-430763 GCA_963377175.1 Effrenium voratum | reverse complement strand
GACCAGAATAGAAAGATAGATGCACGCACGTCTATATTCACACTTAATTCATATGCGCCTCTATAGTTGCACCTCCCCGAGCCGAGATGCCGAACATGATGGCCGTATTGCAGCCCACTTTGATCAGCTCTGGCAGCAAGCCCCGGTAGGCATCCAGCAGGGCCGCACCCTGCCTGAAAATTTCAGCAAGAGCCACGCGAATCTGCGAGCCTCCTCCGAAAAAAAAGCTTCGAGGTCCAGGCGCTTCGAAAGGGTGGAAAAATGCCCCAAAGGGCTCAAAAGGGTTGTCAAGGCCTGGGACATGCTTGATGATGCGGTGAAACATGTCGCAAAAATCTTCTCGGTGAGGCAAGTTGACAGCCAGCCCCGGCTCGATGTGCTGTCAGTGCACTCAGCGTTGCGGCTGATTTCCCGGCTGCAGTGTGAGAACTGGAAGTGCCACGCGGAACAAAGCCACTCTGGGCAAGCGTTTGTTGCTTGCGCTTCCATGCAAAAAATGAAGCGCAAAAACGCTTCTCACACGAGTTCAATGGGATATGCCCACATGGGGGAGGGGGATGTTTTTGGTAATTTTGTCCTGAGGCTGAAAACAAGGAACTGGTGTCTTGTTCAAGGCAACTCAAAAACCACCCCGTTCTAGGAGTCCCCCTATTTCAGACACACCCAGGCGCAAAAGCCATAAATGAAGGCTCTGGAAAATTATGTGAGCGCGTGCTCGATCAGCTGAAAAATGTAAATCCTTTGGCATAAAAGCTGGAGCTACAAACGCGCATTGAGCTGGTGGAGAGAATGGTCCGGACTCCGGACTGCACAAGTATGTCTCAAAATGGGGCACCCACTGCCTTTGCTCGGGGTCGAATGAGGCAGGGCAAGGGAAGCCAATGGTTCTCGTCGCTCGCTTCAGAAGGTTTGAGCCCTTTTGGTACCTGGCAAAAGAGGTTTTGGAGGTATAGTCTCTGCATGTGTTCCAGCTTGACGCTGCCATGAAAGTGAGGCGAACAACCAAACGGCTCCTGAAATGTTCATCCAAAGCGACAGGTTCGCAATGGGGGCTTGTTGTCAGCTTGCCCAAAGCTAGTTAGCGCCAATTAGCACCAATTAGCGTGCATCAAGGCGGAAGGCAACCACAGCGGCAAAGCCATCGCAGCACAATGACATCTCGCGTCAGCCCGAGAAACACAGCTCTCTACGGCCAAGGATAAGTATTTTCACGGAAAATGAGGGGGCTCTGATGTGTCCATTCTTCTGGATCTGGGGCTGTGTCCGCGGGCCATGTCTTCAAGAGTTGATTAGGCTTTAAGCGGAATGCAGCTGGCACGTGCTCACACCTGTAGGATACTATTGACTTATCAATCAACAAGCAAAAGATAAACAAATCCCCACCAAAGTCATCCCAGGAACTTCCCATGCCAAACGATCTGCACAACGCCGAGAGGCAATGGCACTGCCGCCAAGCGAGCACGCCTTGCACACAGAGAGGTTTTGGCCAGTTGGTTGAAAGTAAATGGCCGGCTTTTTCCCTTGTGTGTGGGGAGGCCAAAACCCAAGTTGCGAGGTTGTGCAATCTACTTTCACCCAATGCTGGCGCAGTGCCAGCTTGGTCAGGTTCTGCCAAGCAGAACTGTCTAAGGCGCATTCACAAGGAGTTACAATTTCCAGGTTCTTGGAGCCCTTCGTACCAGTCTTTGTGGTGCGGGTTCCTAATGTCTCCTCTGAGTCAAAAAAGCCGGAAGCAACTGCGAAACATTTTTCCCAAAAGCATCTCTGATGCTTGGGTTAGTTGACGGAAGTGGTGGATGCTTGACGCTGGGGAGATTGAGGTGGACGAACCGTGGCTGAACGGAACCGGGGAGGGGAGCCGGGGACGGAAGACGCAAAAGCACTCAACCGAGGCGGAGCGATGCTGGGGACAAAATGGCACGAATGCTTTGTGGCCGGGTAGCCTGAGCCGGGATACGGACCGGAGCTCTGCTTTCCTTCTTGCAGCGGCGCGATTTTGGATTACAAAGGCACGCTGGTCATATGATGTGCTCGACATAATCCTGCCCACCTTGTGAGAATGTTTGCTTCAACCCCGTTTGCTTTTGGACTTCCCGGGCTCAGCTTGTTTGCCGGTTGCAGGCATGCCTCTTGCTGCATGTTGTGCCTGATGTTGAGACCCAATCACTCACCACCCGGAATTATACTCAGGGAAGTCCTGTTTGATGGCTGGATTGGACTCAAGAGCCGCCCGCCCCCCGAAGAAAAAGAAGAAGAAGAAGAAGCAAGGGGATTTGTTCACAGAGAGGTCGATATCGCTAACGCAGCTTCCACTTCTGCTGAGATCCTCGCATTCGAACACATTCCTTTCACAGTCAAGTGGCCCACCAGCTGTCACCACGGACATCTGCAGTTGCCTCTTCCATGAGTCCTGGCACCCCATAACTTGAAGGCTCTTTTGTGATTTTGCTCAAAGGGCGCAACTTGGGTTGATTCCTCCTGCATTCCCAGGCCCAGGATTCTGGCTGGCCTTGCTTGATGCAAGCGTCTGGTACTGTTGGCTTCATGGGCTTCCAATCCTATCAGCTATACTGCCAGATCCTGCAAGTGAGCTCTGACAAAGAAGGTCAAAAGGGCCCTGCTTTGTTCAAGACTGAAACATGTAGGCAGAATCAAAGGTGTGTGCGCGGAGGGCCAGTGCGGCAGATGGATATTACCTTCACTTCGGCGCCTTTGGGAACATGCTTGCGAAACTGAAAGCTGTGGTGCTGCCTACCTCAAGCGATATGAGAGGTTCAGAATTTACGCCAGCTTTTGCAGCTGAGCGCCATGTTGAACTGTTAAAAGAGATCCTCAAAGGGCTTCATGGTTGTGTCAATCGATATGGTTCTCCCTGCCATTCAAAAATTCGGAACATCGGGCTGGGAATCCGCAAGAAAACGAGTCTGGTCCGGAAGATCCCGAATCCCTCATTGATCAGCAGACTGTTGAAACCCTTTGGAGGGGAGGAAAAAGCACAAGATCGCTCCTGGCATCCAACTGTCACCGTTTCAGCAGAGGCGTACGAGAGATCACATCTCCCTGCCCATTTGCCTACGCATTCCAATTTTCACACTCACCGCTCTGGCACCGCATAAATTCTATCACGCATGCCATCCTGGTTCAAATGCCTGAGACCAGCCGGCTACCCCCCGAAACTTTGCAGTCCAAAGGGAAGAAGGCGAAGGATGTGACGCAGCCAGCCGCACCGCCAGCTATCGAGCTCTCGCTGAGCCAGCCGCGCGATCTGAGACCCAAAGGAGTGGGTTTCTGTTTCCTTTCTCAGTCCAAATGACCTCAAGAGTTCTGTTTTACCTTGCAAACCTGGCCGCACAGCAGCCCAAAACAATCCTTTTGAAAACGAAACTGGTCTTCCAAAGGAGGCTGTGCACCAAACCATGTTTGCAGCTGTTTGGGCTGCCGCTCCCAAGCTAGGAAACAAACGGTCAAATTTGGCGCATCCTTATTCTTTCAGAACCACTCTGGCGATGCCCAAATGACCCACAGAATTGTGGATACTACGCAAAGCTCTGCAATATCTTCAAGAGGGCTTCCCTCTCACTTTCACATCCTGAGATTGCTGTTCTGTTGCAACCTCGGAAAAGTTATTTTTTCACTTTTTTGTCGAGCTCGAGTTCCAATAACTCGCTTTACATCCAACCCCGTGAGCTTGTGGGCTCTTCACAGGCCTTGCTCTTAAACACGGGTGCCTTTATTTCTGTGGAGATATTGATTCCCGTTTGGGAAAACTGAAACTGGGGTCATAATGTTTGATCGTTTCTAGAAGTTATCAAAGTCAGAAAATGGGGTTGTTTCCCTTTGACCCATCACTTAGGGGGTGACTTTTGATCATGATAAAATAATAAGGCCAGTGAAAAGTATGTGCCCAGAAAAGCAGCAACTGCAAACTAACCTCAGCTCAGTCTCCCCCGCAATACCCCACCTTCGTCTTGCCAGCATGCTGCAGTGTCAGTGGCAACACCAATGACTGCGTGGCAAGGTGCTTGAATTGGGGACTTGAAATCGTTTGCGTTTCCTTTTGTTTTCCATTCTGTTTCATTGGTGTTGGCCTGTCAGGCAGCAAGTTTCACCCAGCACCATGTGAATTTGAAAGTCACCACGCACTCGAATTAACGCCAAAACCAAACGTTAACTATGGAATTGGTTGGGTGGGGACGAGTTGACAGCTTTGATGATGCTGACACTGGGGCACGTGACACTCGCATCTTCTCTCTGGAAAGGTTGAAAGGCCACAGCTTCCTGTAAGCGTCCGTCATGCGGGTGGTGCAAGCACATCGACTGCATTGATAGCACTGGCATCACCAGCATGACCCTGCACTGTACTTGGCCTCCCGGTTTTGCGCGTCACTTTCTCTGGCACTTCCCTAATGCGAGGGGGCATCGATTTAATTCGCCCACAAGCAGTCTCCAGCTATCACGACTTCACGGTTTTGTCCAATACTCCTCACACCACAGATATTGAGGGCAGCAAAGATGCCCTCAACCAAACCTTTGTGCGCTCCGTTTCTACACAGCGATACAACTGCAAGGCAATAAGAGGTGCCCTCGCTTAAACCTAGCATGAAGAGCCTTTGTGGACATCTTTTACACGTGGATCTACGTCCACCAACCACCCAAAGACACGTCACTCTGAATAGGCAACCAAAAGAAAATCTTCAACATCACCCGATGAAGAAAAAAAAACGCGTACTTGATCCGGCCTTCAGGAACTCCTATCTTTCTCGTCGCAACATGTCGCGCGTTGGCCTGGTGGAGAGCTGGTGCACCACGTGGCTGGCGCTGAACCGGTCCTTCAGGTAGAAGCAGGCGGCCACGCTGGGCCCCACCGCCGCCAGGGAAACGCGAAACCCCGCCTCGCTCGAGAGACTCGGATAAAATGGGACAGAGCGGGCTTAAGCCATCAGAACTTACCGTCTTTCACTCGCCTCTGCTCAGAAAGCTCCTTTGCTTTTTGTTGCTCCTACTCCTATTGCCCAGGGTTTTGGTTTAGGGTTTAGGTTTAGGTTTAGTTTAGGGTTTAGGTGTAAGGATTAGGTTTAGGGTGTAGATTTCGGGCTTAAGTTTGGAGTTTAGGTTTGGGGTTTAAGTTTAGGGTTCAGGTTTAGGGTGTAGGTTTCCAGATTAGGTTTAGGGAATGGTTTAGGGTATAGGCTTAGGGTGTAGGCTTGGGGTGTAGGTTTAGGGTTTAGGTTCAGGGTTTCGGTTCAGGGTTTAAGCTTTCTAGGCGAATTCCGTGCTTCTCTGCAGGCAAGGTGCTAGTGCATGTCTTAGAAGCTCTAGAAGTATCGGCTAGCTTTGTCCAAACGGTACATTAAGCAGCCGCCGTCTCTGCCCTTCGACTAGCCGAGCTGCGCTTGGCTATGACTAATTCGAGCACGTGGTGACGAGGACGAAAAGTGCTTCAGGCGGACCTAGGCAGTGGTGGAGACACCTGCTATTGGCTTTCCGCAGTGATTCACTGTGTATTGTTCCATACAATGATGGCGCTGCGAGCCTGACCAGATGTGCTTGAAAGTATATTCACTACAGCAGCAATCTGCTGTTGTGTCTTGCACATTCAGACGGGCTCCTCATTCTGGGCAAAAACCATGAGAGTTGGCTCAGATCATGGTTGCCTGGCGAAGCTTCTGGAAGCAACCTGTTCTTGGCCTTGCTCATATGTTCATTGGTGTTCAAGTCATTATGTGCTGTTTAGAGCGGCTTTTCAGCAAACTGCGCTGGATCTTACGAAAAGTGCGTCCGACAACATTTGGTCCATGGCGTAAAGGGAAACATCTGAGAGATTTCTTCGTCCACAAGGTAATCCCTGCCCTCGCTTCCAGAAAAAACAAAGAAGAGAAGCGAGACGAAGGAATGGAGAATGAAGGAAATGGGAAATGCATTCACTCTCACCTAAGCATTTCTATTTCCCATTCATCTTTACCTTCCACCGCTGGCTAATTCCGGATTTATAGATGAGGCATACGAGCGGTGAGAGGTAAGGCATTTGAGATCTAACTGTTAGCCCGCTTCACCATTAAATAGGTCCTGACGTGTAATGAGGAAACAAATGGAACGGAGAGTGGGTTGGTGGAGGAATAGTTTTTAATAGTCGTAGCCTGTTCATGAACAACCCATCCTCTCCATCCATCGCTATCTTCTTTCACCCGTTTATAGAGCTTCTGATTGGCTGAAGCAAGAAAGTGATGGCCCCTCGCCTCTTTACTTCTACTCGCTCACTTGGGTCGCTCCGGAAGCATCTTGGAGGCAAGGGTAGGACGAGAGAGAGAGAGAGAGAGAGAGAGAGAGGGAGTCATTCCACCAATCATCATTCTTCAGATTCAAATAGTTTATATTGGTGAAGATTGGTAAGGAATACACATTACATGTCTATTGTGTAATGCGTTTATTAATCTACATTTGTAGATTATTTCACCTTAGGAACCTTGGATAGAATTATTGTGAGGTGTACATTGTACTCATCCAATATCTGTCCATCAGCAAAGAGATGACATGCCACTCCTCTATTCTTGAGTTACTTCTGGAGTCTTTATGAGTAAGCGAATACAAGGGAAGGAGTTAGTAAGCATGTCCTCATTTGGGAGAAGATGTAGACAGGACATGCTCATTCCTCTCTCTCTCTCTCTCTCGCATCCACTCCTTTCCATCGTGAGTCACAGAGATGGAGAAAGGAGGATGTGGAGCGAGATGAGGAAGAGATGAAATTATCTGCTCTCTCTCTCTCTCTCTCTCTGTCTCTCTCCCTTCCTTCGTGCGTGAGAGCTATAGAAGAGCGCTCTCATCTCATATCATATTTGTGTTAGAAACCGTTTAAGTTGTGGGTACACTTACTCCTACTCCATCTCTTGATCCTAACCATACTCCTTCTCTCACTCCTTCCTTCTGCAGCTTGCTGGCCAAGTGGCTCAGAAATCGGTGGATTCAAACCCCATGGAAAACAGCTGCATCCGACTGTCAACTCTGTGAGAAATAACAAACTACCAAATTCCCAAGCATAGCCATGACAGAAATTACTGTGAGTGAAAGAAACAGTACACTATGCCTTGTTCTTCATCCACTTGAAAAACTTACAATGAGAAGCTGGTCCTGGCGGACTGATCCGTTGCATGTCGCCCCAGAGCATCGGAATAAGTAGTCCGATCTGTTGGGGAGCAGGGCCAAATGGGCGGCGTCTCGTGGCGGGGAACTCCACAATGAAGAGTGTTATCCTGGTAGCCTTTGAAACAATCTCAAACAGGTAATTACCCGCAGAAACAGACAGACCCAAATCTTGACAAGAGCGCCAGCTGGTTTGGCTGGACCTGGGAATGACTTAGACATCTATGGGTGCTCATACGCCCACAATACGCATCGAATAAGGCTCTATGTAGGGCTTCAAATAGCCATGAACCTTTCGTTCCCAGACCCGAACCTCTAATGGACATTTCCATGGGGGTGCCTCTGAATACAGGGGATCACAACAAACAAGCTGGTTCCTGTTGGCCTGCATTCAAAAACCGAAACAAAACTGAACTTCAGGACACCCCTTTACTTCGCGTCAACACAAAGCGCCAAGCACTCTTTCAGTGCTGGAGCTTGCGGCCCAAGCGGCCACAAAGCTGCGCAAGCCTTCCTCAGAGTACATCCTTTGAGCGGTCTGCCAGATTCCGACGTACCCAAATCCTGGGCTGATGCAAAACGAGCGCAGAGGCGAATGGTGAATCAGGTGCCGCACCCCAAGAAATGCCGGTTTGCGAGATCTAGCTTTTAATCTAAAACCATTTCGGATATCTAGTTGTTTCAATTTAAAACCATCCAATAATCCGTTTCCAGTCACCTTGGTTCCCTTGCACTTTCCTGGCAAGCCCATGGCACCTAAGCCGTTCGCGTCTGCCAATCCCTACGCTTAAAAACCTGCGTCGCGCGTTTCTCTTTCGCCGCGCGGCGCTTCGACGCGGAGAGCCGCGTCTTGATGACGTCCAAGGGGTGGCCCGCGGCGGTGCCGGTCAGGGCCGCGGCCAGCGCGCTGCAGGCGTTCCGCAGCTCGCGGTCCTGCCTCGGCAACGAAACCAATCCCCTTTAAAGACAAAGAAAACTAAGCCGAAAAGGACAACTCAAAGAGGTTTTTTCTAGTGCCTGGTAGTGGACTAGCCAACCCACACGCAACCGGCCCGAAAGCCAACCCCTTGAAGCGGCTCAATGTCTCTTGCATGCGTGCATGGATGGATGAACGGACGGACGGATTGGATGGATCTCTGTCTGTCTGTCCGTCCTTCCATCCGTCGGTCTGGTCTGCTGTCTTGTCCGGTCCTGTCTGTCCTGTCTGTCTGCAATGTTGTGTCATGGTATGTTATGATACAAACAAACACAACATAGACAACAAACGTAGCATGCATAACATACATACCACATAAACCATTCATGACACACCATACATGCCGTAACATAACACTACATGACCCAGCATATCGCAGCGTAACGTACCATAGCGTGTCATAACACATTGCATGACATAGTATAACCTTACTGCGTTATGATCATATAATCCGCCGACCCTCTGCCTCCCGTCCCAGCCTCCTGCAGAAAGGGGGACGTGGGATGCAACTGGAATGAAGGAATCCTCAGGTTTTCTTGAGGGGGAGACATTGCATTAAATTGCATGGCATCATAATACACACCCAACATACATAACAAACATATCGCAACACCTGTATATATAACATACATAAGATGCATACCATACATAGCATGTATAGTATATATACCACACGTCACGCTCATCACATATGAAATATGCATACCATACATACCATGCATAGACACAACACAGACACAACTATATGTTGTGCTATATTATGTAATAGCCTTTCATGTTATGTTATTTGATGTCGTGTCATATTATGTTGATATGTGCTGTGTGATGTCATGGTATGGTATATTATGCTTTGTTGTGTTATGATATGTTATAGTATGTCATGTTAAATTGCGTTATGTTGTGTTATTTTGCTGACCCGGGCGCCGGCCTCGCATGTCCGCCGCGGGTGGGATGGATGGATGGATGGATGGATGGATGGATGGATGGCTGGCTGGCTGGCTGGATGGATGGATGGATGGATGGATGGATGGATGGATGGATGGATGGATGGATGGATGCATGGATGGATGGATGGATGGAAGGGATGGGATGGGATGGGATGGGATGGGATGAGATGAGATGGGATGGGATGGGATGGGTTGGGGTGGGATGGGATGGGGTGGGGTGGGGTCGGGTGGGGTGGGATGGATGGATGGATGAATGCATGGATGGATGGGTGGGGTGGGTGGGTGGATGGACAAATAGTCCTGGGACCAATCTACCTTTTGGCAATAGATACATTAACAGGTAAATAGATAGATAGATAGATAGATAGATAGATAGATACAGAAATAGATGTATAATTAGATACATGCACACCATGTATGCATGCACACATGCATACGTGCATACGCGCATACGTGCGTACATGAATACATGCACATACATGCAAGAATATGTAAATTGCATTACATTACATTGCAATACAGTACAATACAGTAGAGTACATTGCATTACTTTACATAGAATGTACGTACGATCGTACGTACAAGCGTATGTATGTATAAAAATATTTGCCGATGTCGGGAACTGTTCGCCAGCCCACAAGGAGCCAATAGCTCATTCCCGTCAAATGTTTCCCCATCAAGCTTGTGAAATTGTATTGAATAGCTTTTCTTACAGGCTCTTGCGGAAGATACTTGCCAATGCCTTATCTTACCCAAGGCTTTGTTGCTTCAATTTACAGGTTCTCCGCCCAAAAACCTCTCAAGGAATCCCAGGCAGTCCGCAGAACCAAGGCGAAGAACCAAGGCAGCAATCCCGCGTATGGCTGAAGAGATGCAATTCCACGGGGGGGGGGGGGGGGGAAACGTCTCAAACGTCAAATGCGTTGGCCATCATGAGTTTGTCAGGAGCGTGTTCTCCAAAATTCCGAGGTGGTTTGTCCATGGCACAAATAAAGCCACGAATAGCACAAGGAAAAGCTCAAGAAGCTTCGGTGGACCGCAGGCCGTGTACCTGATATCTGGGAACCTTCCTAAATGATGGAGTGACACGGCAAGCCGTTGGACCACATGGTTTTGTGAGGGCAAAGAGACGTGTACACAACCTGCTTGAAGATGTGTTTTTCTGGGCGCCTAGCTGCACACCTCTTGCACCATCCCCAGAGTGCCTTTGGGGACGGTGATGTATGTGGCACGACTCTAGAGAACAACATGGCGTTCACATTTTCAAGCAAACCCAAAATACAAATCAGTGACTCAAAAACAAGTGCCAGTCACATGAACCCTGCATTCTGAAGCCCCCTCAAAGTCCACTTTCATCTTCAAATGACTTCTCCAGATTCCGTGTTTGGACCACCCCACGTGCCATTCTTGACTTCATTTCTTGCTCAGGAGCTGCTGCAGCTGCTGCTTGCAGAGGTCGTTCACCGGGAAGTTGATGCAGTTCACCACGCCCCGGTGGCAAAGCATCGCCCCGTTGCCTCGCAAAAAGAAGCGCGTTGGAGCGATAAAATTGCCGAGACGATTTGGTCGTGTCGCGCCAACCGGCCCTGACACAAACAGATCGAAACGAACAAAATTCAAAATTGAAAGCCAAAGAGCTTCTGATCAAATGTGTGAGTTTGAAAAGCCACACGTCCCTGACCCCAAGAGCATGTCAAGGTGGCGTCGCCTGTTCTTGCACCCTTTTGCTGTCGTTGTGCTTGCTCTTGCTCTTGCTGTTGCTGGTGCTGTTGTTGTTGCTGCTGTAGTTGTAAGTGTGGATGAAATTGTGCTTGTGACTTGTGATTGTGGTTTTCGTGGTTGGGATCGCGGCTGGGATTGTGGTTGTGATTGCGGCTCGGATTCTGGTTGGGGTTGTGGTTGCTGTGATTATGATTGTCATTGTTGCTGCTGTTACTGTTGCACATGTCCAAAACAGCAGGATGGTGTGCTTGTGCGCAGGAGAATCTTCACGGGCATTGCTGTCCGGGTTAGGGGCTTCCTGAACAGATCAAGCCAAGGCAGGTGTGAAAATGATCCATCCAGCAACGAAAATCCCAGATGCGCCTGCCCTACCCTGGCGTCCCAGCAATTGCACAGCACCCGGTGTCTCAAAGCCAGGCTTTCTTGATTACAACAGCAACTGCAAGCTGACTCCGATTTGAAGATTGGGGGGCAACCCCCTACCAGCATACCAGCATGTTTGTTGCCGCCTCCACCAGCCAATCCCAATATAACAACTTTTACCGCACAACAAATGTCAAATGTTGCCGGAGTTATTGATCTGAGCTTGCTTTGCGGGCTAGCGGGGAATTCGGCGAATTGGGAACATCGAGAATATTCTACAGAATGAGAGCGTGGCAATGCTTCCATCCATTCATGTGTCTTGTTTCCAACACTGGCGCCCTCACTCTTTGTTGGGTGAAAACAACAAGCCTTGTCGACCCAAAAACGTGGATGCTCCACGCACAACCCTCCCTCGCCTCGCCAGAAGGACAGTATGCCGCCTTCCCGGTAAATGCTCAGCAAAGTGCTCCGCATGTTCCCAGTGTGATGAGTCGAGTGCAACTGCATCTGGATCACCTCGATCAAGGTCCAATACCCGTGAGTCTGATAGGAAAAGGGAAGCCTTTCTGGGGTTTAGTGGGGCAACCCTATAGCAAGAGGATTCCATGTATTTGTGATGAATCTACCAAACAACAAAAGATTGCCACCGAACAACTGAGATATTACTTGGCTAGCACTCAACCGCCAGTAGCATCCTTCGGCTATATTATGAGGAATATGGCACAATGCGTACCGCCATTTTTTTCAAATCCATGGCCATATCGCTTGCTGAGCGTCGGTGCGACTCAGGGGAGCCACGGCGGTCTTGGCCATGCACCCGGACACCCCGCCGCAGCAGCTTTTCACCAGCAGCGACCAGCCGCCCTGAGCGGCTAAGACATGGGGATTGTTGGAAGTGGGACCACGCTGTTCGCGGGTTCCGAGGTGGCCCCAAAGTCGCAAAGCGCAAGTACAAATCGAAGAAGGGGTCTCCTTTCTCGATGGGGCACTCGCGCCACAATCTGAAACGTATCACTCCTCGTATCGCTCCAATGGCTGGGTTCTCCAAGTTGTCGGGGAAGTGCACATCTAGCAGGCGCTGTTTAAGCGGTAGTGCGATATACCGGCCTTGCGTCAGGCTACCAGTACCCACAGCCCCCGTGGGTTGCCGTCACCCCGAATCCGCCCTTGTCCTGCCCAGCGTTTTGGTTTAGGGTTCAGCTTCAGGGCTTGGATTTTGGGTTTAGAGTTCAAGTTTGGGGGTTTAGGTTTAGGGTTCAGGTTTAGGGTGCAGGTTTGGAGACTAGGTTTGGGGTTTAGGTTTAGGGTGTGGGTTTAGGGTTTAAGTTTGGGGTTTAGGTTTGGGGTTTAGGTTTAGGGTTCAGGTTTAGGGTTCAGGCTTAGGGTTCAGGTTTAGGGTTCAGGTTTAGGGATAAGGTTTAGGGTTTAGGTTAGGTGTGTATGTTTAGGGAATTTTCCAGGTTGAGTATGTCACCCTCTGCAGGCAAGCTGCCAGCGCATGTCTTAGAAGCTCTCAAGAAGTATCGGCTAGCTTTGTCCGAGCCGCACATTAAGCAGCCGCCGTCTCTGCCCTAGCGCTTGGCTATGACTAATTCGAGCACGTGGTAACAAGCGGATTGAGTCTCTAAGAAGTCTAGGTTCGGGTGTTGGGGCGTTGCTTTGGCGCGCAGGCAACCCTCAGGGGCTGGCAGTACCATTAGCAAGGTTCCGCTGGGGATGACCGAAAATGTGCAGCACATGGTCACGTGAATCTGATTCAACCGACGCACTCATTGTGCAAGAGGATAAGCTACATACAAGCTACGCTTCATATAGAATCTAGAGCCCTCAAAGACCTACACAGGGGTGTTGCTCCACATGTGTTTGAGTTTAAGCATGTGTCATGTCATGCAGCTGACATAAATAACCTTTGCGTCGCAAGTTCTGACCCCTGCACGTGTTAGCATAATCTTACTCAGATCAGATCATGATGTCGCAATCAATGCTCTGGTCGGACCAAGAGGACTGCAACTAAAGAGGAAGCCCTGCATCTTGAGCCACATGAAGTTCCGTCAAAAATTGTTGTTCACACAAGTACGTTCGAATTTAGAGAGTCCCATATCATTTTCCAGCGTTTGGTCTATAACACAAAAGTATTGTTTTTTTTGAGTCCCCTATCGTTGTTCATAGTTTCAAGCACCTTGAGCTATATGGATGTCCAAGTGTAAACTACCTTCCTTTTCCGTAAATTCTGACCGCGCTTCAAACGGGTTTTCAAAATGGGACATGGAAGGTCCCAG
Organism: Effrenium voratum; assembly: GCA_963377175.1. NCBI lineage: Eukaryota > Dinophyceae > Suessiales > Symbiodiniaceae > Effrenium > Effrenium voratum. Next base: position 417,339 of record CAUJNA010003529.1, on the reverse strand, counting down.
GGACATGGAAGGTCCGAGGTGGCCTGTGACCTCTATTAACAAATCCAAGAAGAACTCTGCAAATGAAAAGGAGGAAAGCACTCCCCAAGTGATCTCCAGGTTCAGTTCACCCGCAGCCGACTCGCCTGGTCGCTCCGCGAGTTGCTGAGCTTGCGTGGAAGCGAAGGGCCGCTAGAGTTGTCCTGAGCTCGATCGACTCGAGAGAGTGGTATGTGTGCAATGCACCTCAATCAAGAGCGAGGGAAGCAGATGGTTTCCCAAGTCGAAATGAGTCATAATCCAAACCCGGTATTAAAATGGTCTACCCCAAACTATGTAAAGAATTAAGAAGGCGGCCGCAGCTATTTATGGTTGGGATTGTCCCTTATCAACCTGCATCTACCCGGGGTTTGATTCTGGCCCTCATGGTTTAAGATAATTCGTGCAAGGCCGTACGAACTGCCAACCTTAGTATGTCAAGAAACAAACATGCTCTTTGCAGCCCACCACTCAAACAGATCCAAGAACAAAATGCAAAGGCATGCCAAGGATAGGAGAGTCGAACTGCTGCGTGCGAGCAAAATGCAGAAACACAAAGCCGGCCACAAGAACTGGACCCCAAAGCAACAAAGTCAGTGGCTGGAGCGGCGACCTCACACCAAGTTCTCCCGTGCTTGTTTTGATTCACACTTGTGTAGAGCGACAAAGACTGAACGAGACACGTTCGGATTGATGCACGTTCGGATTGATTCTTTATTCGGAACACTAAAAAAATACAAACATGACACCCAAACTGCTTGATACAACCCCTCTGCATTCTTGGTGTTTCAGTAGTGTTTTGTTTCCTCTAGCGCAAAACGTCCGGGAGCCACTAGTGTGCTCCGTTCAGGTTGCCGCCACACACAAAATCATCAGCCAGATTCGTGCGTGAGGGAGATTGTCTCAGAACAAGAGAAGCCAGAAAATGGGCGGTTGGTGTCCTTTTGGTTTCCCTTTCAACAAGCAAAAGAACATGTTAATGGGGCATCGAACCCCGGGCCAGTATTCCGCCCAGTTTCCCACCATGAGTGGGTTCCTTGAAACAGGAATCTTCAAGTTGGTCGGTGTCCGCGTTGCTTAAAACGATCCCACAAAGGGCTCAGTCCAAAAACCCAGCTCCCAGGCCTTTCCAGCAACCGGCATCGCCGCTGTCATGGCGGAACGCGGTTTGGACCGTCCAGCTCACTGCTCAACACTGGTGCCCTGGCTGGTGCATTCATCGGAAAAACGGCTGTTCTGTTTTGGTCCATGGGGTTTGCTCAGAAGAACCTGTCTAAAAAGGATCCCTGAGCTCAAACACAGCATATCTACGAGCCGAAAGTGACGAGAATGTCCCTAGACCCACATGCACCACAAAAAAGAATGGTGCACTCAGAAATCACGAGTCACATGAAAGTCAACAGCAACACACACACACACACAAACACAAAGAAAAAAACCAGACTGACATACCGGATTTAAACACTTGTAGAGAACATGTTGGCAGGCATGATTGTTGCAATAACAGCTGGTCTCTGGTTTGCCTGCTGCGCGGCATCCGAAACATTGGTTCTGCACATGCCGCACGCCCAACTCACCGCCTGTTTCAAAAGACCTGCGCGCACCTTAGGCTTTGTGGAGAGCTTTGACAACATTGAGCTTAAAATGCTTATATAGGGGTCAGAATGGACGCTCGCTCGTGGCGCTGTCCTCCGAATCGTAATGTCCCATGTCAACTCAATACCACGCATAACTGCATGCAGCGGCCATGGCGCCTTATTCTTGCCCTTCTTTTAAGCTGTCCCCTGAACGAACATATTGCCCAGCCCGTCAACACATGGACGACGAACCGCAATTGAGGTTGCATAGGAAAAATAAGGGCAAACGTGATTGTCCTAGAACTCAATGCGTGGATCTTCCGAATGCACTTGCAACTGCGCCACTATGGGCCACAAGTTACCATCCCGGTACTTCTGCATCTTCGGCTTGCCCTCTTCCTGATGTGTAAAATCCTCGATGCCGTAGCGCATGCTGCGCGTCAATCTGGCAGCCAAGTTGGCCATGGCAGCCCGGAATGGCGGTGATCAAGCACAAAAGCTTGACATGCGCACACATACACAGACAAATGCACAAGCAACCTGCGCACAAAACCTTTGCCTCGTCTCATGCAACTCAGGATGTTACCCAACACATGGGACGCATTGCTGGAAGCACTTGAAAAGCAAGCACCGCGCCAAGGCGCAGCTGCAAAACAAGAAGTATGGTCATGTTCAAACGCAATACCGTCTTGGCTCATGAAATGTGAAACACTCCCTGCCGAAGATCAGTCTTGCAATACAAACAGCTTGCCACGTCGGCATGAGGACAAGGCACAGGTTTGAATCTCCAAGATGATTGTTTGTTCATGTTGATGTCATCTGTGTTTTCATGTTGTTATTGTCCTTTTATTTTCGGTTCATATCGGATTCCAAGGTGCCAAAATGGAGGAAAAGTGTCAAAATGAACAAAAATCAAAACAAAATGAAAGTGTCATCGAGGTGTCTTGCATTGTTTGCTTTCCAGGGTCCCGGAATGGAAGAAGAGCGGCAAAATGAAACCACCATGAATATAGAATGAACATAACATGAACATGTCCTCGAGTTTTGTTGGTTTTGTTTTCCAGGGTCCAAAGGGAGGAAAAACATCAAAATAAAAACACAATGAAAACAAAATGAACAATCCTTGAGTTGTTTGCATGTTTTGTGCTCCAGGGTCCGAAAATGAAAAATGAAAATAAAATGACAATAGCCTTGACACATGAAAATAAAATGAAAGCCCGAATGAACATAAATTGCACGCCCAAGCGAAAGTTTAATGTAACCATAATTGCGTTACTTGCCCTCAGCCTGTAGCCCTAAACATCTCATAATGGTAAGCGAGCATGTGCACATCATGCTTGGTCAGACGTGGGCCAGAACGCCTCCAAACAGGATCTCCTGCCCTTTGCGTACATGGCAAACTCCCGGTAGAGCCAAATCAACTAAAGGAAACAGGAGGTCATGTCTCCCACTTGAACCTTCAATTACCCGTGTCCTATCGAAATGTCGACGGCACCAAAGCACATTTTCCCGCATTGCAATCTGCAATACCTGCAGGCATCAAATTAACTAGATTTAAAGGAACCGGACTCGGCTGTGGAACACGGCCAGCTGCAAAAACAGCCTGAAATGTGAAAGGAAGACTCACACAAAAGCGACTGAAAATCCGGGGCCCCGCAGCTTCACCGTGCAGAGTCACGGGCTCAGAAATGCATAGCACATTAGGCTTGGTGGCACCCACACGCTTAGAGCTACGTGTTTCCCCACGAGGACATGTTGATGCGTGAAACTTTGGTGAGTTCCCCCATGAACCTCCCAAGACCATAGACTACTGGATTTGTGCACGCCTCACATCTCCAAAACCAAGTTCCAATGAGTGCCTGACTGAGCACTGACATCCTTTGTGAAAGAAAATCTGTCTTGGAGGCTGCCCTCGGGCTCATGGAATATAGATCTCTTTTCTGGAAGGAAATCTCACCCAAAGGGAAATTGGTTGCAGTCTTGCGTTTGTTGAAACGCTCCACGAAATAGCCCGAGCACGCTCTTGCTACAACCATCTGAACAGAAACATACAGAATGGTCTACTACTTGGCCACTTGAGTTGGAACCTCATCCGCTCCAAACAAAGATTGGCTGGTTGACGCCTCTGAAAACTATACGTTTCTTGCCACTGGGTTGAAAGGTCAAAGGATCCTCTGCACGAACCCAGCAAACACAAAGTTCCGAACGTTCTCTGGTTTCTGCTTCCTGTGTGCACTTGTCTGGAGCAAAGCTGCCGGCACAAAAACATTCATTGAGCCGCAGATCGGCAGCTTGAATAACTCTGTTTCTAGGATTGGAACACCCCATGTCGATTCTATCGCAGGATTTCGTGCCAGACGAGCTCATGGGACTACCGCCGTCCCATGACCCGCCCATTTCGCCACGGAAAGCGGCGGATTCTACGCCAGAGCTCCAAAAAGCCTGGCAAGGCTTCCTCGCTGAACGTCTGAGTCTATGGATCCATTGCCCTTGGATAGATTCTGAGAAAGTTTATGACCCTGTCAGTTGATGGCCACGAGCACTCAACAAGAGACAGATCCCATGGAGAGTCCTTGTGGAGATTCGGGCCGTGAGCCGAACACCACTCTCTGGAGCCTGTTGTCGATTCCCAGAGACTCACTCAGGCCTGGCAGCAAGCGGGCGCAGCTGTCGTCAAACACAAAAAGCTGCGGACTCTCAATTAGCTTAAAATAGTTTTAGAAGGGGTGCTTAGGGTTCTGGGAGCATTTCTGAGGATAGGTGGTTATAAATTATCCCTCACACAATTTGAACAACGAGGCAAACACCACCTCGCTGAAATGACTGGCCCATGGGTTTGGTTTTTGCTCAACGCCTCATGGATAAAACCATGGGGATTCTACCAAAATACGCCCGGACAGTATCCCCAACAGCGTGGCCCAGAATTCTTCTCCGTTCTGAACAGGATGCGCAAAGAAGTGCAGTAACCATCCTCCAGGGCTTTCTCAAAAAGAGTGTCAAAAGGCGAACCCGGATTATGAAATGCCGGACCAAGAATCATGATCCTGCGCTTGCAATCAGATTCCATCCACGTTAATCTGGCGCCAGGCCTCCCATAGCTGTTCAGGCGGCACAACTTGGAGGTTTCATGTGGAGATCCTCAGCCCCCTTTGCCCCAGCTACTTCGACCCTGTGGCCACCATCAACTGATTCAGTTTTCGGATTGGCCTAAGCTCCAGAGATTCCAAGTTGGGCATCCCCCCCAAGCTCATTCTCTCTTCGAAAATCCTTGAGAGGGTTGAATAGTCCATGGATCCGGCGGCTTGGCCGAGTAGAAACCTGCCGAGTAGACCGCCATGTTGCCACTCAAAAAACAGGACACGCTGCAACCCAAGTCTTTCATTCGTGTTGACCCCAGAGCGCCGCCCAGTTACTAATCAGGGGAGAGTGGGGGGGGGGGGTCCTCCTCAGGAGTTTTCCCTGCTGGTTTGCAATGCTGTATTCATCGGCTGTCAAAGCTAGACTGTATTCTTTATTCAATTTGAGCACTCCAAGGCCTGTGATAAGGTGGGCATTCGAAACCCCAGCGTTTCTGAGTTCTTGTTGGAGAGGTACTTGCCGCCCCCGTTGTCCTGGCAAAAATCGATGCTAGAAACTGATTAGAACCTCGAAACAGTAAAATCGCAGGGTTCTATGTTTGGGCTGAGGGTATCGATTGGAATAGCTGCTTGGTTCTTGCGTCCAGCCTCACACTATTCTCAACCCGAAAGGACGGCTATGGCCACCTCCCACGGTTTCTTTTTGGCCCGCCTTGGCCTTCGCTTTGGCCTCGCTTTGGCCGCGCTGCGAGACAGACAGACCTTCTCCAAGAACCGATTCAAAGCTTTTGGGTGGCAAAGCCTGGTGAAACTAGGCTTTCCACGGGGCAGGTTCCTGAGGCAAGTGAGCCTTTGTTGAGGCCTTGACGCCTGGATTGAAAAATTGAAACACATCGAAGGTTGGGCAGGGGTACCAAAGACACATGCTATCTGCAGAACCCACTGGTGCACACCATGGAAAGGACGGGCGTGCGACATGAGTCCTATCGAAGATCCCTCCAAATTGGTCTGTCTCACGGGCTCGGCCCCTGTCTGGCTCAAAAAGGACAACTGGGCAAAACTACCTCTCACCCATGTGGCTGAAGAGGTGCATGCCAAGGAGCACATGGATTGGGAGTTTGAATGTTCCTCACAATATCTGACATCTAAAAACTATGGGCGTGGAAGATGGGAAGAATATATAAAGTTTGAAAGGCAATGCCACCTGCAACTGTTCATCATGAGTGGTCAATATTCAGCGGTTCAGTGAAGCCTCACACAAATCATGACCCGCTGGCTGTGAACTGCTGGACTGTCACGTGCTGAAACGAAACAAAGATGCTCCACCCCACTTCCTGCTTCCCTTCGGGTGATTTGGGGTCAGCGCCACAAGTCGAACGAACAACAATCACAGACTTTCACTGGACCTCCCAACAACGTGGAATCTGTAGATTCGCCTCGAACTTCCAGAGTACCAGCAGATACTCAGTTGTCCCGGAGCGCCCCAGTTCACGCAAATACCTCCGAAACTCTCCCAATCTCTGCGTTATGTTCCGGAACACCCTGGAACCCGCCGGATGACCACCGGAATACCAACGAATTATAGGTCACCCCGACTCGACGCGACGCGTTCATTCCCCCCTTCCCCTTCGCTCACTTACCTTCTGTCAAATTACCTATGGCTGAAGAACCCTAAGCGATCGCTTTGGGGAATGAAAGTCCGCAAAAAATCTTTGGGGCAAATGTGAAACCTGCTTCATCTTGGCGGCGGCCTTCGCCTGTCAACTTGGCCAAGGCATGCAAAACTAGCAGCAGACCCCCCTTGGTTGCTTCGGTGGCTCAGGCGAACTGTCCTGTGGATGCACCGCGTTTTCCTCCCTCCCTACAAAAATTTCGGAAAACCCTCGCTCTGAAGACTGTTTGGCCAGGGAAAAGAGGCAGGCCTTGATGAGGAAACAAGCAAAAAATTACTTCGCTTCGACACAGTCCCCCCCTCCACACGCGTGCTTACGACCGTTATAACAAATTCCTGCGCGTCCTAGAGACTTCGACTCCAAATTCCCATCGGCCCTTTTGGACATAAAGCAAAACCAGACTGGCGGGCTGGATGCTGGCGGGATCCACTGGCGAATATTGGCGAGCCACTCCGGCGCGATACTGGCTGGATACTTGGCAGGATCCACCGGCAAGGGATACTCAGCGGGATCTGGCGAGCTGCTCTGGTGGGATACTCGGCGCGATCCACTGTCGAGCCACTCTGGGACACTCAGCGGGATACTCGGCGGGATCCACTGGCGAGCTGCTCTGGTGGGATACTCGGCAGGATCCACTGGCTGGCGGGATACTCGGCGGGATCCACTGGCGAGCCGCTCTGGCAGGATACTCGGATAAGTTTTTTGCTCGCTAAGTTTTTTGCTCGGAAGTGTTGCGCAGACGGGTCTGAAGAGTCCCTCAAAAACTAGAGGACGATTGGCCCGAAAGCATTTTTCCCGAGGCGCTCATCCAGCCGCGGAGACACCTTTTTACATCGCTGCGGCGAGCGTGTCTGCACGCGGCGATGCTCAATGTGTATGGTCACATGAGAGCTCCATCTCATCGTCCTACGAGAGGAAACATGGCAGTGCTCGATCCCACATATTTACATCCGTTAAAACAAGAAGAGTAAAGCTCGTAAAGCTCGAAACGAATTACAAGCAAAAGGAAAAGCAATCAATAGCAAAGCTTACACGACGGCCACAGTTTCTGCAAAGCACGCTCGCGCAACTTAGCTCTGTGCAAGATGGCTCTGCGCAGCTTGGCTCTGTGAAAGTTGGCTGTGCGCAAGCTACTTTTCGCGAGTGGCTCTGCGCAACTGGCTCTGTGCAAGTTGGCTCTGCACGAGTCTGCTCGGCGCAATGTGCTTTGCACGAACTGCGCCGTGCGATTTCTCACGAGAGCGGTCTGCGCAAGCTCCATTGTTCCAGGCTGCTGCGCGCGAGTTGCTCTCTGCAAGCTGCTGCACGCAAGTGCTCTGTGCAAGTTGCTCTGCGCAAGTGCTCTGAGCAAGTTGCTCTGCGCAAGTGCTCTGCGCCAGTTGCTCCGTGCAAGCGCTTTGCGCATGTGCTCTGCGCAAGTGCTCTGTGCAAGTTGCTCTGCGCAAGTGCTTTGTGCAAGTGCTCTGCGCAAGTGCTCTGTGCAAGTTGCCCTGCGCAAGTTGCTCTGCGCAAGTGGCTCTGAGCTGTGGCAATGTACTTCGCGTACTATTTTTGCACTTAAAAGTTGCGATTTTCCAGCCGGAGCTGCGGGAGTGTGCTCCGCGTACTACGTTTGTACTTAAAAGTTGCCATTTTCCAGCCGGCACGCTCCGCACACTACGTCTGTACTTAAAAGTTGCGATTTTCCAGCCGGAGCTGCAGGAGCACGCTCCGCGTACTCTCAAAAGCTGCGATTTTCAAGCCGGAGCTGCCGCGGACCAGGGGGGAATCGAACCCGCGACTGCGGGATTGCGAAAGCAGGCGCGCAAACCACAAGACAACTTCGAAAGGCCATTTCGCGAGCAACAAAAAAGCACGGCGCCACAGCGAGAGCGCTTCGACACGCACGATCTCCGCAGAGGGTTCGCCGAGACTAAGAAGAATTCGCACGGCGCCACAGCGAAAGCGAGGGTCGCGCGGGCACCGCAAAAAAAAGCAAAAACCTTGAGTTTTTGCACCTCGAACACGCCGATCTCCGCAGAGGGTCGCGCGGGCTGCACCTCGACCACGCCGATCTCCGCAGAGGGTCGCGCGGGCATATCAAAAAACACAAAAAACCTCGAGTTTTTGCACCTCGACCACGCTGATCTCCACAGAGGGTCGCGCGGGCATATCCAAAAACCCAAAAAAACCTCGAGTTTTTGCACCTTGACCACGCCGATCCCCGCAGAGGGTCGCGTGGGCACCGCCAAAAACGCAAAAAACCTCAAGTTTTTGCACCTCGACCACGCCGATCTCCGCAGAGGGTCGCGCGGGCATATAAAAAAACGCAAAAAACCTCGAGTTGTTGCACCTCGACCACGCCGATCCCCGCAGAGGGTCGCATTCCCGATCGTCGGCAACATCCCCACCCCCCGCCTTAAAAGAGATTCTTAATACCGAGCTCTTTCTCTTTCTTTCCCGCGCGTTAAGTACTTAACCGAACTTACTTAACCTAGCTTACATAGCTGCTACCGCCGAGCCTCTACACCTAGCTTAGCTTAGCTCTATGCACCTAGCTCTATGCACTTGGCTCTATGCACCTGGCTCGATGCACTTCGCTCTTTGCACTTGGCTCTGTGCACTTAGCTCTGGCACTTGGCTCCTTGCACCTCGCTCTTTGCACTTTGCTCTGAGCACTTGGCTCTACGCGCTTGGCTCGTTGCACTTGGCTCTGTGCAAGTATCTCCATGCTGGCATCTCCATGCTGGTGACTCTGTGCAAGTATCTCCATGCTGGCATCTCCATGCTGGTGACTCTGTGCAAGTATCTCCATGCTGGTAACTCTGTGCAAGCTACTCTGTGCTAGTAACTCTGCGCGAGTATCTCCATGCTGGTATATCCATGCTGGTGACTCTGTGCAAGCTACTCTGCGCAAAGTTGACCAAGAGCTCCTGATATCTCCATGCTGGTTACTCTGTGCAAGCTACTCTGCGCAAGTTGACCAAGAGCTCCGCACGGAAGAACCCTTCGCAATGCTTTCGGGAAAAATATCTAGCAGTTAGTAACTGGCAGCTCTGGCGGGATACTGGGCGGGATCCACTGGCGAGCAGCTCTGGCGGGATACTCGGCATACTCGGCGGGATCCACTGGCGAGCAGCTCTGGCGGGATACTGGGTGGGGGCGTGGTGTAGAAGCATCGCAAACGCGGATTCCAACATAAAATCTAACAACCCCTTCCTGTCGGGTGGGGAAAAATGTGGATGTCCTTCTGGTTTCCTCGAAACGGGGGGTTCCCCGAGTTGAATGAACCGGTTGGGGTGCGTCTTGAGATCTGCCAAGCCCAGAGCCCTCGGGGCCCCACCTTCTTCAGGACCTCCTTTGCCTGAGTACGGATCTGAGCGGCCGCAAGGAAGGAAGAAATGAGGCGGTTCTTCTGCGCTGCCAAAAATGGCCGAACTCATTTGGGGCGTTCTCTGGGCTGCTGGAAATGTCTCGGCGGTGCTCGAAGAAGAGCAGGAAACATTTGCTTGCCAAAACTCCTTGGATCACTCCCACTTGCTTGCTTCCTCTTGGTGAATGTTGCGTTTTACCACGCTGGTGTAGCAATTCTTCCGTTTCGCCCAACTCGCGGACCGCAAGCAACAGCGCGACCAAGCTCCGCCTTCGCTACTTGTCGCGTTGATCACACAAGCACAGCGGTGCTGGCAGATTAGAGGGATGTACTCCCCCAAACTCATATCAAAATCAACCAGGGCCTTGGTTCCCAATAACCCCGCCAAGGTTGGACGTTGCTTCTTTGGGTGTCTGACTCTGTCCCCCGAAAAGACGCGGCGCCCTTGGTTGCAATACGCGAGATAGCAAAGCGGAAAAAAATGCCACGCAGTTTTGTGGTTGGCTTTTATGGAACTCAAGTTGTTGTTAAAACCCGTAGAGTTTTGCGCTAATTTTGTTGGGAAGCACACCAAGGCGAACCAATGATTCATGTTAAAAAAAAAGCCACGTCGCTACCGTCGCCGTCATCTTGCTTCTTGGCCCCGGCCCAGGACTATTGCCGCGAACCGGACCCATAGGAAATGTACCCATCTGTCTCAAAATAGGGGACCCAAAGAATGGGTGGGCTTTCCCTGAGGCGTCCCAAAATAAGGACATCAACTCAACAAAACCACATTCACATATATATATATATATCTATATATGGATATGATCCAGGTCTGCGAAGGCCCCCCCTTCCCCGGTCCTCCCGCGCTGTTTTTGGAGGTGGAGTTGGTTCTACTGATTGATAGTATCTATATACCAAAAATCATAGTTTTCGGAGGTACCTGGTCTGCCAGCTCCCCCTTCGCTGAGGCCACGGGCCTTTTGCACCTACCAACTTCGCACGAGAGTGCTTAGCCCTGATGAAGTGTGGGGATTGCCCGGCTGCGCTCGCTCCACCCGTGGGTTCAAAAAGATTGGGCCGCCTTTTCATCTTACCACTTGGTGGTTTGGATCTCGGGGGGGAACCACCAATCCATCAAGCAAGGGTGGCCTGACCTTTTAAGCGGCACACCATGACACCGTCAAAAAGAGTTCCATATTGAGTCCTTTTTTGTTGCCAAACCACGAATCCATCTGGATTCTAGACAAAATGCTGCCCAAGAAAAGAGAACCAAAACGACACCTAATACCCCCAGAAAAAGTTGATGGCATGATTCCCTGCACGTCAGAAAGTAAAGGGGACAATCAATCATGCAGGATGCAACCCCCTGTAACTTGACCCTAATCTGGGGTGTCCCCTGAGTCGGCAGTGAAGACGTATGATTCAACTGGGCTCCTGTGAGCCATTCTTCCACTCCTTCCCCAAGGTCCCCAAGAGGGTTTTCATGTTAGAGAGAATGGAACCCCAAGGTCTGGCTTCCTTTGAGTTTCCCTCAAAGGGTCCAAAAAAAAACGCGACCTTGAAGCTCCGGTTTTGTCGGAAACCTCAAACCGGAAACCCTTCTCGCAAACAAGCGGGGGGTGCACCCAGTTTCGGTTTCCCCCTTGAAGCATGGTTTCTTCAACCAGCGTGCAGCAAGATTTGGGAAGGCCAACTGGAGCCTTCGGCCTCACTCATAGTCAATTGGCGGTGGCAAGTCTCAAGACCGCCTCTGCCTCGGCCTTTGCGACCTGCCACGGCGATGAGCACGTTGACAAAACAGTGACGCGTCTCAAAGGCGACACCAAAAGCCAGGTTGCCCAACAAGGATCTCTTCCGGGTTTGGAGCAAGAAATTTTAGACGTGTCCTCCATGAGCGATTTCAATTCACTGCGAAAATGGGAACCCGTGTTTGCGGGCCAAATGGGATTTGCTCAAGGCCGCAAATGGTGGGACCTCTTTTTGGATAGCATTGAAGGCAATCTGTAACCCATCCAGTGGGAGTACGTCCCTACTTCAGGACGCACCCATTTGGAGTCAGAGCTAACACGTTGAACCCGAGAGCGATGTCCAACTGAGCTCCTAAACTCGTTTCTTCCAGCTCAAGCACCACAACGGATGTCCCATTCGGAGCCGACGGCAAAAACCTCCATGAGGCGGAGAAATATGATCCATTTTGGTGGACCCTTCAAAAATTCAAGCAGTACTTCTCTTGGCACTTCTTGTTTAAGGGAAAGGAAAAACTCATTTGTGTGGTGTCAAAGGAAAACCAGCAGGAAAGCCACATAACTCCGCGTGGAACGTGGCTCCGTCGTTCTTCGATTCGCCGGTTCAAGTAGGGCTCCCTCCCGTGCCTTCGTGGGCGCGCCCTTCTTTACCTGCCACGACTGAAACTGGGCCTGAGGCTTCCTCCGAATTTGCATGGCTCCGCCATTTTTGAGACCAACTCAGCGGAAGGTAGGGCTACAGCAGCAACAGCGAATAAAGTCCTTGGCTGCGAAAGGTCAAGGAGAGGATGCAACAGAGCAGCACTCCTCGTTTGACCAGAAGTGTGACAAAGCGATTTACTTGCCCATTCAACTGGGGTTTTCCCTTACCGATGCTTGTGGAAAACTGGGGCCTCAAGAAGGAATCCCAGCAGATTGTCGATCGCAGATTTGGAGGAATTGAAGCCCCGCGTGCCCCGGCGGGACCCGTACTGAAACCACAATTCGACTCGTTCTCGCAGGCATGCACAATTTGGCTGGCCGCTCATGTCCTCCCCACTGATAGTAGACCACCGGTATGGTTGTCGGTTGCTCACGTCCTGTGGCCCCTACTTCAACGGAAGGGCGCGGGAGGATCCAGTCTGCCCACACAGGGGAAGTGAAAACCATGATCGAACTTGACGGGTCACCCCTTCGACCAACTGCTCTTTTCAGCCGCCCACTCGAGGTGACCACCAAGAGACTCACAAGCTTGGCCCGTCAACAAAAGTCAGGGAAGCGCAAAGAAGCTTTCGAGTATATGTGTCACGATCCAAACTGCTTTTCTAGTTCGTCGCTGTGCTTCCCTTAGAGGGAATCCTCATCATGGCTGTCTGCAATCCCTGTTAAGGGGTCCATGACAATCCTACCAATCCCGGGCGGGATTATTTACCCTGGTTGATAAGGGATCCGAATCACTGTCCCACACATGGACATATTGGAAACGTTGACACTTTGGGCGTGGGCGTGCGGTTTCGTGCGAGTGCGGTTTCGTGTGTGCGTGCGCGTGCGGGTGCGGGTGCGTGCGTGCGTGCTTGCATGCGGCCGGGCGTGGGTGGGTTGGTGTGTGTGTGTGTGGGCGTGTGTGTGTGTGTGTGTGTGTCAAAGCAAGGTCTCTTTGCAATGGTGGTGTAATGCTTGTCCCTCCCTTCAGATTGTTACTGCTAATCTGCAGGGGCCTTTTTCTCTTGATATTCAAAGGGCTTCGGTCGAATCCATGCCCTACACACAAGGTTGGAGATCTTGTCACTCCTCCCATGCAGCTTCGGCTACGTGCTGCATGCACAAAACGTGCTCAAGCCCCTTGCCTTCAGCTCCCCATACAGTACCCACACAACGTGAGCCTCTCAGGTTCTCCTCCGGCGCAAGTCATCAGCGAGTGGTAGTAGCCCGGGTTGCGGATGTAGATCGGGCCCGGAAGGCTTGTCACCAACCTCCTGCGTACAGCGCCGGGGGCACGGCATCAAGTCATGGGTCCTTGTCGCCCGTCGCAGGCCATAGCAATCCCCTCGCACATGGTACCTTTCCCCATAGCTGGACCTGAGAAGGATCGGCTCCAATGGCAAGTCCTCATCCCCCGGCGGAATGACCGGCCCATACTGCTCCGACGGACTCGTCATCTCCTCCTCCGGCTCCGGTTCCAACCAACGCCTGGCACTTGTCCCCTTTTTCCCACGCCCCTTGGCGTTCATCGGAAACGGCGTCTGGCTCCCAAGGCCTGACTCGCTCCACCTCCAGTAGATGACCCCCTCGACGTCCCACCTCCAGTAGACGCCCTCTGGGATGAAGATGCTCCTCCGGTATACGGCCCGCTGGATGCTCCACCTCCAACCGATGGCCCACTGGCCATTCCGCTTCCAGCGGACGGTCCGCTTGCCGTTTCACCTCCGGTAGATGACCTCCTCGACAATCCACCTCCGGTAGATGCTGCACTTCTCGACATAGTTTCGCCCCTCGGCTCCATTGTCCTTCTCACCTGACGTCCCGCGCTCTCATCTGCCTCCTCCTCCGGTTCCTGCTCATCTTCCCAAAGAACTCCTCGATTCCGAAGAGCCCTGATCCTTGGCGCCACTGATCTCTGGCACACCGTCTCCACCAGCTTGTAGAGGATAATCGACAAGATGCTCACGAGCATCATCAGAACCTTCAGCATGTCCTGATTCTCCTCCTCCACCGTCTCTTCCATCTTCTCCTTGACCGCCTGTGCCTTCGAGATCATGCTCACCAAAGCGACCACCTTGATCATGGCTGCCGCCTCCTCCCGGTCTCCTTGCAAAACCGTTGCCTTCTTCTCCTTCTCTTCGCCGCTAACTTTCTCCACCTTCTGCTCCTTCTTCTCCACCAACGGCTCCAGCTTCCACAATTTGCGAAGGTCCTCAATACGCTTGCCCGTGAGAGCCTTCGTGCCCAGATCCGCCAGCATCGTCTCGCCCGACACATGGTGAATCGACCAACTCTCCTCTATCAATCTCCACCGCAAGTTGTAGTGCGTGTACGCCGCTTGCCCGAGATGGTAGCCTCTTTCTGTGCGGCTGATCTCCATGCCGCAGAATCTCACCTTGGCCCCCAAGGTGACAAACTCTGGCTCGCTGGTCTCCCACTTCTCCCGGATCACCTTGTAGAGCTCCTCCTGCGTGAGCTTATCCGTGTACGCCAAGATGTCGTCCACATAGATCGCCATCAGGCCCGCCAGCTCTCCGCGTTCATCGTCTCTCCCTTTCCCCTTCAGGATCTTCCAGACGTTCGGATCTGACACCGTTTGCTCCAGCCAGAAGAGGTCGGATCCTCTCTTCCATTCCATGGTCCTCATGTTCTGGTCCCGGAAAACTGACCATCTCCTCGGTGACTGGCGCAAACCATACAGGGCCTTGGTAACTGCCCAGTAATCCTCTCTCCTGCATAGCCCGAGGGATACCAGGATAGCTGGGGGCTTCATCAACAACACCTTCTCTGGCTCTCCCTTTCCGGTCTTCTCCTGGAGGGGAGCATTCAGGAATGCAGTCTTGATGTCTAGGACCATGCCTTCCCAGTCGTTCTCCGCTGCGTATTTGGTGATGGTCCGTATGGAGATCGCGTCTGAACCTCCCGCATAAAGGGACTCATCCGAATCCTTGCCTCCCGACTCGGCATAGTTCCCGCAAATCACGATGCGGCACTTCTTCTTTCCAGTAGGTGCCTTGATGGTCGGCACCATCTTGCCCGGCATGACGTCCACCTTATAGTTGGGGTCCATCATCAACCTCCTCGCCTCCTCGTTGGTGACTCGTCTGACCGCTTCCTTGCCCTCTAGCAACGACTCCACTTCTGCCTTGATGGCCGGGAGCCATTCCTCCTTGTTCCTCAGAACTTCTGCTTGACTGGCGATCCGGGTCTGCAACACCTGCTTCTCCTCCGGGCCCATGATCTCCTCTATCAGAGCCTCTTCCATCGCCTTCATCTCCTGGATCTTAGCTGCCGTGATCCCCAATGCATCACCGACGTCTTGATCCATGGCCTCCTTCTCGTCCTCCAAGGTTGCCCGCAACATCAAGAGGGCGCCCAATTCGGTCTTTTTCTCTTCGCCCGCGTTGGTCTTTCCTCTGATCCTCCTCCGTGGCTGGTGCGGCTCTCCCTCCTCCGAGTAGACGATCTTCTGGTTCCACCACCCCTTTCACAATTCGAGAGACCACCTCTATCTTTCCATCTTCGCGAAGGACACCGTGTCCACTCGTGACCTCCTTGACCACAGCCAGATAGCGCGCCTTCTCGTAGGTAGGACCAAACGGATCCCGCAGCCGTTTCCATGACCTCTTTGGAACCCACACCTCCTCCCCAAATGCTGCCGGCATCATCTCATTCTTCATTCGCTTCTCCTCCGCCACGATCGCATAGCGCGCCGCCATTGGCCAGAACTTGACATCCAGGTTGGCGCCCTTCAGCAATCGCCGGATCCTGCTCTTGAGGCTGTTGATGCATGCCTCTGCACGACCGTTCTCTTGCGGCGCATCTCCACTGGTCGTGGTCTTCTCTATCTCCCTTACCATGCACCAGGTCTTCAGGTCGTGGTTCAAGAACTCCTTGCCCCGGTCCGTATGCAACCTCTGGACCGGATACCCCTCTCTCTTCAACTGGATGTAGAGGTCCTGCAATCCCTGCAACACCGTCTTGGCCCTCTTGTCCGGCAACGGGATAGCCTTGACAATCAGCTTCAGCGGCTTCGGCTCCCCACACTCCGCCTTGGCCTTTTCTTCGGGACCCAGACCTGGTTCTCCTTGCTCTTCACCATCACCTTCTCCCTTCTCACAACCCAGATCCCCTTTCTCGCAATCCGGATCCTCTTTGTCGTCGCCCTTCTCCTCAATCACCGGGAGATCCTCCTCCGCGGTTCCCTTCTTCTCCTCAAAGAACTCCTTCTGATCCTCCTCCGCTGGCCAAGTGAAGGAGCCGATGAGAAAGTACTTCATCGTGGCGTCATTGATGTCCTTCCCAGCCTTATAAGGTCCGCTGAGATCCGCATTCAGCACCGCGGCATCCGGGTAGGTAACGCGGCAATGCCTCTTCCCCCGCGCCGAGGCTTCCTGACATACCCGGCAGTCCCTCCGAAAAGGCACATGTCCATGCCGGACATGCTCTACCCAGCTGAGCTTCTTGATGTGAGCCGGTTTCCCAAACACCTCCTCCTGGGTTGCCCGGGCCACCTCACGCATGAAGCTCGGTGCCCATCTAGACAAGGCCGCTGAGCTTCCCCACTGCCACTGCTCCTCTCGTAGTTGCCGAAGACGACCTCCGAGGTGGAAGCTCCACATTCAAGTCCGTGACCACCATCGTGGGCTTCCCTGTCTGAAGCAATGCTCCACGAAACCATGCTGGTCCCTGAAGTTCCGGTAGTTGTCCGTCCTCCACCATGACCCACACTCCGGCATGTAGTCCGGCGCTTCCGGCTGCTCCAGCAAGAAGGTCACTCTCCCCCTCGTTGATCCCTTTCTGCTGTTCTCCCTTCTCGCAGCCTCCGCCACGCAGAAAATCATGATCATGCGGTAGAGGAGTACGTCGTCCTCCCACACCTGTTTCTTCTCCCCCTCGTCGAGCCCCGGAAGGCCAAACCAATTTTCAGGAGTGACTCCTCTCACTGGGCGGGGCCTGCCTGCGGGCAACGGATAATGTCGCAGCACGCTTCTTGTCCGGCAGTTTGGTCCGCCCACTACTCCCAGGATGTAGCCGTCCATGGCCGCTCTCAACAGTGACGCATAGAGGGGCCCATCTATCATGTCGTGCTCCTGGCCTCTCTTCAAGTCCACCTCCACCAATCGGGTTGTGTCGCCGCCCACCTCCTTGAGCGCCCTCTGCAAGGTGTAGCCGTCCTTCTCACCCGCATACAAGTGGAGTACAAACCCCTTCTCCAATGTCCTCCTTCTGCTCCGGTTCAGCGGGATGCCTCTCAGGTTGTCCGCCGGTTTCTCGATCACCTTCTCCATGATCCTCTCCGGGACGCCCCAAAAGACCTTTTCCTTCTCCGCCAAACCACTCAACTCCGTTTCCTCGTGTCTTGCCAGCCTGACCCTGGCTCCCGAGATCTCCGTCTGCTCCAACATGTCGATGAAGCACAGCGCCAGCTCTCGGTCGATCTCCGCGCATCCAGCATTCATCCAAACCGGGATGTCACCCAGAGCCGGATGTCTCACCTTGCAGGATCCCATCACGCTCCACTGGATTTCACAGCCGAGCTTGTTGACCATCAAGCCCAGCGGTACAATCGGCTGCACCTGGGGGTCATCATGAACGATGACCTTGCCCTTCGTCATCCTTAGCTCCTGTTTCTGACCTCCGGCCAGCTCCACCTGGATGACTTCCAGGTCTTCCAACTCCTCTCCTTCTTGCAAGCCTCTCATGGCGTGGGTGGCTCCCGAATCCAGCAACCCCCTCTCATTCTGGAAGTTGATCTTCGAGACCTTCACCTCTTCCAACTTCCGCAACTTCATGTCGTCCAGCTGCTTCTGGATGTCCTCCAGTCGGGCTTCCCGCCCAGTCTTCTTCGGTGGGGTCACCGTCAAAGAGCGAAGCATCTTCCCGGCCTCCTCCAACACATTCTGCAAGGCTTCTGTTGGTTGCTCCTCTCGGCGTCTCACCTTTCTCGCAAACCGAAGTCGCCCCCTCCTCCGTCTCCATCTTCGCGACCTTTGGAGGCGACGGCTTCGCATCCTTCTTGTAGTCCTTGACGACCTTCCTCGGGCAGTCCTTAGTGATTGACCGCTCCACACCCATAGCACCGAGCTCGCCCATCTCGCGCATCATGGCCAAATGTGCATTGACTCCCACGGCGGCATCCCATGTCCGTCAGGAAGAAGCGACAGGGTTTCTTCTCCTTCATCGTCTCCTCCTTGCCGTTGGTCTTGTCTTCCGCATAGGTGCCTTCGATCTTCTTGGCTCTCGCCTCCCCAGGACTGACCTTCTTCTCCGTATGCACCAACTGCTCCAGCTCCGACAGCAGGTGCTCACAGTAGACGCCAACCGTGCTGTGGGTAGGGACCGTGTCCACCTGTAGCTGCGACTTCGCCAGGCTTATCTTGAAGCTAAGATCCCGGTTGCCCTCCAGCACCTTCCGAACCAGACGATGCAAACCTCGATTGAGGACCGAGGGATCCGGCAAGCACACCCCGATCTCCTCCGCCCGCCGCTTTTAGCGAAGCCACCTTCTGATGCCCGTCACAGCCGCCTGGATGCTGTTCGCCTCCAGAGGCTGCTCCAAGTTCCTCAGAATCGCGCCTCGTTCCGCGATGCCACCCGCTGGTACATCATCATCAGCTTGCAGACCAGCGACAGGGCATTCAGGCTCTTCGTCGCCACCAACTCATCCTTGACCTGGTCGGGCGCCGCCTTCACCAGCAGCGTGACTGCCTTTCTTTCCACTCTCCTCCACTTGGGGCTCTCCGACTCTCCCTTCGTAGGGACCATCGCCAGCCTCTTCAACGGCGCCTCCTGCATGTACTTATCGTACCACGCCTTCGCCTCCTGCAACACGAGCTCCCACCATTCCTGGCTGGTCTCCGAGATGTCCGCCATCGCCGGGGTAATCAGCGTCAGCCAGTCCTGCAGGTCGATTGAGCTCGTCTCCGCACATAGCTCCGCCAGCACCGGCAGCTCGATCGCTCCGGCCTTCACCATCTCCACCTGCTCATCATCTTTGCCCTTGGCACCGCTGACCAGCGTTTTCTGGATCTGTTGCATGCCCTCCATGAGCTTCAGAATGATCGCTAGGTGGTCTGGTTTAGACTTCTCCTCGTCCCGAATCATTTGCTTCGAGGATTCCGGCTTGTAGTTGTCCGCATCCTTCACGCTGGGGTGATCCGGAGTCACATAGGTCTCCCCCGAGCCCGTGGCCGCCTTGAGCTTGTTGTTCTCCTCCTGCAACCGTTGGATTTCCTTGATGAGGTAGTCCTGGTTCCCTTGCCCTGGATCTTGCTGTGGACCGTCTCCATCTGGTGCCCGACGAAGCCTCTCCTGGTCCAAAAACCCAGGCCTCACCAGCTGAAGTTCCGGCTCCTCCTTCGCCTTCCCCAGGTTCACCAATCCTCCCGGCTTATCCCACCGCTGCAGGTAATCCAGCTGCTCCTTCGTGAAGAGCGGACCATAGGCTTGCGGTGACCCTCTCGGACCGCCTCTCCATTGCCGATCTCCTTGTTCCTCTCCAGGTTGATGCCCTTCTCCAACCACCACCGGAGATGCCCACGGGTTTCTCGACGCCGTAGACCAAAGCCTCTTGGCACCATCACCGTGCCCGGGGTTTCCGTTCCTTCTCCAGCGCCACCATCCACAGCGCCATCAACACTTGAAGCTCCTCCTTGTTCTCCAGCAGGCGTCTTCCGAGTCGACCTCGGCCCGCTGCCTGAGCTGCCCTTTCCACTCCCCTGAACCGTCTCCTGGCCCACCAACGCCAGCTCCTGGCCGATCAGCTCAAGGCCCGGTGCCGGCTCCACCAGTGCCAGGGCCTCTTGCTGACTGCCCTGGCCTGACTCTCCCACCTGACGGTCTTCCTCCTCCTGTAGAAGGTCTCCTTCAGGCCCTTGCGCTCCGTCTCCACGAAGGTGTGCGCTTCTTCGCGCTCGCATGGCTTTAGGGTCTTGGGCTCATAACCTGCTAATCTGCAGGGGCCTTTTTCTCTTGATATTCAAAGGGCTTCGGTCGAATCCATGCCCTACACACAAGGTTGGAGATCTTGTCAGTTACAATAGGCTTCCCTAGTGCTGTGTGGAAACGAAGCAAAGGAGCGCGGCCACATAACTACCCCTTCCCTTTCTCCTATAAAACACTTTGCCAGTTTTGGGGGTCCAGTGAGCAGCATTGACGAATCGCCTACCAATTTCCACACAGCAAAATCTGGGTGGAAAGACAGGTTACCCCCTAACAATTATCCAGGACCCCCCCCACCATGATCAGTAGAGCAGTAAGCCTTATCAGGGCCAAACAAGGCTGAATCAAGCTTTGACAACTACTAGGGTTCTTTGCGAGGCCCCTGAAATCTTGGAAGTAGACGGAGGACAGTTTGTAATTGATGGAGAGGATAATACAACCTTGCTGGGCGCTTGATTAATCCAGGGTTCCCTTTCAGAAAGTGGTCATCAGCATACCTTAAACAAGGGCTCCTGCGAATAAACGTAGGAAAGAATCGGTTGAGTCCTGACATCAGACGGTAGCCAATTACCAGCGTGCAAAGGAGAGCCGCTGAACCGGATGACCAGCCGTCGTGATGAAAGAATGTCTGCCTGTTGAAGACAATTGTAGCCTCATGGTATCCCCTTTCATCTTGAAACGACGTAAACCTGTCAGCATGCAACCCGACGGGAGCCCCCAGCCCCGCCTTGTCAGCCGCTTTCGACTTCGACTTCTTGGTTGCCTAGAAATGGTTTCTGGGATCCCTTCATGGCTTTCTGGGATCCTCCAGAAGAAAGGATCCCATTTGAACTATTCTTTCTGAAGGAAATGCAAAAGGAAGTCAGCCATTGACGGGGCTGGTTCAAGTCCTGCTGAGCCACGGTGATATTGACCGTCGGTAAAGTCAAGCGCAGGGACTCCCGATGAGAAGCCATGTTTACAGCAAACAACCAGTCAAGCATGGTGACATCTAGAAAATAGAAGGGCTTCGCCTTTTTGTCGAGCACAGCACCCCCTAACCCCCTGCTGTTCTGTCTTTTTGCGGAGGGCGGGAACCCTGGAAAAGCGGTTCCAAACAACAAAGAAAGAGTCTTCAGTACGGAAGGCTTGCCAAATTGAGCCCTAGCCAACAATGTATTTTCAGCTGCCACCTTTGCCTGACATGGCAAGGCGCTTGCCATCCCGCACGGCCCGTGCGCAAGGGCGGGACATGTTCGCAACTAACTTAAGAACGAAAAAAGAGACCGCGTCTTCTTTCAAACGAAAAACGACAGTTATTTTCAGCATTGAGGCACTTGCCACCTACAACTTGTTCAATCATTTTTCTTTGCAGTATCCCTTCGGCTTCCCTCCAAGAAGGACGCTGTTGTGTCAACGTTGCCCAACCCCGGAGACCTCCGCCCTTTCCGACGCAAAACGGCCGGTGGGCAGAGATACTTAGCGCCCCAGTTTGCGGACTCCAACCCCAACTGCACCAATACCATCAAGAAGGCTGGAAACGGGATTCTGAGTGTCCATCATACCGGTGCAAGGGGAGGGGGTGTATTGGCAAGTTCCCAGCAGAACGGAGGAATTACCCCGCCTTTTCTGCGGTTTTGGCTGCTTTTGCCTGACATTGCGAGGCGCTTACCATCCCACAAGGCCCGTGCGCAAGGGCGGGACATGTTCGCAACTAACTTAAGAACAAAAAATGAGACCGCGTCTTCTTTCAAACGGAAAACGACAGTTATTTTCAGCATTGAGGCACTTGCCACCTACAACTTGTTCAATCATTTTTCTTTGCAGTATCCCTTCGGCTTCCCTCCAAGAAGGACGCTGTTGTGTCAACGTTGCCCAACCCCGGAGACCTCCGCCCTTTCCGACGCAAAACGGCCGGTGGGCAGAGATACTTAGCGCCCCAGTTTGCGGACTCCAACCCCAACTGCACCAATACCATCAAGAAGGCTGGAAACGGGATTCTGAGTGTCCATCATACCGGTGCAAAGGGAGGGGGTGTATTGGCAAGTTCCCAGCAGAACGGAGGAATTACCCCGCCTTTTCTGCGGTTTTGGCTGCTTTTGCCTGACATTGCGAGGCGCTTACCATCCCACAAGGCCCGTGCGCAAGGGCGGGACATGTTCGCAACTAACTTAAGAACAAAAAAAGAGACCGCGTCTTCTTTCAAACGGAAAAGACAGCTATTTCCAGCATTGAGGCACTTGCCACCTACAACTTGTTCAATCATTTTTCTTTGCAGTATCCCTTCGGCTTCCCTTCAAGAAGGACGCTGTTGTGTCAACGGAGACCTCCGCCCTTTCCGACGCAAAACAGCCAGTGGGCAGGGATACTTAGCGCCCCAGTTTGCGGACTCCAACCCCAACTGCAACAATACCATCAAGAAGGCTGGAAAGGGGATTCCGAGTGTCCATCATACCGGTGCAAGGGGAGGGAGTGTCTTGGCAAGTTCCCAGCAGAACGGAGGAACCCCGCCTTTTCCGCGGTTTTGGCTGCTTTTGCCTGGCATGGCGCGGCACGCGGCACTTGCTTGGCAGAGTGGGGCCAACCTTTGTCTGAGCACCTTTGAATTTGTTTCTTTTTGTGGGGTGACCTCCCTTCCAGTCTTAGGAGTCCCCCCCATGTGCACTCAGGCCATGAAGCTGAGCTGGAGCAAGGCGCGACCAAATCTGGCGAGGCTTCTGCGTATGGACTCTTGGTGACCACCATACGGCTCAGGTCTGCAAGACGTGGCTGGGAATTCCCTCGCCTTTTCACTAACTTTGGCTTTCTTGGCCTGGCATGCCGCAGCAGTTGCTGTTTGGTAGGGTGTGCACTTGTTCAAAGCTAAGCCACGAGAAGTCCAACCACTGCACAGGGTATCCAATTCTTTGGCAACGCAAGCGTATCAACTACGAGACAGAAAGCAAAGAAAGAAAGAAAGCAGAAAGAAAGAAAGAAAGAAAGAAAGAAAGACAGAAAGAAAGAATGAAAGAAAGAAAGCAAGAATGAAAGAAAGAAAGAAAGAAAGAAAGAAAGAAAGAAAGAAAGAAAGAAAGAAAGAAGGAAATAAAGAAAGAAAGCAAAGAAAGAAAGAAAGCAAAGAAAGAAAGAAAGCAAAGAAAGAAAGAAAGAAAGAAAGAAAGAAAGAAAGAAAGAAAGGAAGGAAGGAAGGAAGGAAGGGAGGGCGGGAAAGGAAAGGAATGAAGGAAAAGAAAAGAAAAGAAAAGAAAAGAAGAGAAGAGAAAGGAAAGAAAGTACAAAAAAATAATAGAGAGAAACAAAGAAGGAAACAAACAAAGAAAGAAAGAAAGGAAAAAGGAGAGAAAGAAAGAAAGAATGAACGAAAGACACAAAGAAAAGAAAAGAAAAGAACAAACAAAAGACATTAGTACAGAACGACAGAACTTAATAGAGAAAGAAAGAAAGAACGAAAGAATGAACGACAGACACAAGGAAAAGAAAAGAAAAGACGAAACGAAACACATAAATAAAGAACCACAGAACAAAATAGAGAAAGAAAGGAAGCAAGGAAGGAAGGAAGAAAGGAAAGAAAGAAAGAAAGGAAGAAAGAAAGAAAGTAAGAAAGAAAGAAAGAAAGAAAGCAAGACAGAAAGAAAGAAAGAAAGAAAGGAAGAAAGGAAGACAGAAAGAAAGACTGAAAGAAAGAAAGAAAGAAAGAAAGAAAGAAACAAAGAAAGAAAGAACGAAAGAAAGAACGAAAGAAAGAAATACAAGAACGAACGTAAGAGAAAAGAAAAGAAAGAAACTAAATGAAACACATGCATGAAGAAGTACATTTTTCATCGCTAATGAAGACATAAGTGAATAAATAAGGAAGTAAACGTGTGACATGATTCCAGAGAGACAGAAAGAACAAGAGACATAACCTATAAAAAAAGCACGTATGACGAACATACACAAGGAACGCAACATAGGGAAGGACGCAAGCAATGCATGAATAAATCAATAAGTAGTTCAACCAAATCCAGCACACATATATAGTAAACAAACGTAGATAGAGAAACCAACAAGATAAGAAATAGCGCAAGAACTCAATGGCGAAATAAAGAAAGAAAAGAAAGACAGAAAGCAAGACATAAAGAAATACATAAATAGTAAAGACATAAGTAAAGAAATGAAAAATGCAGAAACCAATGAGTAACGCAGACGGAACAAACGGAAGGCGCACAGGCAGGAACGGCAGGAAGGAAGGCAGGAAGGAAGGAAGGAAGGAAGTAAGGAAGGAAGAAAGGAAGGAAGAAATGGAGGAAGAAAGAACGGACAAACACATAAGGAACGCACAAACAAACAATCCAACAAACCAAGACAAATATGCAAAGAAGCTGCCAGTTCTGCTTGCGCTCAGTCTCTTCCCTTCCGCACTCGACCCTTTCTGCGGCTTTGCGCTAAACCATGTTCGTGGTAGGGTGGCGAATGCTTTTTGCGCGGTATGCAGAGAAGTCGGTTCAACTTTGGCCCTTTTGGGTCCTTCGCCCAGGCGACTCCAAGGACCCTCGCTTATTTGCGAGCCCAGAATGCAGGGGAGTTCCGAAAGAGAAACATATTGGCAAACTCAACCCCGAGTCATCAATGGAGTTCAAGTTGGGCTGTTCTGGTCGTTTTGCCTTTTGGCAGGCCAAGAAGATAAAAGAGGCTGACAAGGCGATGTAGTTTCCGGGGTTTGCCAGATGGAAAAAAAAGTTCCGCCGGAGGCCTTGTTCGTTTCGTCCATTTGAAGGAAACAAAATGAAGTGAACCACTCGGAGGGGTCCGGAGTTTTACAATCGGCAATTGCTAGTTTTGGCACACATGGTCTTCGGTAGTGAGCCCGCCCCTTGTAATTTTGTACGCGCCGTAGACACCTGGTGCCCGGGACTTTCACTCTGTTCCTTGGGGGGGGGGGTTCGGGTTTTGTTTTTTTTGGGGAGGGACACTGTTCCTTGGAGGGGGGGGGGGGGGCTCGGGTTTTGTTTCGGGGGGGGGGGGGGAATACGCACACAGTTCTCATGGCTCATGTTTGCATTTCTTCATCGCCTCAGCCACTGAAGCGCTTTCATATGAGGGACATGTACCAGGAGTATCATGGCAAGATCGTGTCATGGCCGTCTGATCTGCTCTTGTGCATGTGGCTCGTGCTGATGCAGCTGCCGTCCTCGTCTCGGCACCCCACTCACATGCTCCGAAGCCCCGGTGCGCAAAAAGCGCTCAAGGCACATACAGAAAATACTGTGCGTCGTCTGGGTATGCTCCGGCCGCCATCTTTGCAGACAGCATGATCAAGTCTTGGTTGAAGTTGGCTTCGTGGAAAAAGCCTGGCCTGCGTGTGGGGTTTCAGCATCGCTTTCATAGCGACATGCTGCTTCTTAAGGATGGCATTTCTTGAAAGTGTTCAAAACACCGCGCAGGCCATGTATTTCAAGCTTCCAGACGATCCACTCGAAGTATGGCAGAAAACAACGACAGCCAAAAGCAACTTCTTGACCGTTTCTAAAAAGTACCGGAAAAGTACTGCGCGAGCACGTGGTGAACTCATGATTGTGATGCCACAAAAACACGGGTCGGTGTTTGCTGGCCAAAGCATCATGATGAACTAGAATTGATGAACGTCCGGGCCCCAGGTGTCCGTGGCGCGATTATTGTGGCTACTAGTGCATTTCCATTGAACTCGGAGAAGGTCGGATGTTTTTTGCTCGGGGGGATCCTCGTTGCGCATGGGTGACATCCTCTCCCCACAGGGTGGGGTCAAAGTGGTTTACACACAAATCCTGGCAAGCAGAGCGCTTTTGAGAAATTTATTTCTTTCTTTCTTTCATTCTTTCTTTCATTCTTTCTTTGCTTTCTTTCTTGCTTTCTTTCTTTCTTTCTTTCTTTCTTTCTTTCTTTCTTTCTTTCTTTCTTTCTTTCTTTCTTTCTTTCTTTCTTTCTTTCTTTCTTTCTTTCTTTCTTTCTTTCTTTCTTTCTTTCTATTCTTTCTTTCTTTCTTCTTTCTTTCCTTCCTTCCTTCCTTCTTTCTTTCTTTCTTTCTTTCTTTCTTTCTTTCTTTCTTTCTTTCTTTCTTTCTTTCTTTGCTTTCTTGCTTTGATTTCTTTCTTTGCTTTCTTTCTTTGCTTTATTTCTTTGCTTCATTTCTTTGCTTTCTTTCTTTCTTTCTGTGCTTTCTTTGTTTTCTTTCTTTCTTTGCTTTCTTTCTTTGCTTTCTTTCTTTCTTTCTTTCTTTCTTTCCTTCCTTCCTTCCTTCCTTCCCTTCCCTTCCCTTCCCTTCCCTTCCCTTTCCTTCCCTTCCCTTCCCTTCCCTTCCCTTCCTTCCTTCCTTCCTTCCTTTCTTTCCTTCTTTCTTTCTTTCTTTCCTTCCTTCCTTCCTTTCTTCCTTTCTTCCTTCCTTCCTTCCTTCCTTCCTTCCTTCCTTTCTTTCTTCCTTCCTTCCTTTCTTTCTTTCTTTCTTTCTTTCTTTCTTTGCTTTCTTTCTTTCTTTCTTTCTGTCTTTCTTTCTTTCTTTCTTTCTTTCTTTCTTTCTTTCTTTCTTTCTTTCTTTCTTTCTTTCTTTCTTTTCTTTTCTTTCTTTCTTTCTTTCTTTCTTCCTTCCTTCCTTCCTTCCTTCCTTCCTTCCTTCTTTCCTTTCTTTCGTTCTTTCTTTCTTTCTTTCTTTCTTTCTTTCTTTCTTTCTTTCTTTCTTTCTTTCTTTTTCTATTTCACCACATCTTGGTGCGGGGTTCTTGTTTTTAGCGCTGCGCCCGCCGTCCACAGCGCCCCGCCGCCCACCGTCCGCCGTCCACTCACTCACTCACTCACTCACTCACTCACTCACTCACTCACTCACTCACTCACTCACACTCACTCACTCACTCACTCACTCACTCACTCACTCACTCACTCACTCACTCACTCACTCACTCACTCACTCACTCACTCACTCACTCACTCACTCACTCACTCACTCACTCACTCACTCACTCACTCACTCACTCACTCACTCACTCACTCACTCACTCACTCACTCACTCACTCACTCACTCACTCACTCACTCACTCACTCACTCACTCACTCACTCACTCACTCACTCACTCACTCACTCACTCACTCACTCAGTGTGTTTGTGTGGCCGGGGCAGCATTTGGCCGCTGTCTAAAGTCAAGAATGTTGTCGCGCGCGCGGCTCGGGGCGCGCGAAATCGTGACAGGCGTAGCACTTTGGAGATGCCATTGGAGCTGCATTGCCGAAAACCTGGCAGGCGCAGCAGTCCGTGCATCTGGGCGTGTTTTCTTTGGCAGGGGCAGCATTTGGCAGCTGTCTAAAGGGACAGGATCTGGGCGCATTTTCTTGGCAGGGGCACAGGATGTTGTCGCGCGCGGCTCGGAGCGCGTGAAATCGTGGCACGCGCAGCACTTTGGAGACGCCATGCATCTGGGCGTGCGTTTGTGCGCCCACTCACTCATTCACTCAGTCACTCACACTCAGCAGTGGCTTCGCCATCACCAGCTGCGCTGGCCGGTTGAACAGGTGAGATGGGGCACTAAGAAGAACTCTCTTCAGGCGTCACCTTGTTTGAGAGTGAGATGAGGACCACGAAGGTGGGATGCTGGCAACTGTCCGGGGCGATTTGCACGGTATTCACAGTGTTTTTTGAAGGTCGGGCAACGTGGCATCAGAAGCCCGTCGCAAGGCCAGGGAGGTCGGGGGTGTTTTGGGGTCCAAGTGTTTGGGCCGGCCTGCGTGCAGGGTGATGCAGGCAATGCTGAGGAGAAGCTTGGGGTGCAACAAAACACGTCAGCGGTACACCCTACGAGTTGCCCTCGCTCTTCGAGCTCGAAGACACACAGCGCAGCTGAATTTTCTCTTCGCCTGACAGCGTTGTTGCGATCTGACGCTCGGATATGCGGCTCGGGAGCGTATAGAGGCCAGTGCTAGTATGCCACATGTCTGTTTGCGTTCAAGGTCGTTCGCTTTTTCGCTTTTGACATTTGCCAGCGTTCACTCACAAGGCCTATAAGACTCGGGCTCCAACCCCGCCGCTCACTCACTCACTCACTCACTCACTCACTCACTCACTCACTCACTCACTCACTCACTCACTCTCACTCACTCACTCACTCACTCACTCACTCACTCACTCACTCACTCACTCACTCACTCACTCACTCACTCACTCACTCACTCACTCACTCACTCACTCACTCACTCAATCACACTCACACTCACACTCACACTCACACTCACACTCACACGCACACGCACACCCACACGCACACGCACACTCACACTCACACTCACACTCACACTCACAGTCACACTCACACTCACTCACTCACTCACTCACTTACTTCACACTCACTCGCCCACTCACGCGTTTCTTATTAAGCAAAGACATGTGGGGTTATCCGTTCTTTGAACTTTTCTTTATTTCTGTATGTCTTTCTTTTTTCCTTCTTTCTTGTTTCCTTCTTTCTTTCTTTCTTGCTTTCTTGCTTTCTTGCTTTCTTCCTTGTTTTGGTTTTTTATAGTTCTTTCTTTCTTCCTTTGAATTCATTTCTTTCTTTATTTCTTTATTTCTTTCTGTCTTTCTTTCTTGCTTGCTATTTTTTAATATTTCTTTCTTTCTTGCTTTCTTTATTGTTTTCTTTCTGTATTTCTTTGTTTCTTTATTTCTTTATTTCTTTATTTCTGTATTTCTTTCTTTCTGTCTTTCTTTCTTTCTCTTTCTTTCTTTCTTTCTTTCTTTCTTTCTTTCTTTCTTTCTTTCTTTCTTTCTTTCTTTCGTTCGTTCGTTCGTTCGTTCGTTCGTTCGTTCGTTCGTTCTTTCGTCTTGCTTTATTTTCCTTCTTTCGGACTTTCTTTGTTGCGTTCTTTCTTTTGTTTTGCCTTCTTTCTGATTTTTCCTTCCTTCTTTCTGTCTGTATTTCTTGCCTTCCATCCTTCCATCCTGCCGCCCGTCCATCGTTTCCATGCGGCCGTCCGTCCGTCCGTCCTTCCTTCCTTCCTTCATTCATTCCTGCCTTCCTTCCTTCCTTCCTTGCTTCCTTCCTTCC
>CAUJNA010003529.1:228263-383263 GCA_963377175.1 Effrenium voratum | reverse complement strand
CCTGTTAAAGTAGCTAAAGGGAAGCCAAGTGTCTTGCAAGCCGAAAACCCACCCACTCGAGACTCATCAGTTGTGCTGTTTCCTGTGTTTCTTGTGTTTGCAGTGGTTGCTTTGTTTGTTCTGTTTGATTTTGCGCTGTGCTTGCGTCAGTTCCTGGTTTGGGTTTGTACAGTTCCATTCCATTCCGGTATGTTGGTTTGCCTATGCATGTATGTCTGTTCCTTCCTGCTTGCTCGCCAATTAGCTTGCTTGGCTGCCTGTCTACCTATTGTGTTTGATTTGTTGACTGCTCACTTAAAGCCTCAAACACAGGCATTCGCCCAGTTTCTCCGCGCCTTCAACTTCTCTTCCTGCGCTAGGATACCGACCTTCTCCTTATACGCGGCTTCCTTCCCTGACTCCTCGACCGGACTGTCGCTCGTGTCGGAGAAACATCCAACGTTAAGCTGCCCGCTGGCCAACATTGCGAGCCTCCTACCTGTTCGGCCAAAAAGATTGGCACCTTCTCTGAAAAATGGTTTTCCCTCAAGGCCAAATGGGGCTTACCTCTGGCCATGAACATCATGAAGGTTCCAAGCTTCCCGATGAAGGAGCAAACAAGCACACATCGCCTCAACCGGTTGGGAGCCCCTGGCAATTCAGGGAACATCCCCTCTACAGCTGCGGTACATGCTCTGGCATCAGCCCAACTGCCATGTAGTTGGTTGATTGTGACCCAAGTCCCTTCCATGCGCAGTGCAATATGTGTACCACTAAATCTAATAAGCGTTCAATGGTGTACAGGACGCCTTCACAAATTAGGGCTCAAGAAAAAGGTATTTACACGTGTATGTACCGTTACATGTTTATTCAGGTACGTGCGTATCTATGTATGTTTGTTTGATGACACGCATTCATTCATTAATGCATTCATAAACTATGTCATTCATTCATTAATTAATTAATTCATTCATTCATTCATTCATTTGTTAATTCGTTCGTCGTTCATTCATTCATTCATTCATTCATTCATTCATTCATTAATTAATGAATTCATTCATTCATTCATTCGTTCGTTCGTTCGTTCATTCATTCATTCATTCATTCATTCATTCATTCATTCATTCATGCATTCATTCAATCATTCAAGCATTCAATCATTCAATAGTTCATTCATTCATTCATTCATTCATTCATTCATTCATTCATTCATTCATTCATTCATTCCTTCATTCATTTGTTAATTTGTTCGTTCGTTCGTTCGTTCATTCATTCATTCATTCATTCATTCATTCATTCACTCGTTCGTTCGTTCGTTCGGTCGTTCATTCATTCATTCATTCATTCATTCATTCATTCATTCATTCACTCATTAATTAATTCATTCATTCATTCATTCATTTATTCATTCGTTCGTTCGTTCGTTCGTTCATTCATTTATTCTTGTGTGCGTTCATGTCTTAATGCATCGTTTGTTTGACTTGCAGTATGTACCATCAGGGGTCAACATTGCGTGGATCTTCTGCTCTTGTGCTTGGCATCCTGCCGCCTCATCATCACCATCACCTTCACCATCCTCATCCTCATCATCATCAACAGTAGCATCGCCATCACCATTTTGGTAGACCGAACCTGTCTTCAGTCCCTGGCTGTTGCCCCTTGTTTGCAGAAAAGTGGCTCCAGTTCTCCCAAAGCATGCATGTTCGCATAGCTTTTGTCGCAAGGGATCCTCACTCCGACCGACTTGTCTACCTTCTCAAAAGGACAAACCCTACCGCAGCTGTCGTCCCCAACTCAAAAGTACGTCAGACTCTCTTTCATGGCATGTCTAGCGATACCAAACCAAGATCCAAGACGTTGGCACAAGCTCCTTGTATTTCCTCATTGCTTCCGCATATTCCGCCTGACGCAAGAATCGGGCTCGCAGCACTCGGACCGTTAAAGACGGTCCTTGCGGCTTTTGACTTTCACAGGGACCCCAAAAAGAAACGCGCCTTTTGGAGTGTGTCTCGTTGGAAGCCAAAAGGAAGCCATCCATTTTGGGGTCCATTTCGAGACAATAAGGCGAAACGCGATACCCCCCTATTTGTGAGGTTTGGGGAGGTGCCCGGGGGGTTCTGCACTTTGGCAGAATTCGCCTTTTGCGGTGTTCACACGCACACAAATACACACGTGCTCTTACCAATGCGTCTCTGGGTTGGTATGTCAGTTGCCAGTGCAAAGCATCCCAGCGATCACCTTCACGATGCTCACTGATTTGCCACCCATGCAGGGGGGGGAAGGTTTGAACCCGCATCGCAAGATGTGGCACCCCCTTCTGAACGTCAAAAGCAGGCTAGTTGGGAATTCGGCGACAATGTGGCAAGCCTGGTTGCGGACCTCTTTAAAGGCGACAGCATGTGACAACTTTGTCGAAAAGACATGCACTCAAATATGTTTTGTGCCTGCTCCAAGATGGAAAAGCATGAAAGCAAAAGTCACACGTGCCTTTGGAGCCCCCCCTCCGCCTGTCTGTCAACATTATCCCAACGACCTGTGCACATGTCTTGACTTTACAAGCCTGGATTGAGAGATTGCGAAGCATCTGGCACCTTCACGATGGGAGGAATCACTTGCTGTGGTGTCATTGGTAAATGCGCTTACTATCATTGGAGTGTCTAGCTTTACAAAATGACATTCTGAAGAGAAGTGTGTGAAACAAAATACATTAGTGTACAAAAACATATACATGTACATGCATATGTGCATGTGCATGTCTGTATGGACATGTCTGTTTGTCCGGCTGGCCGGCCTGCCTGTCTGCATGCATGTATGTTAATTTTGTAACATGGAAAATACGGACACACATTCTCATCCCTGAAGAACCCTCATGATATTACATGTCTGCAGGAACCTGGCATGAGGTAACGATCTTCGAATGCCGCCCAACCCCATGAGCTTTATTGGGATCAAGGACCAAGATTGCATGACTTGCCAAAGCATAAGCCTTGGTCCCCTTTTGTGGGCTCTGAGCCCGGACACAAAACACTTCAAAGCGGGAGATGTTTCCAAAATCCGGACTGGCTTTTAGCTCTTGGTCCGCAACCGCTTCAAGGCGCGTAGAACAATACATGTCCGGGTGGGCTAACAGCCTGGGACAACTAGTATTACGTGTGCCAGCAAATCAAGCTCTTCAATCGTACCCTGGGTGGCCTCAGATTTTAAGGACAAAATCTGGCATGTCACTCAGCAGCCTGCTCCGTTCGGAGGGCTTATTCGATCAAATGATGATTTCCCAAGAAGTCCTGAAAATTTGGCAATGGCACCTCAAACTTTTAGCACTCACAACTTAAAGAACGGGAAAGGTGAAAATCACACCACGTCTCTTCGAATTGCAGCTCTCTTTTTTCAAAGGGCCTTGTCAGAGAAAGCTGAACTGCAGATGTTTCCTTGACCGAGAAGCTACAGAAACTTGCCCTGCAATATTGCAGGACTTCTCGCAAAAGATGGGCCTGGTCAAGAGAAGAAAACATGGCGACTGGTGCAAAAAAGTCTACCCGTACCCCTGCACCGGACCAGATTGCGGGCAATAGATAAAAGATGTGCATATATATGATATATATATATAGCATAATTGCTATATTATATACTCAAAGGAGAGGGAAACACAGTTTTCTCAACAACGGGGGAACCCGGGACCTTGAAAGGAACGAACCCCGCCGTGACTGCAACCTCTCCCTTAACCTTGTGGGCAGCGCGTGCAACGCGCTCTTTTCAGCACTTGAGCCAAATGACATGCGGGCATGTCATCTGTGTCTTTGACGTGTTTGTACATCATGCAACTTGTTGTACCTCTGGGCCATAAATGTCATCGTGATAATTGACTCCCCCCTCATTGACGGCACTGAGGGAGTGTCTTGGGCGCATTACCACGCCAACTTGAAGTCAAGTTTACATCACAACGACTGACGCAAGTTATTCAAGCATCGCCCAGTCACTTGCACACTTTTGGAAATTTTGCGGACATGCTGCAGCGCACTAGGCAGCTGCTTTAGCGGATCTGCTTTCACGCACGTCTTCAAGCTTCTCTGGAAGGTCAACACGAATGCCGAGCAACCGGATGGCATGGTCCCACTTGTTGGGCGGAAGTGCTTTCGTGAAGATGTCTGCTGCCTGCATGTCTGTTTGGACGTATTCTATTGAGATGTGTTCGCTTTCAAGCTGCTCTGCGATGCAAGCGAGGTTCACCTTGTGCGTTGTACACAGCGTAGCTTGGATGAGAAACCCTTCTTTGCTACAAGGATGGTCGCCTGATTGTCCTCGTGGATCTTGAGATGGAATGGTCTGTCCAAGATCAGCTCCCATAAGCTGAGCGCAGGAAGTGCCTCCTGGTACAGGGAGTACGCAAGAGATACGATTTCCGCCTCGGTTGTCGATCGGGAGACCGAGGTCTGCCTTTTAGACACCCACGCGAGGGGAAAGTGCGTATGTGGACCACTCAAAATCAAGAAGCCTCCGGACGTTGACTTTGCGTCTCGTTCTCCAGCGAAATCAGCGTCCACATAGAGAGACAGATGCAACTCATCAGTCGAATCCTGAACTGTGCCAACTAACGTGCTGTTAACCGTGCTGTTTATGTAGCAGACAAGCCTATGTAGCTGCTTATCGCAGTTCCTAGACCATTTCTGAACAAAGGAAGCAAGGTCGCCAATGGGCTTGACCAGGTCCGGGCGTGCCAAACGACCCAACCATAAGGCTTTCATCAACACGCGGCAAGCGGCGAAGCCGAGCTCACCCTCCAAGGCGTCATCTGCGGGGTCTAGAGATCCAGCGGGACAGAATGGAGTGGTGGCATCACGCAACTTTTCAGTTTTTAGCTGTGCAACCTCAAGATATAATGCAACCGTTTGACGAGCATAATCCCGCATGTCGAACGCCATTAAGATCGGGTTCAGTTGGGTCCTTTGGAGCATCTATCAAAAGGTGATTCCTGCCTAGCACCCGATATATGTCTTCTGGGGGTTCTATATCAACCAGTCTTGTTAACTTTTCCCAGAAGTCTTTATGAAGGTCAACGTCAAGTCGTCGACGTATGTCGAGAGAAGTAACCCGGACTCCTTGAACCAGAAGTTTCCAGGAAACTCTGCGACCTCACGCCCTCCAAGTTCACTAATGAAACCTTTGAGGTGTGCCTCCCAGAGTCCGCCAGCGTCAGGAGCTTTAACGAGCAAAACCACAGGTTTCACGAAACGCTCGCGCCACCATCTTGGCCGGAGCTCAGGCGGGAGTGTGATCCAAGTTTGGTACTTGGATTTCAGCAGTGCTTGCACATAAGCCTTTATAGCGTCCGCTGTTGTGGTGGAGTTCTCTGGCAGGGATCCATAAGCGAGACAGTTATTAAGACCTTGTACGCTCGTGGGATTTGCTCCCAGTTCTTGGTAGACGGCTGCTGCGCCATGTTCGTCTTTCGCACAGTCTCCGCGATACACAATCCTACCTTACATCTTCTGAAGGTGTTTCGCGAGTTCGGCGAACTTGACGGATGCTAGCGACATCAACTGCCCGAAATGAACTTTTATACTGGATCGTCGCGCCTCAGCAGCGACTTGATCATACTCTCGGACTGAATTTAGATCCCAAACACCGGCTTTCTCCAGGCCTGTGGCTTCAAGTCGAACGGCTTCAAGGGCTTCCGGGGAAGCCAACATTTCGGCACGTGACAAGAGTCTGGTCACCATTGCGGTGATTTCAGGATCCTTCTCCTCCTTGACTTGTCCTAGGGAATGTGCGATGAGATTTTCAACATCAAGAACTTGTTCAAGAATGTCGTGACACCTTTCATCGGACTCGACAGCAATACCTATATCTTCCAAACCAGAGAGAGGGGATATGTGTTTTAGCTGTTGTTCACGTTCCCGGTGGTCGAGAGGCAATGGCACTTGGACAGGCATCGCAGGCACAACGTGTTGTACTGTCGGATACAGCGCACGGGCAACTGTGAGACACATGCCTTCGGGGTAGAAAGCGGTCTTTGCGGTCTTGTTACCTGCTGCAAGCGAGTGTTTATACCCTTTTTCGTGCGGACACTTGAATGCACTTAGCGCGGATGCGAGGGTGCTATTGCTGGTCATGACTTTCCATGGCTTTTTGATGGGATAGCCATTGCTGTCCTTCAGACCTAGGGCGCAACCGTGGAAGGTCGCTGGGTTGAAGACGTGTGCGTATTCCCTAAAGAATGCAGAAACATCATCCCTAGCCCAGCTGTCGCAATCCCTTGGCCACTCAAACGAAACACTACCCCCCTGATGGAGGACAGTCTCTGCGTGACGTCTGAGTCTGGAGAACAACTCTCTCGACTCTCTAACCTTTTGCTTCAATTTCTTTTTGAACTGGCTTCCTAACTTGGCCTTATTAAGGCGTTGCCATGCTGAACCTGATGCACAGGGGATTGCAGCCCAGAGATTGGGTTTGTCACAACCTTCAATGTGCGACTGCAACTGGATTTCTCCTTCATCTGCGCTGAGGTCGATAAACTCTTTAGCCAGCCTAACATGAGGTATACCAAGACCTTCAAACACGCGACCCATATTGGACTCTGGTGAACATGCGTATTCGAACATCACAGGCAACTTGTCAATGCGTGCCTGTCGCTTGCGGGCACGATGATTTCCTACCTCAAACTGCTTGGGCTGCGGAGCTTCAACCTCTGCCCTGCATGGCATGCCAAAATTGGCAATGTGTCTGGACGACCGTTCTTTGACGCTTCGGTGAGAGGTGTCGGCGGCACGGAGTCTAACATCACGGCTGCACCTGTGGTGATCACGCAATCGGACTGAATGGGTTTTAACTTGAACACTGTGAACCCGGTCCATGCATCTCCAAGTGAGCGATTAGGTCGGCTACCAAACCAACCATCGTGGATGTTGTCTGCTTTGCCCCCCTGAAACACGGCACGAGTGGTGCGAGCTGCAGTAAATCTTTCTGGGGAAACGGGGCAATCCTCGACCTCCTTTGGGGTAAAAAGATTCTGCCTTGGCATGATATGGCACCGAACCAAACAGTTGGCATTCTCTTTGAACACCCAAAAATCTTCACCTTGCGATGTAGCGGCTGTCGCTGGCGCGGAATCGAAAAATGAGGCACCGG
Source organism: Effrenium voratum (assembly GCA_963377175.1). Taxonomy (NCBI): domain Eukaryota; class Dinophyceae; order Suessiales; family Symbiodiniaceae; genus Effrenium; species Effrenium voratum. Next base: position 376,159 of record CAUJNA010003529.1, on the reverse strand, counting down.
GTCTTGAGGGAGCGGGCTCCCCGGCTTCGGCTGCATCAAATTCATGCGCTACATCTTCTGCAGTAACTGCGATTTTAGGATCTTTCTCGTGCTCGGATGCGTGGATTGCTCTGGCTAGCTCCTCATCCCCTTCAGTATGAACAATGGGAATGGGTTCCTTAGATTCAATTTTGGCAGCGCTTTTTGCAGCTGCTTCAGCTCTATCTGCAGAAACAAGTTCGGAGAACCTCTTCTTGCATTCAGCACTGTGAATCTTGGAATGACCGGTGCATGCACGACAACCTGGCGTTTCTTTGAACTTGATGATCCTCTCAACAGTTATGTATACGGATTTTGACTTGACAGCGGATGGAGTCGGTGGGGCCCCAAAGGGCGCCTCTCGCAGGGGCAAAGGTGGGGGATCTGACCCTTCTGTCTTGCCTCCATGCAATGCTCTATCTGCTGCTGCTGCGGTCGGAAAGCTTGGCGGTCCGTCCTCAACGAACAATTCCGGTTCAGGAACATCGTGAACGGAAATGGAACCGTCTTTACGGAAGGCTTCATAGTCCATGACTTTGACCACGTTACGGTACCGCAACCCCGGATCGACCCTCCAACCCAAAAAGAGCGCTGGCGCCATGTTCGGATCGAGAGCGCGCTTGCCAGGAGTCTTGGTTCTGTACCAAACCAATTGCCCGAAACAGCATCTCTTCCCTTGGAACTTTTCCTTTGTGAGGGCTTCCCATTGGGTTTTACCTGGGCTGAATGGAGCAGGCCTGTCGAACGACATGGTGAGGCATGCAAATGGGTAGCTAAACGTATGCAACGAATAGGGCAACCCTGATTGCAAGTGGATGCTGCGACAGCATTCCTTCTCCTCGCGAATGTCGCGCTCCAGGACGGTATTGTGAGGCCACCTGTTGGGCAAGCTTGTCTCTGGGACGAGACCGACTTCATGGGCCGCTCCTTCGAGCTCTCCTGCTGCATCCATTTTTATTAGACATGCTGGCGGCGAATCAGTGGCCCGAAGGCCCATGAACTGACGGAGGTTTTTAACATGCGCTTGCGTGTCTCGCCTACTCACGGGGTATGCAAGGCGGACGCCTGAGAAAACATCACGTACAACATGGTGGGATTTGATTCCGGCGAAACCTACTCCGAGATGTTCATCGCCCATGGCAAGAATCACAGAATCGTTAGCCAACTGTTGAAATGGTGCGGTTGGGGCGTCGACTTTGTCGTCTGATCTGGCATCCTTTTTGTGTGCTACCCTTGCAGAAGTGGTCTTTGAGATAGAACGCACCTTGCAAAACGGGTTCTTAGGGAAATGGGACCTCATGTGCTCGGGAGATTTTGCTTGCTCCTTCAGCGCAGTATCATGTGTCGGGTCACCATCCCCGAAGGCGATTAACGGAAGTTCGTCCTCGGGAGGAGGAGCTTCCTCGGCCGCTAGCATGTTCACAGGAACCTGATCTGGCTCGCCTTCATCTGACGCTTGGCACGAGTCATCGCACAAAGAAACGACATCGTCTTCGGCCGCGCTCATAGCAGCGGCTTCAATCGGCCAGAGGTGAGTTGACGACTCTGCCAACTTCGGTTTTACCACCTCGTCATATTGGGGAACGTATTCCACCACCCTAGATGCGTTGATGCGCGCATTGCGGGGCACGTTAATCTTACATCTACTGATGTCCTTTGGGGGAACAAGGTATCGAACATTTTCACGTGGATCCCAAATGAATAGGTGTCCTTGATCCATTACGGTTTTCCCGATGGATTGCGCTGGTGGGCAATCACGGAGGACGTACACCTGCTCTTCAGCAGGTATCACTCGGCTGTCCTCGAACCCTAATGAAGTAGTGCCTTGTTGGGAACCACCCCCAGTCGCAAAACCTACGGGCGTGCTGCTCTCGCGCACGCACTTGATCATGTTGCTATTCAAAGCTTGACGTCCGATCAAGTGTCTCCCTGCGGCAGTATCCCAAAGCCAACTGATGCGATTGTCGTCAGAAGCAACGCTTGCCATTGCCGGAATGAGCTGTGCGACAGCTGCGCTCGCCTTTGGCGGCGGCGGTGACAACAAACTCTTGGGCTTGGGACCAGTGTACTTGTTTGTATCACTGTGGAGAAATGCGCACTGCTTGGCCTTGCACGAATTATAGGCATAAAACATGCGTGGAGTCTTTGCTTTCTCTGCCGCGGTCATACTGGCTGTCTTGCTGATGGCCTTAGACCTAGGAGTAAGGTTATCGTTCGAACCACCCTTACCTTTGCCCTTGGGGGCTGGTGCTGCATTAGCTTTAGGAGGAGGCGGCTTTGGAGCTTTAACCTTCGGCGCAGGGGCTGCCGGAGTCTGCTGGTCAGCAGATTTATCCTTCTTGCTCTTCTTATTCTTCTTGGGCTTGTCTTCGCTGCTTGCTGCAGGCATGGCATTAGGATTATTCCCCTGGGACATGACGGCTGGCTTGATTTGAAGACTTTTGTCAAACTCATCCCTGTTCCGCTTGTCCTGATGGAGCTCCAAGGCTAGATCAACCTTGGACCACAACCATTCCGGCTTCCTACGGTGGCTGCCGATAGGGGCTTCCCGTGCCTTTTCTACCTTAGGCTTCAAAGGTTGTTTTTCTGGGTTGCTCTGCCACGGGGATTGCGGTCAGCACGTAAACGGACTTCTCCCGAAAGGCATCCAAGTCAGCAAGGGACGGACCTGCAAGAGACAACTTTAACAAGTTACGGCCTCCTAGGGTTCCGATCCTACCTCGTTCCAACTGGAAGTGCTTGAAGATGGCGCGCAACATGATTCTCCCTACGGGCATCCCACCTGACAAGATTCTCTCTTGTTCAACCATGTTTTGAAACAAGAGCCCGAACTTACCTTTGCGGCAGGTTTTAAGGAGCTTTGCGGCTACTTCAGGAAACGCTTGTCCGCGACGAGTTCTTGCTCAGAGGAGGACATGCGTGCTTGGGCCCACTGGTAAACTTCATCTCCGGGGGTCTTCTGGAGTCGACCGATGGCCATCAAAACTTGGTTGACGAAACCTCTAGCCTGACCAGCGTTCTCCGGAGGGGATGGTAGTACAAGATCCTTGAGATCCTTGACACGGACAACGGACTCCTCGTATGCGGCGTGATCTACGGCGGTCATGCCTACACTGGGATCGGCAGCTTGAGACGGGTCTGCATTGGGGAACTGGCCAGAGCCTCCCCCACCTCCCCACCACCATTCATGGTGAGGTATGGGCATTCCGTGTCTTCATGGCTGCCGCCGCTTGTGGGGTGTCGTCATCTTCATCGGAGTCTGATGATGAGTCGGAGCTTGCGGCCGATGGCGCTTGTGGGGATGACGAGTACAACCCTCCCAACATTGTGATTGGTACTGGCGGGACACGAGCGCCGTTGCCAGCTTTTGGCGGAGGCGGCGCCCCTGCGAGGGGCGTGGGAGGCACTGGAGGTGGTGCGGCCGGAGGCGGAGGTGGCGGAGCCACTTGATTAGCAACCAAATGAGAAAGCTGCTGAACCATTTCCGCTAAAGCCGTCACTTGCACTCTCACATCGGCTTGATCCCTTGTACCGTCTCTACCCAACCCGCTAGTCCTCGACGCGTCGGGGGCTGCGTCTCCAACAGAGGACGCTGCTCCTAGCACTGCCGAATGGCCTACGAGAAGTTGACTTGTATCAATTCCACCCGGGTCCCTTGAATCAGCTGGGGCATCGTGACCAAGTCCTGAACTTTGAACAGAACCACGCGAAGGGTCGGGGATAATACCTGAGAAAGCATTCCCTTGCGACGACGCGGCAACACCGGAGGCATCTTGTGAATCTGAAACCTGAGGTGCTCCAACCGGCTGATGGGTTCCTGGAGGAACTGTGCCCTGACTTGGGGCTTTAGCCGCGCTTGATTCCGTAGCTGCTTCGGCTATTGATGCGGCTTTTGGCGGGGACTCTTGAATCGGAACAGGGGTCGCACGAGCTTGTTGGGTGAGGTGTGCAACAACACGTTCGAGATCACCAAGTCGTTGATGCATCACAGAATTTTCCTGGGACAATCCACGAATGGTATGCTCTTGACTGGCAATGGTTTGTTCCCTTTGCGAGATTGCCTGTTGAGCCTCTTGAACAATGCGTTGAACCTCTTGCTGAGCGTCCTGTTGAGTGGCATTAACAACCTGCCGTGCGTTCTCGACATGGCCAATGGCTTCCTGTCGGGTCTGCTCGATTAGTTGCCTAGCCTGAGCCTCACTCTGTTGTGCTGTTTGTACAGCCTGCTGGGCTTGCGAAGCTAGCTGAGCGGCCTGAACCCTAACATCTGATACTTCTCTTACAGCCCTTTCCCTGATCCATCCGGCCTCTTGTCTCGCCTGGTCGGCGGCCTGCTGTTGGTGCAAGGCGTGATTGGCTGCCTGAGCAGCGAGGTCGGATGCTCGATGAGCTTGCTGCACCGCAGCTCCAGCAATAAAGGCCGCAGCCGGTACGTTAGTCATCGGGTCGGGCATTTGTGAGCCCTGAGAAGGAAACTGTATTGGGGAAGCTTCGGATGATGTAGGTTCTGACACGATCGGACCACTTGGGGGTGATGATGGTCGTGTTTGGGCTGCTCGTTGAGGTGTGGATGTGCGAACTGTGGACATAGCTGCAGGAACCATGGCTAAGTCAGGGTCATCCGGTTCAGAATCCCTATTTGGGGTTGACCTTGAACGGGGTTCCGAGGGCGGTGATAAGCCCGTTGAAGCCATGACACAGCAATGCAATTTTGCACTCACACGAAGCCAGCTCCACGCGCTTTGAGCAGCGTGTCAAAAGGTGCTACGAGGAGATATCCCTGGATTGGCAGCTGGTTGCGAAACGCTCAAGTGAGCCACTCAAGAAAATACGCCCTGCTGCTTTGCACCTGATGAATTCTGTACTTGTAATTGTACTTGTAGATTGATTGATCCGCAATGCCGCACTCTGGTGCTTTATCGAAGGATGTTGCCAAGCTGCTGATGAGAAAAATCTGCAAATCGAATGCCTGTAGTTGCAAAGATGCTGTACCGCGCAAAGCGACGGTTTTAACGGCTTGCAAAGAAAGGCTATCGAAGGACCCGATTGGCGGGCAGTTGGGATGCAGACCGATGGAGCTCCTCGAGATACTGCGAGGGGTGCAGGCCCCTTGCCGCCGGACTGAAAAATCGATTCCGGGACTCGATGTACTCCCCAACGTTCTCAAGCGCGTTGGCAAATCCGCTCGGCCCAAAATGGGGAAAGTTGCGGAACGCTGCGATGCTAGTCTTCTGCGCCTCGCGGACGATTGCAGCTTGATCGTCCACGAGGACGTGGGCTCCCAACCCCAAGAGAGCGTCCGCCTTCCCACCCCGGCCCAGCCTCTCGTGTACGATTTTGATCGCGGAGAAGGTGAGTCCAGCTGTCGCCTTCGCGTGCTCCAGGGCGACCTGGAACTCGCGGCGTCGAAAATCGCTAGCTGCCCTGCCAACGAATGACAGCACGACCAGGTTGATCGGTGCGTAGTCAGCTGCGAATTGAACGAGATGCCGGATGACCTCCGGGTTGAGGTGGGGGCCTTGCTGCCCGACGTCAAGAACTCCGTGCCAGTCCAGAGCGATGGTGAGCTCCTTGGGCGGCACTGGCCTTGCAGGCGGCGGGGGTGGCGCTGGCGGCGGCCTTCTTGGTGGCGATCGAAAGCGTGTGCCAGCCTCGGAAGTTGCAGCGCTTGTAGCAGCTGCTTTAACGACCTGCGGCGGTGGCGGCTTGACGATGTACCCTTGTGGTGGGTTTGAGCCTGACTTGCTTCTGGGTTCGGCCTTGTTCAGACCTCGCGGAGGCGCCTTGTACCCGAACGCACTCTGAGTTCGAATAGGAGACCTTGCTCGAGGAGGTGATTTCCTTGGAATAACTGCTTTTGCCGGTACCGAAGAAGCTGCACGAGGAAGTTCCTTGGGCAATGGAGGCTTGCTGCCAAAAATGATCTTTGGTGCGGCCTTTGATGGCGGTTGCTGTATTGCTCCAATCCTCCGGCTATGCAAAGCAATAGGCTCAGTCTGCCAGTTGTAAGGAATTCCGCGTCCTGCGGAGGCTCCTCTTCTGAGCTATAGGCGTCGTGCTCCGCTGGTCCTGCTCTCCACGTCTCGTCCGCAAGCGAATACGGGTCAGCCTGACTGAGATGGGCCGTGTAGCAAGGGAAGTCCTGGATGGTCTACCCTCCCGCGCAAGCGCGGGTTCAACACTGTGTGCCCGATGTTCCACAGGGGTAGCAGCAGTCGGTCCTCGTCTCGGTGACGATGGGGACCTCGATCTTTGTGGCGACCGTTCCCTGCTGCTCTCCCGCCGCGTTTCCGCAGCTCTAGCGTACACCCCACGAAGTGCTGTCTTGGCGGCACCTCGCAACACTTGTCTTTCCTCTGCAGATGGTCGGATACGAGGCAATGGAGTGCGTGAGTCTTGTAGCCAGGATGAAGCTGAAGGAGGCGTAGGAGGTCGTAACCAATCCGCTGCACTGCTTGCTGCTTCCGCCGCGCCAGAGGCTGCGGCTCTATCCTGCGACTGCACACCTTGTGACAAGACCACACCTGTGGTTTCAACCGATGCAAGACGGCTGATAAGCGTTGTCCGCGGCCTCGATTACCTCAAAGGCTTCTCGGTCGAATCCCCACAGGTGCCAACTATCCAATGTCTCACGCCAGGAAAAGAGGGCCTCAATCTGTTGCTTTGAGGCGTCTGCAAACCTGATCCACCGGAAGCGTCTGTCCTGTCTCTTGTGCTCGTCTACGACGATCTGTTGCAGGGTGTTGAACAGACGGGCACGCGGCCCTTTCCCACCGCGAGTGCCGCGGTGGGGGCCGACTTCCATGTGCGACCAAAAGGTCGCAGTCACGGAAGGGTTTGTTTACCCGAAAAGCGTTACGGCTGATAACCACTCAAAGATGAGGGAAACACAGTTTTCTCAACAACGGGGGAACCCAGGACCTTAAAAGGAACGAACCCCGCCGTGACTGCAACCTCTCCCTTAACCTTGTGGCAGCGCGTGCAACGCGCTCTTTTCCTTGAGCCAAATGACAACATGCGGACATGTTGTCCAGTCTTGCAGCTTGTATCATGGGTTCCTACCTCATGAACCTCTGGGCTATAAATGTCATCGTGATAATTGACTCTATATACCGCCATCTTTTGGGTATGCCATCCAGCAGGCAACCAGAGCACACCCAGCCTCAGGAGAGGCACAATAACATGACCTCAGCGTGCCAGTGTGAGGTGACGCTTGTAAGCTGGGCCCGCCAAAAGAAAATATGCATCGCACTGCAGCGGCACCGCATCATGCAGTAACTAAGGCGTTCACACAAAGATTACGCCAATGAGTGGCGCAAATAGTGGCCTGCCCCATGCAAAGACACACGACACCGCATTGCCTGAACATTTTGCGCCTGGTCCGCCCTAGCTTTCTTTGACAGGGCCTTGCAGCAAGCAGGATCGCCCAACCCCTTACACCATGACTGAATCATCTTCTGCCAGAGCTGCATATCAGGTACGGCGCTGAACAAAGTTCGAGCTGAGAGGCTGCTGTGCCCAAACATGGGCTCAAACTCAGGATTTGCTTTTTGGTTGTGGGCCAAAATGTTTGTATGATTTGTTCTGCGGTGATCCGACGACGAGAGCATACAGAAGAAAGGTGTTTTGTGCGCCCTGTCACCCATACCGCTTTTGGAAAGCGTTTTTTTTGTTGACTTGGCCGCGCGCAAATCTAGCAGAACTTCCGCAGCTTGCCCAACAAAGTGCCTCTCAGTGCAAGTCCAAGTCGGGCAGAAAAAGTACACAGCGGCAATTCCAGCTACAAAGGTGCAACTGTTCAGTACAAGTCTAGCACACAAAGTACACTACCGCCAGTTGCCACGTGCGTGCCAGGCAGCGACAGGAATAGCCAGACTTGGGCAGAAAACGGATGGCCACAGCCGCACGAGCAGCAGCAGCTGCGAGCAGTAGGCGTCGCAAGCTTGTAGCCGCCGCAGAAGTAGTGATAGTAGTAGTGGTAGTGGCATTGGCAGACGTAGTTGGATTAGGAGTAGGCGTCAGGGCAGGAGTGGGAGGAGTAGCGGGTCTGGGCCCGGCCGTGTGTGTAAAGAGTTAGGGAGGAAGATGGATAGATAGGTTAGGTAGGTAAACAAATAAACCAGTAGATACACAGAAAACTAGCCAAATGCCAGGAAGGTTTGGGCACGAGGAGCGGTTTTGGGGCCGAGTTGTAGGAGCAAGTGCCAAACACGATTTGTGGGCGCACGCCCTCGATCTCATCTCGATCAAAGAGCGCGCCGCCCACTTGCCAAAGAACATGGTTTCTTTGACGCTTGTGACACTAGGGAAGCGGAAAGCAAAGGACAAATTAATGCGAACTGGAAGCGTCGGAAGCCGCTGAGCTTCCCGCCATCTGTCAAGATGCGCACAGCCTGAGAGGAAGGAAGGCTGAAGGCTTGCAGGGCGGCGGCTTTGCTCTAGGCTCGGGTGGAGCATGAGAACGATGGAGAGCACTCAAATGAGAGGGAAGAAGGGACGAAACAGAGAAGGTGAACGGCCAAGTGAAGCGCCGCACAGCATGGAGTATGAACGCGTGCTCAAGGTGCTGATGATGGGGCTGACGCATGTAAAGCTGGTCGACGTGGCTCATTTTTGTGATTTTCCAAGGCAAAGGTAGGGTGGCCAAGTGGGGGGGCGGAGTACTTAGGTGGAAGCCAAAGAGTTCCCAGGTGTTCCGCATCTCGCAAACGCAACCGTCCAGACTGGCTTTGGCTTTGAGCCTGTCGAACCCCGGCCAACCGGCTTTCTGGAAGGCTCTCAGCCCCGAGTGAACCTGACCGCATCAGCTGACGGCTTAAGCAGCGACCATTTGAAATTTCAAGCGCGTCTGAGTCTGCTGTGTTGAGCTAGGTCCGCCTCGCGCATGACCCCCTTTGAAGGAGCCCGAGCTTGCTGGCCCACTGGCTCAGCGTCTGGTCACCTACCTGGCCAAGACCATCAGCTCCGCGCTTTGGCCTTTGCAGTTGCAAAGTGTTGCAAAGTGTTGCAAAGTGTTGCAAAGTGCTCTTATAGATCTCTATACAGTAATGCAATGCGTCGAGCAATCTCGAGCGAGTTTGCCACCGCGGTGTGTCACGGTGCAACTCGCTGAGCTCGTGCGAGAGACACGGGGGGCTTTGCCGCATCCGGACTGCGGCCTGCCAACCATCTGAACAAAGGCAAACATAGCCACATAGAATTAAGCAAGGGCAAAACAAGACATGGATCTGGATTCTTGGCAGGCTCAACCTCTCGCAGCCCGCTATAAAAAAAAGCCGGGCCCTCTCGCCAGCCCAGCCCTGTTGAGGAGGTCTGCTACCGCCACCCTCAACCAAAAGACAAACATTCACACTTCCATGTCAAGACTTTAAGGTTCATGAATTGCCCGGAGATTCTGAATAGAAGAGGGCACACACGCACACTGAACGCAGCTCCAATTTCAGGTAGCGCTTGAAGTTCGAGCGGGTAATCGAGCTTGTGATGCACAGGCCGTGACATGAATTGTGTCTCATTGGTTTGCTTACTTCATTTTGTAGAGACCCTCGCAACATACATGCCACAGCTTGTCAGTGATGGCCATGCTGAAGCCACATGTGACTGCATGCCCTATCAGAGATACTCTTATCCGTCATACAGGATTGCAGCCGTCTAAGCAACATTTATCGTCCATGTGGGTAGTTTCTGGCCGGATTGCCATGGGCTGCTCCAAAACAAATTCGGAAAATGCAGAGGCGAGCGATGCACAAGAGGAAACCTGGCCCGCAACTCGCCAAGTCCCAAAGTGGGCTCACGTTCACGGGCTGCACTTCGTGCGGCATGCAAGCATCCGAAGCATCCGCTCTTCCACTTCAGGCAGCTTGGCTGAGAAGTTGGAATATCCTGTTCAACTTCACGAGCGCTTGTCCATGTCTGTTCACTGTGAGCCTCTTGAAGCTCTTGGTGCAGACCTCCACGTCCCAGTGCAAAAGCTCCAGTAGCTTCGCCTGGTACTAAATAGCTCAGTAGCTTCGCGATATAGCCCTGTTGCGCCTCCAAATCATGGAGCTCGTCTATACGGATGTTGCCTACCTAACATCTCTAACGTCACATGTGCCCTGCATGCAGCTTGCAAACTAAGCTCATCACTTGGCCATACCACTCAATTTCAAACAGCTTAGGTTGGTGCCGCCTGTCAGGGAGCTGTCAGAGAGCAAGTGAAGCTCCAAGCCCTCCCAAGAGTAAACACGGCGCCTGGCGGCCAATGTGATAGCCTGGGTGCCAAGTCACCCTCATGGGGCATTCGGAACAGACAGTAAAACATCCCAAACGTGGGCCCAATGTCATCGGCTAGTCGCTAGTCCCACATGTCACCTCTCATGAATGGCTAACCACATGTTGTCAAGCATTGTTGTTACTCTCCCTGCGACATTGTCAATCAGTTGCGCCCTTCTCCTTGCCGCTTTTACCAGTTTGACCACTACACTTGATACTTTCAAATCCAAGACCTTGATCGGCGCCAAGCTCCCAGCAGCAAGTAAGAGCCTGTGGACCGTCCTATGGTTCAGCTCTACCTGGCAAGATGGCACTTGAATGCCCACCTCTTGCCGGCCACGCGCCACGCCTTCCCGGGGTTCAACTCTGACGCCCGGCACAAGTAGACAAAGGCGTAGACCTCGCAATGCAGCCCTCACCGCCCTCAGTGACCTCTCCGCGTCCAGAGCCCTGCACAAAGCATATGGGCCGGCAGCTGGCGTTCCTTCCGCGCACACGCGGCACTGACATTCGGCACTGACATCTGCGATCGGCATCCGGGTTTTGTTCGGAGATGCGCCGCGTACACTTCATACAATTCGTCCAACGCTCTGCCTGTGCAGGTCCCGAACACACTGCTTGATATTCACTTCGGGGACTTCGCTATCAAAGCCTGAGACAGTGACACGCCGGTCGATGAGCACTTCAACACATGCGACTGCTGGGCTCCAGGCAGCTTTGGTAGCTAGGTGGCGGCGCTTCGTCTGCAGCCTGGCAAGGTGAGCGCATCATTGGATCTGTATCGGAATCCAATGGGAGTTGGTGACATGGAGGATTCGCCTGTTTCAAGGCTCGCCCAAAGCCCTCGACGACCTCGACACGCCATGCAAAAGGCCCGCATTTGACCGGTGCACGCGGACGTCGCATGAGGCCTTTGAGGCCGCGGCCTTTTCGCCGATCGGCATTTGTCGCTGGGCGTCTGGCCAGCTTACCGGCCACTGGGGCCACGCCCCATATTCGCACGGGACGGCAACCAGAGGAAGTGACTCCGAACCTCACAAACCAAAACACAAAGCTTGACAAATCTTGGCCAAACGCTTGGGCCTTCTTGCTCATCATCGGTGTCCGGCCAGACCGGGAGCACTGGCTCACCTGTCAAGCATAAACAATGCCTTGCACCCAGATGTTGAACGCCTTCAATGTCAGATGGCGTTTCGTTAGAGCTTGAAGACCTTCAAGGGCACGGCTCTGAGATCTTTGTGCGGGCCACGTGAGGTGCCGACGGCGGCACTTGGCAGTCGTCTTGAAGAAAGTAGGGGATCTGCAGACCAAAAAAAATGCAATGAAACTCGCAAAAAACGCGCGTGCTGAGTCTGACGCATAGCCGCTGAATGAGTGGCATCGCGCAAGCGTGTTCGCCTTCCACTAGCCAATGCGGCAAATCCGGCCCAAACCAAACAGACCTTCTCTGCATAGTGGATGCTAGTCGAGCCTGTCCGGCCAGTTCGGACAGCTCCACAAAGAAACGCATCGCAAGCAATCGAGCTTGGCGCCCAGTGGCTTGAGGCGAGGCTCGATAGGCAGCATGCCGGCCTAGCTTTCCATTTTCATCCGACATAAGAAAACTTGGACTTGCTCAGGCCATCACCAACTTGAACCCAGTGCTTAGGCCATAAAAATACTGCGGCGCACAGATTCTTTTACTTAGTTCGACACGCAATCCGAATTCTGCAAATGCCAAGTTCAATTTGTCCGGTTTGTCCATCTCCGAGCGCAAACGGGAAGGTCGGCGTGGGAAACAGGCTCGAGGCCATGTGCTTCGGGTGAAACGGGTGAAACGGTGAAACACATCTCCTTGAAACGGGTGAAACATTTGTCAGGCATGTGCTTTGCACGTCAGTTACCTTTTTCCGAGCCCCCTCTGAGAGCGTTGCCACTTGGCCTTCGCATCCACTCACCGTAGCCTGCGCACGCGTGCTTCCGCGCCTTCATTACCTTAAGTGGCCGACTCATGCGAGCGCCGCTCGTCTGGGTGACGTATGCCCGCTCCTTCGGGCTGTCGCCGGAATTTTTGATTAGTTGGCTCGTCTCCAAATCTCCAAATCTCCAAATCTCCAAATCTCCAAATCCCTCCTCTGGGTGCAGGTTCTTCAAGCGACGGCCCCAGGTGCAACCGCTGCGCGTCGTGGCCTCGCGGCGCATGCGTAACCCCTTCCTTCGTGAAGCTCGCGCCTTCCACCGTGACCTCCTATCAAGGTTATACGAGCCTGAAAAGCCATGCAAAAGCCATGCCGTCCCATGCCGTCCCATGCAGGCATCTGAAACTGCGGCAGCAACTTTTTGCTCAGACTGCCTGAGTCTATTCACGCGCTTTGACATCTCTGACGTCAAAGTACAAACATGAATTGCAAGTCTTGCAGACTGGTGGCCGACAGAAGCTTGGAAAAGCGGCTTGGCAAGCTCTATGCCTACGTTTTTCACAAGCCTCAAAGAAAGCCAAAAAAACCGGGGCATATCTGGGAGTGAAACGCAGCCCGCCAAAGCAATTGGAACGTGCGCGGGGTCTCTGGAGTCTCTGGGCGTGTCAGCCGAAAGCCAATGCCTTTGGCACGGGACACCATGCATGGCACAGCTTCCTACACTCAGGCCGGAAGGTCGGAAACTTTGGAATACCCGCCTTACCAACTATCAAAGCAGTGAAATGCAGACGCCGTGGTCTGCCTAGTAAGATGTTGCGAAATCCTTGTCCCAGCCGTTTCCTGGATCAATATACCTCAGCCAGGATCTGGGCAGAGTGTGTCTGAATTCTGACATCATCAATGCCGAATCCTTCAAAGCGGCTCCAGGTGTCTTGGCGCATCTTCCTTTCTGGCCACAAAGTTCTGCAAGTCTCGCTTGCTCTTCACTGTTGGCTTGTACGGCGCAGTCAAGCCCAAGTTCCTCAGCCAATCGGGTTCGGGGTTTCCGGAGGCCAATTGCGGCCAATGCTCTCCGCCGCTTCCCAGTCAAAGTCCGAGAACCACTTGTGCTGCTTGATGTTTTGCACCTTGGCTGTGTGTGTTGCCACTTCTGCAAACTGAAGTCGCACCCCAGCCTAAACTTGCAGACAAGAGGCCCCACCAGGCTTCATGGGTAGTCTTTCTACCGGATCGTTCTTCAGCAACTGCTCCTTGTCAGGGAAAGGGGACGTCAGCCCACTGGATGTCAATTCATGCGCCACCCTAGTACTGCCAAGGTGCAATGAGGTTCTTGCAATTCCCTTTCATGGCCGGCCTGCAAAGGCTCACTGCAAACACCGGATTGGCTCGCTGGATCTCACAGTCCAAGCGGCGGGAATTGCACTTTGCTAATGCCTTTGGTGACTTTGGCATAGATTTGCCTCGCAAGGCGATGGGAGAAAGACGGCGTGCACCATGGCATCCTTCTCCGACCAATGCCGAGCCACATGGGGTATGCGGATTCGAACGGCGGGCGACCTGACCTTGAGTTGCGGAATTTGCAGAGCGCTTGCTTTGCTGGGACGGTGTGGCGTGGCTAGAACAAGGCTTCAAGGCCAGGGCATAAGCTCGAAAGTCAGAATGCCCAGCGTCCACCAGTCAACCTCTGCGTTGCCGCATAGCCCCAAAAACAAACTCACTGAGCAGGCTGAGGCTCTGGCAGCATTGGTATGGCCAGTGGATGCGATGAGTTCTGGAGCAAAGTAGTCAGGCGTTCCACATGTTGTATACGTCTTTCCAATGACCTAAGGAATCAAGACAATCAAGGGAATCAAGAGGTTTCACAGCGGCCCAGACAAACTTTGCCAAGCCCATGTCCGTGAGCTTGAGATGGCCTTCCTCTGTAAGCAGTAGATTCTCTGGCTTCAAATCCTGAGATGCACGGAGACACTGTTTGAGCAGCCTAAGCAGTGAGGTCGTGCAACCAAGCTGAGCTGCTCTATAGATAATCCGCCGCTGGTGCATGTGCTCGAAGGCAAAAACGACACCAGAAGTGTAAAACCTGTCAAAGCTGCCAAACCTATGCCAACGCACGCGTTTGACTTGGCGAACTCAAGCAAGTACTCTCCATTTTGAGCTGGTCTCGCTCTGCACCCACCATGCAAACGTCTGCAGCGGCCTCATGCAATGGCTCTGTGCTACGCTCTCCTCCTAGCCTTTCCGTCCAGCATTCTGTGAATGTTTATCTCGGCTGTGCTGTGCTGTGTGGCCCTTCCATCTCGGCAGTTCGCTTCCCGAAAGCGTTTCAAGGGCGACGTAGTTGGAGCGGGGGAATGGGGAGCGGAACGGGCGAGATGCGACGAGATGCGACAAGATGCGAAGAGATGCGAAGAGGTGCCAAGAGATGCGAGTGGACACCGGAGAGATGCAAGGTGGACAAAAGCCGAGAGCCCGGGGAGCGCGGGGAGAGCGAGCCGGGGAGCCTTGCGGGCGGCCATCAAGCCTGTGATCCGCAGGAAAAGCTATCTGAACCTACATTTAGTGCAAGAAATCAGTGGGATTCACTGGCCCCATTGCTTTCCAAAGCAAGAGCCCAGCCAAGCTAAGCTAGGCTGTGTGCCAACCCGAATGTCCACGAACAAGCAAGCGAAGGGCAGCGCTGAAATTGTTATCAAATATGGCGTTGGAGCACTCTCCAAGCTTGGCGCACTTGCGTTTGTGCTTAAAAAATGTCAACCTGTCCGGTGCCACTTGCCCAGGCCCTAGGCAGTCTTGTTGCGAGTTTTAGGGATCTCGCTCAAAAGCAACGACAGAATCCGGACCTGCAATGCCTTTCGGAGCCATAGAGGCCCTTCCTCAAAAAACACGATCTGTCTGACGCGTGCACTAGGCCTCTGAGTGCTATGTGACATGCGGCAGCTTGACTGGGCTCTGCACCGGATGTATGTTGCATAGAGCTCGCCTCCGAGACAAGGTTCCAGAAGGAAGTACAACCTGGGACGAGGTGCGACCTTCGGGAAACTCCAGATCAAGCAGTAGTAGCAGTAGCACTTGCCCGGAAGCGTCTGCGTACCATTGAACGTCTCAAAGAGCTTCGTGATGAAATAAGAATTTGTCATGGCCTGAAGTTGCAACACACTTTGCAGACATCCTCGCGGTCAGTCGCAGCTTTTGTTCCAAGCGGCCAGAATATATTTTTCATTCATGATGCCTTGGCGCAGTCAGAGCTCTTGGCATTCGCGCGTGCCTTTGAGCCAGCAACTCTTCTCGCTCTTGCCATGGCGCTCTCCTGCATGCCCGTCTTCACAATGTATCCCTTACTGATCGCCTTGAGTGCGAAGGTTTGGCCTGGCGAGCGGGCTAAACTTTTGACTTGCCCTTTTACCTTGCGTCTTGTCATAGCATTTTTCCGATGCTCACAGTTCCTCTCATCTTTCTTCTCTCTTTCGGTGATCTCCTTCAGAATTCTGTCCATCCGCTTTCCACTTGTTCCACCTTTTCCACGCTCCCTTCATTCTTTCGGGTTTCTCCGGCTCCGCTTTTCAGTCCTTGTTTCTTCGTGTTCTCCCTCTCTTCTTTTCGGGGCGCCCGCTTTCCACTTTTCCTCTTTTCCTCTTTTCCTTTAAATAGCTTTTCGGTCCTTTTCAAAAAAGGTCTTTTCAGTGTTGCTTGGGGTTCTTCCGTTTTCTGTCTTCCGCGGGCTTTGTTGGTTTGTTTGAGCTTTCTTTGCTTTTGCTTTTTTGCTTTGGGTTCTTCTCGCTTCGACTTCGTTTCGTTTCGTTTTTTCAACTCGTCAGTGTTCACTCTCTCTTCTTCTCTTCTTCTCTTCGTGGCTTTTCTTTCCCATTGCTTTTTTTTTTTAAACCGTCTTCTTTTCTGTCCGTCTTTTGTTTTTCCTCGTCTCTTCTCTCCTTTTTTCGCCTGACTTGAGGTGCTCCCAGAGCTCCACGGCGCCGAAGCCGCCGCAGCCCAGCAGCCCCACGCGCTTCAGGTCGCTGCGCTTGATCCGCGGCCGGTCCTTCGCCAAGCCTCGAGCCGAAGCGAGCGCCGGCGAAACTTGAAACTCGTTTGAAACTCGTTGGAAACTTGTTGAAACTCGAAGAAACTTCGAAACTTCGAAACTCACAGCTCATTTCGGCGTTCGAAACTCGGCTTAACTTCGAAACTCTCGGCTTTTCCAACACGTCACTCGGTCGAGTTCGAATCGCATCGCTCGGTCGAGACCCGAGCTTGAGTCACTCGAGTCACTCGCGGTCGGTCCGTCAAATCCGTAAGAGCCCGGAGACTCCCGACCGAAGACCTTTAGGCATGAAACATGGAAAGACATGGAAAGACATGGAAAGACATGGAAAGACATGGAAAGACATGGAAAGGGGAATGGACGAGAGGGATAAGGGAAGCCTGAGAGAGGCTTGAAAGGAAGAGGGAAGACAAGAGACAAGAGACAGCGAAAAGAGAAGGAGAGGTGAACAGAAGTCCCTAGTCAAGCTCAGAACGAGAGATGTTGCATGCCCAAAGAACATGAAATACACACCATGCTGCTCGCGATTTATTGGCTGCCACGGGGCAGCCTGCCGCTGCTCCTGGAACCACGCGCTCGGGGCGCTCGCGGCCCTCTCTGGCAGCCTCTATGATGTCTTTCAAGGGTCCCAGGAGGAGGTTGAAAGACTCGCGGTCCAGCACTAAACACTTCGCATCCACAGACTTCACAATGACCTAAAGATTCGAACAACAGGAAGCAAAGTGCGAGCCATATCGTGAGCCCTTGGCAGTTGCAGTCCGGACATCGTTCTCCAAAAGAGCCTTCTCACCGAAAAAGTGGACAGTGCCTTAGATCTAACCTCTGTGCACGAACAGTGCTTCGGGCTCTCATTGCGCTCATTGGGCTTGGTTGCCGCTCTTGCTGCGGGCATCCAGCGTTGCCACGACTGCGCTGTCCTGCACAGGCTTGATCTGGAGATGCGCGGGGCCATTTGCCCCCCTCCCTTGGTTGCTCCTTGATGATATCCACCTGCAAACTTGCTTGCTTCAAATGGCGTTTGGAGATTCTTCCAGCAAATGCTCAAAACAGTTGGGGTTGGACTTGAGGCCACATCATCCAAGACACTTCACCTTCATACATTATGTAGAACCTTGGATGCCACGCGGCTTCGGCCACAACACTTTTTATGACGTGCAATTTCAAGCAAATTTCAACCTTGCTGGGTTTGCCCCCCCCCCTCTCTCTCTCTCTCTCTCTCTCTCTCTCTCTCTCTCTCTCTCTCTCTCTCTCTCTCTCTCTCTCTCTCTCTCTCTCTCACCTTGCCAACTGCAGTTGGACACCTTTCGGGCAGTTCTTTTTGAGGAGTTTGAACAGAAGCAACATTGGGTCCGGGTTTGTAGCGCAGCCTGGAGGCATGTTGCCAGGCTCGCCTTGCTGGATGATCAAGTCGTCAATCGCAAAATGCATCCTTCGGCGCAGATAGCTTCGCTCTTGAGTGCCCATGCAGAGTTGCTGCGCCAAGTCGCTCAACGAGAGCGTTGGCCACTTGGCGCTTCTCTTCCGCTAGTAGCGCATCCAAAATAGACACTTGGTCCAAATATCTCACATACTCCTTGGCAAATCTGGATGCTTGACGCAGTCAAGTGAACTGCAATGAGCCAATGCTTGGGCAAGGACCTTGATCTTGCTGTCAGAGACCTCCGGTCCGCGTGCCAATTGCAGTGCGCATATGATGCACTACATCGTCACCATGCTTTGGTTTGCCCATGAGAAATGTTTCTCCTTGGGTGAAACTAGCTTGGCATGTTCTCCGGTTGCGCGCCTTCATCAGTATGTTTTTGAAATTGCCCCGATCCTCAGGCGTGCGTCCGGCGGAAGTTAAAGCTGTTCATAGCTGTTCATTTGTCGGGCTTGGTCTTGGCGCGCGGCGATGACCCAAACTGTGGCTTCCGTGGCGGCCACCACCGTTGCCGCGCGGGGCACGAAGTACAGCAGCGCCAACTCTCCGAAGCTGCCACCTGAGTCAAAAGAGACTGCGGATCCCATTGAAGCTATGTGGTTTGGCAATCGGGAGAGGGGTGAGCGTCAGTCTCGCGGGAAGGGGGAGGGCTTTGTACAAGTAGCCGTTCACCGCTGAATTCTCTCAAGCTGGTCCACACGCGCAGCATCAACGCCGCTATAGCCTACAAAAACGTCTTCGGTTGACAAACTCACCTGCCAGAAATCGCCGCAAACTTTTGAATGCTCGCTCCAAAGTTCTCCAACCTGTGGCTTCCCCAGCCTCTACTAACCTTTGCTGCTCTCATGCCACACTTCTCTGGCCCCCAACTTCTTTAACTCCTGGTTGTTTGTAGCTTTCACCTCCCCCCAAAGTATACCGCCTCTGGCCTCTAACTTCGCTTCTTGCTTGTGACTAAGAAATTTAGACGTGCGCTAAATCGCATTCTGGTGGTTTGGTGGTCGGGACATATTTAGCCAAGGGTTTGAAACAACGGCGTGCGTGGTCGTGAAAATCCAACGAGCGGGCAATTCAACCGTGAAACATTGTGCGAGACCGAATAAGGTGTGGCTTCTACGGTGGTCGCACGCGCATCCAGGAATGCCGATCAAATCGGTCAACACCCTCAGGATCGCCATTGTTTGTGACTAAATTGTTCGACGCACTCAGCGTCACTGCCGGATGAACCTACCAAACTTCTGTCCCTATACTATTCAAGAAGCGAGCCCTGTTTATAGAAAAAACACTAAACGCATGCCTTCACACCACCATCCCTACCACAACCCCATTCGCTGAAGAACCAACCCCTTGGATAACTTTCACTGGGGGTCCTAAGGAAGCTGGACCAACATGCGTTCAGTCGAGTCGTGCTGGAGGGCGCCGTTGTGTTTGCTGGAACCCGCTTATTCGCCAACCATGCGCGCTTCACACCGATCGTGAGCATTCCTGTTCGCCCTGCGCCAGCAACAAGCGCTTTTGCGTGCGGAAGCAGTCACAACTGTCAGTCTCAACGACCAATTTGAGACAGCAGCACCTTCACAAGGAGTGGCGGAGCAATGGATGCAACTGAGCAACAACCTCCACTACATCTTGGTGAGCACGCGCGATAGGCATTTGCAGGCAAAATATGCAAGGCAACGCCTTTGAGCGGAGAAAATCGAGAGCAGCAAGGCAAAGCGCCCAGAAGTGAAGGGCATGATTTCGAAAGCTGCAAGGCAAAGCGCAGAGATGCTAAGGGCATGATTTCCAGAGCAGAAAGAAAGCGCCAAAAGGAAGTAAGGGGCATGATTTCGAGAGCAGAAAGACAGCGCCAAGAATTGAAGGGCATGACTTCAACAGCAGCAAGGCAAAGAAAAAGGAATGTGAAGGCCGCGATTTCGAGAGCAGAAAGAAAGAGGCAAAAGGTAAAGGGCATGATTTCGAGAGCCACAAAGCAAAGCGCTAAAAAGTGAAGGGCATGATTTCGAGAGCAGCAAGGCAAAGCGCCAGGACGCGTAAAGGGCATTACATGGCATGATTTCGAGAGCGAGACAAAGCGTCAATAAGTGAAGGATACGATTTCGAGAGCAGCAAGGCAAAGCGCTAAGACGTCACGGGCATGATTTTGAGAGCAGCAAGGCAAAGCGCCAAGACGTACACGGCATGGTTTCGAGAGCAGCAAGGCAAGGCGCCAAGACGTCAAGTCAAGAGCATGATTTCAAAAGCAGGGAGACAACGAGACAAAGAAGCGAAGGGCATGATTTCGAGAGCGCCAAGAAGTGAAGGGCATGATTTCGAAAGCAGCAGGGCAAAGCGCAAAGACGTACAGGGCATGGTTTCGAAAGCAGCAAGGCAAAGAGCGAAGACGCTAAGGGCATGTTTTCGAGAGCATCAAGGCAACGCGCCAAGACGTCAAGGGCACGATTTCGAGAGCCGCAAAGCAAAGCGCTAAAAATCGAAGGGCATGATTTTCGACGAGAGCGGCAAGGCAAAGCGCCAAGATTTGAAGGGCACGGTTTCAAGAGTAGCAAGGCAAAGCGCCAAGAAGGGCAAAGCAGCAAGGCAAAGCGCCAAGAAGCGAAGGGCATGATTCCGAGAGCAGCAAGGCAAAGCGCCGCGACGTACAGGGCATGGTTTCGAGAGCAGCAAAGCACAGCGCCAAGACGTACATATAGGTCGCGTTTTGAAAAGCAGCAAGGCAAAGCCAAAGCGCCAAGAAGTGAATGGCATGATTTTGAGAGCTCTAGCTGGAAAATCACAACTTTGTAGCACCAGCTCTAGCTGGAGACTTGCAACTTTGAAGTGCAAGTCCAATGCGCGAAGTGTGCAGGTTTCCAGCACCAGCTGGAAAGTCACAACTTTGTAGTGCAAGTATAGTACGTGAAGTACGAGTTTCCAGCTCTGGCTGGAAGATCGCAACTTTGAAGTGCAAGTATATAGTACGCGAAGTGGAAAATCGCAACTTTGTGAGACGTAGAGGGCACGATGTCGAAAGCAGCAAGGCAAAGCGCCAAGAAATGAAGGGCATCGTGTCGAGAGCAGCAAGGCAGAGTGCCAAGACGTAAAAGGCATGATTTCGAGCGCAGGAAGGCAACGAGAGCCAGGAAGTGAAGGGCATGCTTTCAGAGCAGCAAGGCCAAGCGCATAGACGTACAGGGCATGGTTTCGAGAGCAGCAAGGCAAAGCGCCAAGACGTACATATAGGTCGCGTTTTGAAAAGCAGCAAGGCAAAGCCAAAGCGCCAAGAAGTGAATGGCATGATTTTGAGAGCTCTAGCTGGAAAATCACAACTTTGTAGCACCAGCTCTAGCTGGAGACTTGCAACTTTGAAGTGCAAGTCCAATGCGCGAAGTGTGCAGGTTTCCAGCACCAGCTGGAAAGTCACAACTTTGTAGTGCAAGTATAGTACGTGAAGTACGAGTTTCCAGCTCTGGCTGGAAGATCGCAACTTTGAAGTGCAAGTATATAGTACGCGAAGTGGAAAATCGCAACTTTGTGAGACGTAGAGGGCACGATGTCGAAAGCAGCAAGGCAAAGCGCCAAGAAATGAAGGGCATCGTGTCGAGAGCAGCAAGGCAGAGTGCCAAGACGTAAAAGGCATGATTTCGAGCGCAGGAAGGCAACGAGAGCCAGGAAGTGAAGGGCATGCTTTCAGAGCAGCAAGGCCAAGCGCATAGACGTACAGGGCATGGTTTCGAGAGCAGAGAGGCAAAGCGCCAAGAAGAGGGCATGATTTCGAGAGTAGCAAGGCAAAGCGCCAGGACGCGTAAAGGGCATTACAGGGCATGACTTTGAGAGCAGAAAGACAAACTGCCTAGACGGGCAGGGCATGATTTTCAGAGCAGCAAGGCAAGGCGCCAAGATGTACAGGGCATGGTTCACAGAGCAGCAAGGCAAAGCGCCAAGACGTAAAGGGCGCGATTTTCGAAAGCAGCAAGGCAAAGCGCCAAGAAGTGAAGGGCATGATTCCGAGAGCAGCAAGGCAAAGCGCCAAAACGTACAGGGCATGGTTTCGAGAGCAGCAAGGCAAAGCGCCAAGAAGTGACGGGCATGACTTCAAGAGCAGCGAGGCAAAGCGCCAAAGAGTAAAGGGCATGATTTCGAGAGCAGCAAAAGGTTGTGAAGGGCATGACTTCGAGAGCAGAGAGGCAAAGCGCCAAGAAGTAGAGGACTTACACATTCTCTTGAGGAGGCATGTTAAGATAATTTCTTCTCAATACAACGTTGATGCTGCAATGTACATCCAAGGCCTTGAGAATCCCTTAGCCTTCCTTCAGCACGGCTAGGAAAATAGATCACCGCCATAGGAAAACACTAGCATCAGGCATTTAGGACACCCACAGTGGCTCCTGCTTTAACAATCCATCCATCCATCCATCCATCCATCCATACATGCATACAAACAAACAAACGTGCATGCACGCGCACATACACAGGTACATGCAATACACGCACTCAAACACACATTCAACTTGTCTCCTGAATTGAAGAGACTCAGGAAACAAACAAAAAAAGTGGAAAAGCAAAGGATGACGACGAATCAACACATGTGTCTATGCTTTCCTCAGGGAAAGCAAGCACACAAAGAAACCCGCTGGCAAGGTTATGTAGTTTTTTCGCGCGGGCCGCCTGCCTGGGGCGACACGATTCACCACTTTGTCCGTCTGGTTAAGGCTGTCCTCCGCGCTTGCATCTGCATCCTGGGCACGGGTCAATCAAGTCCAGTGTGACGTGGCAATTCCTTGCAAGGCACCACCAAGATCTGAAACTCGCCAGACGCCCTTAGCTCTTGCAATCAAAGGAAGCGGCAACCAGAAAGCAGGATGCATTCATGCGGCAAGGCCACACGACATAAAAGTAGTCTGCTTGCAGGTCGCCCTCCACAATGATGCGCTCCCCAGCCTGCACTGCCGGACTACTGGACTCGAATCATTAATCTGCAAGTCCAAGCGAATCCTCGCCTGCACCTCCTCTTTCCACATGACCTCAATGAAGGACTGAAGCCTGAGCCATGTGAGCCATGTGAGCCGTGAACGGGTCGCGCTGGGCTGAGCATGCAAACATGCAAGAACGCAGCCTTGCTGAATCCAGCGTGGTCATGGTGGCCAAGTTCTCGTTACTTTGCAGGGCTGTTGTGATGAGCTCCTTACATATGACATGGCGACAGATGGAACAACAGAACTTGTTGTGAAGCCTTGCTGACTGCAGCCAATGTGCAATGTCATCTGGCGACTTAGGAGTCGGAGGCTTGCTCTTCCTTGGGCGCACGGTCGAAAGATATCAGAGGCAAGGGCTTTTCGGGTTTTGAGGGCATGCACCAACGTGGGTCGAGGTTCGATGGCATTTTCATGCCACCGCCCACAGCCTTGAGAAAAAAAACATATGAGATGCAAATTGCATGCTGCAAAGTCTTTGCGGAGCCTTCCGATTGGCAAACTGCAGTTTCAGATTGAGCCCCAGTTCCTGGCATCGAGCTTTCAGGCCCGGAGGCCGGCCCGAGTCAGCGCCTGGAACTTGTCCCTTCTAATTCTAAAGGCGAGCAATCGAGTCGTCGCAATGATCGTCGCCTTAGGATGTTAGTCGCATTTAGTCACTAGACATGTTCTCAAAACTTCTCAAAACTGTGAGAGCTGCCGTTCGTGGCTCATCTCGCAACAACGCATTCTCCCCGAAGTAGTCCCCACCCTTGCCGCAAGCCGATTGTGAGCCGAGCCAAAACACAAGGCAGAAACCATCGAAAGCTGCCTTGAGTGAGGCGACTTGCTCTCTGCCCGCATTGGTGTTCACGTGAACGCTGGCTTCGCCAGACCGTACCACGTAGAAAGCATCACCAGAATTGCCCTCGGTCAAAGCATGATCAAGCTTAAAAAGAAGACTGAAATGGATTGAGCTTGCTCAGAACCCTTGCATGTCCTGCTGGATGATCGTGTCTCCGGGCTGAAACTCACATGCCTGGACAGATTGGCCAACTTGCCATCCTCATGGAGGCACAGCTGTGGCCTCGCAGGCTTCTGCTACAATGGGGTGCTCGTCTTTGGGCAGCCGCTTCATCAATGGTACTTGATCCAGAAACTTCATCCTCGCTTGGTACTCCTGACAGCTCGGAAGGGCTGTTGTCTGCCTTGAGTCGTGCGGTCCGTGTCTCCTTGTTTTCCATCTGCGCAGCCTGGCGAATTTTGGGCGCAACTTTGGGTTTTGGGCTCGGGCCCTTGTCCCGTGTCTCTCGTTCGCAGCTGTCCCTTGCCTCCTTTGACTCTCTGTTGCCCCTGCCCGTATTGAATACCTCAAGTCTCCCGTCTGCCTTCTTGTCCTTGCTCCGGTCATGCGCAGGAGGCTCTGGTGGGGCTTCCGGGGCTGCGCTGGCACCGCAGCCCATTGTGCGACAGGCGTGCAGAAGTGACGTGCAACGTGCGGGAGTGAGTCTGCGCTGAATGTGTGCTGTGCTGTGCTGTGCTGAAGTGTGTCCCGGGCTGCGAATGGCTTGTGATCTCTGCCAGCTGCACGTGTGTGGATGCCAATGGGCAGGGCCTTCCTAAAGCTGGCGGAGGCAACTCGAACCAGTCTTGTGACCACGCACACTTGTCAGTAAAACACACACGCGTGCTTGACAGCAATTGCCACAATTGCCACAATTGCCATACCTGGTCCAGGACGAACATCTGTGTTGGGTTTGGGAGTCCACGTTCCTATGTCGTACCTGGCCCGCTGGCTACAGGTTGAGTGTAGCCGGGCGCACCAATGGCGCAGAATGCAGAATCTTGGCCAAGATGCGGCAGCTGCGAGCGGTCCTGGTCTGTTCGGTCTGTTCGGTCTGGTTGGTCTGTTTCGCCACCTGGTTCAGTCTGTTCCCTTTGCCCGACACCCAATCTGTATGGTCTGTCTGATCGGTTGCGACTCTCTGGGTCCTTCCCCATCACTGACCATTTTGGTGACCATGCCTGCATCTGAGATGGCAGCTGCTTTTAGCTACAGCCTTGATGCCTGCAGGGGGTTCTCCCCGCCAAAACTGGAAGGGACCCTGTTCCTTGGTCACAATGCATCACAGCGCGTTGCCACGTACCACCACGGTGCTATGTCGCTGCGCTGTACTCAGTATGGAACTCGAGTTCCACCAGTTCAGGTGGTTCCGGTGCTAAGCAGGGCCGCCTGAACGAAGACTTGCAACAACGCATGCAGCCCGTGGAAGGGGCGAATTGAGGCGTAAACCCGCTTGATCGAGCTTGAGACCACTTGGGACTGAAGAACCTGTCCGCCGCGCGCTGAGCTGATCCATGCAGCGCTCAGGCGCTCAGGGCACTGCACGCCGCGGCGCCCGCACTCGGCGCTGTACCTCTCAAAGTCCCGTGCCACCAACTCAAGTCGTCGCCCCCGGGCACTCCCCAGGGTCTGGCGCCCTCGGCCTCGGCACTTTCGCACTTTCGAGTTGCGAAGGCTTTTTGGGAAGCGCGCTGAAGTGAGCTGGAAGCCGGTGTCCATGTAGGAAGCCTTTTGCGACACCGTGCAAACTTGCGGGATTGCCAAGCTAGCTGGGGCCGGCGCATCAAATCCAAACTCTTCCTCACGCAGGCTGTCAGATGCAATGCCAGTCAGAAAAAAACGTCGTCCTGTCAGGCGATGTCATACTCCACACCTTACAACTTGCTTTTCAACTGGCAGCCCAGAAAACCTGGGAATGGCTTCCGGGTTTGCAGCCGGTTTCTCCCGCAAATGCACGTTGTCCTGCCAAACCTCAGCTAGACATTTGCTGCTGCATGCGGGCCTTGACGAAAGAAACGCCACACAAAGATACGCGACACATCATTGAACGACGAAATTGGAAGAATCAAATGCAAGCTGGCGTGATCTGGCATGCTTCGGCGTTGAAGTGTGTTCAGGCCATGGCGTATTGGCCGGGGGCGGGTGTGCCCGTCTGCTTCGACCTCAACGCTGGCGCGCTCGCTGAATGCTCCTGTCAGAGTGCGCCTGAAAAGCGCATCGCGAGGCGAATGAATCAGAAAAAAATCGGGGTGGACTTCGATGACTGCGGGACCCACCTGATCGGTGCACACAAAGAACAGGTAGTGGAACCCAGTAGCAAAGCCCATTGGCTGAGCGGGTGCAAACGGGTTGCAAAACAACGGTAGAAGTTGAGGAACAAGCCCAAGATTTCCTCTGTGTGGGTATGAGCAAACAGGAGGAGTTGCTAAGTAGCGGTGTACCCATTCACTCGTTCCATGTGTGCAACCACCACCAACACACTTACCCGGGACTTGCAGCACAATCCCTCAGGCATCAGGTTCTAGCCTGAGTATCTTCTTCACTTGCAGTACCAGGCTTTATCGAATGAGATAAGCTGTCATCACATAGACGAGGCTTTGCGGAGGCCTACACCAGCGAAGGCTGTCCTATCGGCAGCACTGAAGAGACACTGCCGCCAGGAACTCAGGACCAAAACCAGACTGGGTGAACAGGCTGACTCAATCCAGGATCCAACACTGCGATCACCCCGCATCTTCTACATTTTTTCGCCAAAAACGAAGATGGACATGGAGGTCTGATGGGGGCCGAAGAAGAGGAGTCCTCGAAGGAAGGAACTCATCTCCTATGAGCACTGGCAGATACCAAGTTCACTTTTGCAAATGGAGAGACATTCTTGAGCCGCGCCGACACTTTTCAGCACTGGTCAAATGAGGAACTTGCACATGACCATTGCGCGCGCTCGAAGATCATATGCGAAGCCTTTCGGCAAAAGAGAACCAAGGTTCCAGCGCAGGTGCAGGACATGCCCTTGTCCATCTTGCGGGGGCAAAGCTGAGGAACTTTGGAGAAATCGATGTGCAAGGCCTCAATCATAATGTCTCTGACGACAGCGAAAGCATCACGTTTCCGATTTCCTCCTGCAGAACATGCAGCATCAGAAGTTGTATGCGCTTTCAAGTCAGTATCAGCCAAAGAGGACACAGCCACCTCAAAGATCATCGGGACAGTTGGATAGTTCACTAGGGAGCACTTCACGTCACGCCTCGAAAAGCACTGTCACTTGCCTTAGGCAGAACCCACGAATGGATTGTCACAGCCAGATGAGTTGAAGAAGCTTCGCCTCCAGGCACTTAACTTGCCAAAGTCAATCTACGACCTGTTCGAAAAGGTTTGAAGTGAATGTGAAGATTGCCAAGCCAAACAGGCACCATCAAGAGGCAAGACAAGTGGAGTACGAACAGACATTTTTGCTGACATGACTTTCAATGATCTCTGTCAAGCCCGCCTCGGAACTGAAGAGGAACTACTTCAATCACCTGCATCCTAAAACCAGGCCTTCACAACGGAGACATGGGAACACTTCTATCCCGCGATGATTCACCAATCAAAGACTACGGCTATTGAAGGCAAAGCTCAAGATCATGTTGAACTCCATCAATTCAGGAACAGAGTCCACTTCACTCAAGAAGATCACCCGACAAATTCGCAAGGCCGATCAAGACAGGAGATGGGTGAACTTTGGCAAGAAGCTGCGCTGGAAGCAACGACCTTTCGTCAAAGAAGGCAGGTCTTGATCCTGCGACACGGTTTGTCAAGATCACGTCCGCTTGGCACCAGGCGAAAATCAAGTCTTGCAGAAGGAACAAGGAGGCTCCTCAGCCGATTGCAAGACAACCTCTCTCCATTCCAGAACAAGCACATGGGACTTGCGCCAGGAAAGGGAAAATTCTATTCCATTTGCAGAAAGTGCAAGATTCAGCCAGTGCTGCGCGCTCTGATCGAAGGTCGGACTTCCATTTGACATCAGAAATGGAGTTGATGTCAGGACCTCGAAAGTATGACATGAGGGAAATCAGCAGGCGCTCGAGATCATCCTTACGACAGCAGTGCGCAGGCCATTGTGAAATACGCAGAACATCCACGGCAACAACGCTATACCCCGACTGTTGAATTAGTGGCACTATCCGCAAGATATCAATTGAAGCACAGACGGTACTTCATCATCGAGAAACTTCAAAAGTCCAGAACCTAGTACTGCACTGCGTGCAGCAGCTGTTCTCGTTTGGACTGATCCTGAATCAAGACGCAGACGCATAAAGGAGGTAGAACTGTCTTCAGACAATGCAATAATTTCACCAGCACAGTGAAACATGAGCATCAGTCACCCGAAGGCAGCCCAGGGACAATTTGGACAGCGCAGCTTCTATTGAGTTGGGAGGTGCAACATCTATTGGTTTGACATGTGTGTGTTTGCGGCATGCAATCTTGGCTCAACACCTTCTCAGATCATGCAATCGCGCTTGCCAAAAAACGGCAGGCCAAAAGGGTGACCGGCTTCGCCCGTCCGCAACGTTCAGCCGATCTGCGCGCTTCTGAAAAGTCCGTGTTTTGCACGGCATGTCAGATAAAGTTAGCTACCTGCAGACCGCGGCAGATTCCAGCCAAAAGGGGCGTCGCTGTTTTTTGCTTAGCCTATGGACAATACAGTCTAGTTTGAAGCAGAAGTTTGTGTCGGGTTGTTCTTGCTGTTGCGTGGCCCACGCTTCTCAGACGCATTACACGCGGGAGACAAAAAGGGCCTCTGTGTGCTTCTGACCGCTACAACAAACAGCTTACGACCTCCATGCTAGACTTCTTCAAACTCTGACAAGCTCCTGCCGTGAAGCAGATCCAGGGATCAGGGTGCGTAGGATGAGGAACGAACCAGATAGGCCCCAGAGCTCTTTCAGGCAGGAACTTGATGCCTGAAAGGCCAATTGTACTGGGAGCCCATGGTATATGTGTTGTTGCACCTGGAGCGAGTGCGGCAAGCTCAATTTCCGTGCTTGTCAGAAGGCAAAATGTCTGCCAAACACAACACAAAACAGACGCAAATTTCTTTGCCTCTGCCATCAAGGGATGCTCTCAAGGCTCTGCGCCGTAGCCTTTTTGTATGCGGCATAACCCGTGAAAGAAAGGACGTAGATCGATTTCGCACACATCAACACAGTTGTTGACTCCGACATGTTGAATTTGGTTTCGTATCTACATTGCTTGCGCAAAATGAATCGAAAAGCCAACTTCGCGCACGGAGAATGGCAGCAAACAAGTTGACGCATAATTGTGTCAGAAGGGTTCTGCGTCTTGAGTTCTGAAGACACATTGTCTTGGAAAACAAGGACTGGTGTGTCCTCGTGAAAACACCTACTCACTCGCAACGAGATTAATGTCGCACTTGGAACAGCCCTGTAGGCGGTGAGGTCGGGATGTCGATTGGTTGGATGTATTGTCGCGCCATTGGGTGTTGCAGACCTGAAACGGATCATCGCTTGAGGAAGCGGATCATATCTTGTGTAGCACTCGCGCTTGCTCTAGCTAGTCTCGAATGTGGATCCCTCATTCCAGTCCTTCCGTCACGGCGGGTCTTCTGATCGCTGATCTTCTTGCGCTCAGGCCTGCTCTTGATATAAGCCACGAGGGGCGCACACGCCGGTCACTATCGTCTCCTGAATTCGCTAGAACCTCACTCGTGATGCGCTTGAAACGTTCTGCAGAGGATACCGCTCTAACTTGCAGTTTTATCAAAGCTCTCTTCTATCGGTTGTTTTGCCCTGGCCGCAGACGTATATAATTCACCACGCAGTCAGGAAAGGTCCTATCATCGCTTGATCTCTTGGTGAATAGGACATGGCAAGTGACGAATGAATCTCATAAACACCCCCAAAGTTTACCTGTCCCAGCAGCGCAGTCATGATCCTCATCTGCAAGGTGATCAAGGTGAGACTATCTTAGGGCTAGGTTCAAACTGTTGTCGTACGGCCGTCAGGCAGAAAGGAGCAGCTACAATGCACACAGATTCTACACACGTGTTGCTTCATCGATGAGAACCCGAAGGCTACGGAGCCAACACCTTTGCTATGGTCTGTCACTACCGTCAGATCGACAGGATCAAGTCCAAGCGCAATGCGCAGTCCTTATGTGAGCATTTGGGCATTCCCCCTACAAGTGAACCACCAAGTATCATTTCACGGACTCTGTGGAGAATCGAGCGCGCTAGACGAGACTGGACGGCTCAGCTAAATTGTATGAGGCGATCGTCGAAGTTGCTTGAGTAGTCAATTTGTTGCGGACGCAGACGCTTTCTTTGATTGCATGCATCAATATTCAAGATTGCCTGTAAGAACTGCCTTGGTCAACTCACCTGCTTTGGCCGAGTGCTTCGTGCATGTGCAAGGTCGTGCGTCGTCCACTGGCTCTCCGCCACAGCATTTGAAAAAAGGGCGTGGCTTCTTTGTGCATGTTGTCGAGGCTGTTGTTGCGAGGTTATTTCGCGTCCGCAATTTCACCTGCGAAACTCAGCAACTGTTGTTGGCATGGTGGTTGCTGTGACCTTGTGTGTCTCATAGTCGATTCCGACGGGCCCTTGCAAAGATCTTGTTCTTCAGCAGAAAGATAACACGCGCTCTTTGGGATGATCAATATGTTTGGCGTGTCTGTGTTTTGAATTTTAATGAAGTGGCCCAACACGCACGCTGAGTGGAATGCCCTTGTGTCGTATGGATGGCGCCAACGTCCACAATGGTCGGTGACGCCATGCTCTTGATGCTGGGCGATTGCAGCAAATTCGGTTGACCTTCATCAACATCCTGCGTTTTTCAGACGCGCGATTACAGTACGTGCACCATGCTCGTCACACACCAAGGGTGTAAGTGTCAGTTTTTGGAGGTTCTTCTTAGCCGTCGGTCGCCATTGAACATCAAGCTCGCGTGCTGTCTCGTCACCGCAGCGTCTGTCTCAATCACCGCGCGCGATTTGCGATCGCGCTCAAGCAGGATGTGCCACCTGCCCAGGAAGTGGCTGACAAAGGTGCCCAGAGCGGGAGGATGTAAGAGGTTCAAGGCAAACTGAGACGCACTTGCCCGGTGAAATGAGAAAGTGGTCTAGTAGCAGACCCCTGACTACGGAGCACAAACCAGTTTGGGGTTTGGAATCAAAAGCCTGTCCAAACATTCGGGTCTGTGGCTCGGGGGCGTCTTCCACAAGAACAATCAGAAATCGATGTTGCAAACTTGATGTCCGTCCTGAAGTTCATGGTGCGGCTGTCGAAGCCGGCCTCAGGTAAGTTGGAGCCGTCTGGCAACGTGCGTTGGCAGCTTTTGAGCTCGTGCCTGGCATTGCCAGGTCTTCCACCAGGACTAAGTCATCAAGACCTAAATCCATGATCAGTGTTTGCTACACTTTCCACACGACCCCTTGCCAAAGGCCACCGCGGTCGCCATCACGCGCCTTGAGTGACACACGGCCGCAAAACCAAGGCTTGTGAAAACCCGCCTTTGCAGCTTTGCGACGCATCGCAGTGGCACATCCAAGAGACGCACCGCAAAAGCCTAGAGACCCACATTTTGACAAAGAAAGCCTTCTGCAAAACTTCATGAAGCTTGCCGCGCGCGGGCGCCTTAAGCCGAACACGCGCACGCTCGCCCTACACTCGTGCCCACGCACAGCATGGCCATGTCGTATTTGTCAAGACCCATCCCTCCACGAATTGGGTTCTGGGGCGCGCTGCGAAACCAGCTAGCTGCTCATCTGAATGCAAGCATGCTGAGCCGAGTCAACCAAGAAGGCACACAAAACCCAATCTCACCCAAAATCTCTAGCAATACAATGATAAACCGCCCCAAGTTTTGCCAACACTTGTTTACATTGACCTAATTTTCGCATAGTCAACTCCGGCCATGCTCCGCGTGCATTATGGGGCTGGTTTCCTTGCAGGAAAGATTTCTGTTCCTGGGCCCTTCAACGGCTCATACTCAAAAGTTGCATTCTCAGCACTTCTCCCTTTCAAACCAATGGGGGTGCTTGCTTTTCAAGGTTTTATTAGGTAAGGCCTTGCTTCTGGTTGCAAATCAAAGAAGCCCCCAGTAAGAGAGAAAA
This sequence comes from Effrenium voratum, assembly GCA_963377175.1. Taxonomy (NCBI): domain Eukaryota; class Dinophyceae; order Suessiales; family Symbiodiniaceae; genus Effrenium; species Effrenium voratum. The sequence goes on along the minus strand of CAUJNA010003529.1, from coordinate 344,643 downwards.
ACTAGGTGCATTTGATGACGCTAGTTTGTTTGGCGATGACTATTCAAATGAGTTAAGAGAATGTTAGGTATCTGGTGATTTTAGTCTTTTCAGACGGCCAACAAACAGGAAAAACATTAACCAACAAAAAGTCATGTAAATGAAACTAATGATTTAGATGCCTCAGAAAGCCACTAAAATCAAATTCAATAAGCCTTTAATGAACTCAATGGTTTTTGAATAAGCACTTACTGATTTTGGCCGCCTGGCACATTAATTTCATCAAATGCATCAAAATTTCAAACAAGGAGTTTGCCTGAGCAAGGGCTATGTTAATCAAAGGAAGTTTAGTAAGAAAACTTCCGTAATACAAAAAGTTGAACCACAAGATCCGGACGCACTCAGAAGTGAAGACAGTCAGCACGGAGAATCGCGAAGCCACGGTCTCGCCACGGTCTTGCCACGGCCTCGCCACGGTTTCGGAACTGTAATGCTCGCGCAGACGTGTTCGGAGGTCTATTTTGCGGTTTGCGTGGCAGGCGCAGCACTTTGGCAACCTGAGGTGCAGATTTCGTGGCAGGCGCAGCACTTTGTGCCCGTGCAAGGTCAAATGCACACTTCGTGGCAGGCGCAGCATTCTCGCTACAGATTTCGTGGCAGGCGCAGCACTTTCGCAAGGTCAAGTGTAGATTTCGTGGCAGGCAAGAAAGAAACGAATAAAGAGTGAAAGAAAGATAGAAAGAAAACGAGAAAGAAAGAGAGAGAGAGAGAGAGAAAGAAAGAGAAAGAGAAAGAGAAAGAGAAAGAGAAAGAGCAAGAGAAAGAGCAAGAGCAAGACAGAGAGAGAGAGAGAAAGAGCAAGAGAAAGAGAAAGAGAAAGACAGAAAGAAAGAAAGAAAGAAAGAAAGAAAGAAAGAAAGAAAGAAAGAAAGAAAGAAAGAAAGAAAGAAAGAAAGAAAGAAAGAAAGAAAGAAAGAAAGTGGACTTTCTTTCTTTCTTTCTTTCTTTCTTTCTTTCTTTCTTTTCTTTCTTTCTTTCTTCCTTTCTTTCTTCCTTTTTGTTCAATTTTTCTTCTTTGTTTCTTTCTCTCTCTCCCTCTCTCTTTATTTCTTTCTATCTTTCTTTCTTTGCTCCTTCTTTCATCTCGCTCTCTATCTCTCTCTCTCTCTCTCTCTCTCTCTCTCTCTCTCTCTCTCTCTCCCTCCCTAAGCAACCGGCAGTCTGCAACCTTAAACGCAGGCCGGACAAACATTGCACGTCTGAGGCGTTCTCCTCTCGTCATACAGTAGGGGTCGTGGTAAAAGGGGGTTGTAAGGTGAATGATCTGCGCTGTCTCACGACTCGATACGAGCCCTTTTGCTTTGCTACACACGATTCTAATATCAAGGTCTTGAGCCAAATGCATTCGCATGTGCATGTCGGCTGCACACAAAGCACAATTCCCTCAAAGGTTTAGGGCCTTAAACAAGGGGAAGTAACAGGGTGACCCTCAGAACCTGCCCTTAGGATGTTTTAGCCTGCGGCTCGGAGATTCTTGGCATCCCCCATCCCGGGCTTGGGTTCATCCCTGGGTCGGGAACCAATCACAAACGCATGCCGACACGCATGGACGCACGGCTTCTCTTTTTCAATTCAGTGAACCGTCTCTGCACGAGTTTGACCAGGTTCTGTAACTTAACATGAAATGAGAATGCTACAGGTCTCTTACCGGACCTGATGGCAATGGTGCACATGCAGCAAGCTATCTACAAGGTAATTGTACAGATCCAGGGCAGTCTGCAGAAAACGAATATCCATGACTAACATAGTCCATCACCAATTTGTAACCAGCAATAATTGTAGCATCGAATAATCATTGACCACCAAATACCTGGCATCTCCAGAATAGTAGTCGCCGATGACGATACTGTACGGAAACAAGAAAACATTCTGTGGTGATCAGTGATAAACGCAAGTCTCATGCAGATACTTTTGATTTGCCAAGGATGCCGCGCACGACGAGTACCACAAGGGCTGGCCATGATACCACGCACGATGAGTATCACGATCCCATTGTGTAAAAATGCAAATTCGAGTTGATCCCAAACGCGGAAGAAATCGTAAAGAAAATGCTTGATCATGAGTGTGATGATTCTGCGATGGCCTTTCTACTCGCCCTCCACAGGAACCTTTCTAACAGAAAATGTGGTGTCTCCTCGGTCCGATTGATCTTCTCGATAAAACGCGAGGGTAAATGTATATTGCGAGAAAAGCACAATTGGATAAGAGGAGTGTCGACCTCTTTGACGCTTTGAATGCAAATGATGGCGCCAAGCTCAAGTTTCAAGAACTTGCGTCCAATGTTCACATCTGTTCGGCATGTAATCGCAATTGATGCCAAGGGCGATGCATCGGAGTATCGTGTCGCTGACGAAGGCAATGTCCTTCTGGTGGCTGACACCTCTGAACTGCTCTGCTTTGATACAAAGTATATTGCAGGCGGTCCAAATCCGGCACATGATGTATAGCCCTCTCAGCCTCACATTTCTTAACTTAGGAGCGGCAGTGACCTCTTCACAGGTGGGCGGGATTGGAATGTGCTGTTCCTCGACTTAATTGAAAATCCAATCGTCCCTCCCGTTGATCGCGATGTAGGGACAAGGCTCCTTGACCACATCTGCCTCGTTGTTGGCAAATACCTTCCACACTTTGAAAAGCACGATGCCAATGAATCCAGAGAGGTATGATGCCTCGCCGGCTTCGTCAACGCAGATGGCCTTGACTTGCAGGAGATGAATTGCGTCCACATCCTCCTCTGGGTTGTCCGGACAAACTCCCGCATCTTCATCGTCGATGTCCATCCCGATATCCGACAGGATGTACGATCTGCCTGCAGACCGTTCCTCACTCATCTCATGGGTGTCGGGTCGTTCTTCTTCGGCGACGAATCGCTCAGCATCTTCCTTTGCTTCTCGCTGAGCTTGTTTCACTTCCTTCATCCACATGGATCACGAACTTGCCGGTGGAAATGAACTCACATTCGCATGCCGTGCAATAGCAAAAAACCCTTGGAATAATGATAGCGCATGCTGGGCATACTCTGTTGGAAATACTTGATGGATCGTCCTCGCGGTAGACAATGAATCTGCTGAGCAAATCCCTGATCTCTACCAACGAATTGTTCAAGGCCTCGGGCACTCCGATGTTGATGCACGCATCGACGACCATCTTCTTCAGGATGTCAGCATCTGCAGAGTCTTCATCGTCCAGGAAACTGTTGAGGTTTCCAGAAAGTCCGCTGGGGTCACGCTCCTTGAGCCCTGGACAGATCTCGCTCTCGACGGCGCGGGAGTAGATCCGCCTAACCTCTTTCACAGGTCCTTTCTTCGTGGACTTGAATCTCCAGATTGCCCTTATCTCTTTGAAGGGAATGGTCTCGAAGGCGACGATCGTCCCACCCGATGTGACCCCTGATTGGTACCCGGACAATTTCCTTGTTGGCACGTAGATGGCGATGAGGTCATCTCCCTCCTTAATATCGTGCATTGCAGTCTTAGTCGAGATGTTCTCGCTGTCCCAAGGTGCGTGCAAATACTCCAAAGTGTACCGCGAACCTTCGCGCACTGTCATTGCCGCCAGGAACGATACCTCTCAAAATGATACCTTCCAGGGCTGATTGCTTTGTCACGTGAAATGATCCGTCCAAGCGATCGGACATGTTCGGGAACAATATGTTGCAAAGTTCAGCAGGACGAGCGAATCCGAAATCCGAATGCCCTGATGACGCTCGAATGCACCATCGTTGCCACCATATGCCATGCTTGCGACGAACCCCAGCGATGTCGTTCTTCGACCATCCAGCCGCTATGAGACCCGTCATCGTCTCCATGTCGATCTCCTGATCAAACTTCGCAGCAAGGATCTGCAGTCTTGGCTTTCGTGCTTTCCGATCCTCCGATCTGATGCACACGGCGATGATTTGAAAATTGTCGCTCTTCTTGTACCGATCCTGCGGGAACGTGCCCTCACGACTCAGGATGTGGTCGATGTTCACCCATCCTCCGCCATTGCAAGGAATAGGGTTCCCCCACTTTTGGCCGATTTGATGTCGTAGGATCTTCACCAGTGCTTTTGATGTAAAGAACAAGTCTTGGTGGTGAATGTGAGATCCAAACGCTGTGGACTCACTGTACGGCCAATAGGGAAAACTTGTGTCTCTGTTCTGCATGTTCATGACCTCCAAGTGTAATCCGTAATCCCCTTGGCAGCGTGCGGGTCATACATGAATACCCTTGTATCCCTTCGCAAACTGCCTCATCACCGGGTTGAGGAATCACAGAGGGGCTTGCTCCACCAAACGAATCGAGCATGTGGTTGTACTCCTTCCTTCATGGTTCCGTTCGGATTCGTGTGTAGGTCAAGTTGACCAACGTGGAGTTCTCCTCCTTCTGCCAAATCAGCCATCTTGGAGAGGTTCACGACGTAGTTGTACTTGTGGAACTCCTCCCTCGGATAGAAAATCGGCTCCTCCGCTTCCGGTTGATGCGGTTTCTCATGAGGTTCGCTGGACATCAGAGCAATCTCTTCATCATTCTTTGCATGTCCCTTCATGGGATTCTTTCCCGCACTTCATGCAAATCTTGAGTTCGCCAGCGCGATCGCAAAGGTCCTCAAACATCCGCAACAGTTCTGCTCGTCTTGAGGCGATGTCCTCGACTCTCGATTGTTTGGCTTCAGGCTCCTCGGCATGATCGGGTTCACGACCACGATCAGTCTCGTCCTCATCGGACTCACCTTTTTGGGGGTGATGAACCGGCTTCCTCGATATCGATGAACGGGTTCGAGTACTCCAGTCTGTCCATGATGTCCCTGACGTTCCTGTTGGGAACTTCCATGTACTTGGCTGTGCCGCTTCTCTTCCTATTGAATGAGGCCCGTCATGTGAGAAGTCATGTTCTCCCTGACGAACTTTAGGAATGTGGCTTCTAGCATTGGTTGGTATTGGCAAACGTTCCCCCCTTTTGGCAATTCCTTTCCGAAGTAGGATATGACGTCGAAGAACCCGAGTCTCCAGTCCATCTCCCAACTTCTCTTCATTGTCGGTGGAGAAAACACGATACGCCTGTTCTTGACCTAGGAACCAACGCATCCATGAGGCGTATACAGCGTTTCCATAGTCGCGCCATACACGGAATTTGGTCTTCTTCTCTTTCGGAATGGGTGACGATGTACGACAACTTGTCAACCCACAGTTGCTTCCCATTGCTACTGCGGAAGAAGTCGGCAAAAGAGTCCCCATCGAGCGTGATGCCACCGATTTGCAACAGCTCCTTCGCGAACTTCTTGTTGAACAGATTCACGATGAGAAATTGTACGAATCCGTCCGTGTCCCCATCGAAAACGCTTTCAAGCTCGTTGATGTCACCGAGCACCAGGCTGCATTGAGCAAATAATCTTTTCATGATGTTGGGGCGGTCAGCTCCCTTGTACATGGTATTCTGCTCGATCAGCCCGTTCGCGTGGCAGTTGATACATGTATCCGCATTGTACTGATGGTCGGCCGTGGATTGAGCTCCCTCTGCATGACATTGTGCGCACAGTAATTCCGCAACGTCTTCGAAGTAGTACCACTTCGATCGCATGTCGTCGCCGTCCTCCTTGCCGAACGCTTTGCCTTCTCTTCGCTGCTCTTCATGATACGTCTTCTGTTTGTTGAAGCGAGCAGTGAAGTCCGGCTTGTAGTGATAGCAGACATTACCGCCTGTTGCGCCCTGAGGCACATTGAATTGCAGCGGGGACACGCCCACGCATGCATCTTCCAGGTCGGAAATCGTTTGTGCGTCCAGCGAAAGTACATCCATGATCATCTCGACGATGAGCTTCTTTTGCAACACGTAGAAGAGCTTGGAGTCTCCGGCGCAGCTATAGCTGCAATCCGTCAATCCAGATACTTGCTTCCAAGCGAGACCACGACGCACGCGTTCGCGCACACTTCCATCACTTTCGTTGCCGTCAGCATCAGGTTGCCAATGCTCTGATGGAATTCTGGGTGGTTGTTGCAGTTTGCAACGGATTGCTTCTATCTGCCGCCACCCTTGATCGTGTTGATCAGTCCTCTGATACGAGCAACAAGCGGTGTGTTTGCACCACGTCTCATATTGTTGGGTGCGTAGTAGGATATCTCGATGACATTGTTCCATCCATTGTCATGCATGTGGGATTGGAACGTCCTGATGTGCTTCCCAGTTTTCTGCTGTGCATCAACATCCCTGATGATGGTCTTGTTGCCGCCAACGTACTCCATTCTCTCACGATCGTTGCCCCCAAAGATCTCTCTGAGTCTTGCATGTAGGAATAGGACACATCCCATAGCAATAGACGCAGCGAACAAGGCATCGGGGATAGTGGGGATCATCTTGATCTTCCCGGTGATCGTCAGCTCCAAGATGCTCTTGGCTGTGCATTGTGGTTCGCGTCTAGCAGCGAAAGCCACATACTTGGCAGAGAGGGTGAGCAGTTCCAGGTGTTTCTGCACATATTCGTGGTTCCTGCACCTCGTCCTTGTCTAGAACGCCGTTGACCACGCTTGCCTTCGGAGTGCGGTAGGTTTGGACCCAGTATGCATCCTGGAATGCAGTGAACCTCTGTTTACTCTTCTCCAACCAGAGCGTTAAAGGCTGTCCATCAATATCTTTCGTGAGCGCCGTCATCAACTCCCAAATGTTGATGATGACCTTCACGATCTCGGGGTCGATGAAGTGCTTGAGGATGGGCGCGGGCTTTTCCTTCATCGAGTTCTCTGAGGCCACAACGGCGAGCGTCTGCGTCAACCTTCTTTTTCCCTTTCCCGCAGAAATCATTCCACTTCATCAAGCATTCCTGCTGGGAGAGATGGTTCAAGATTGCCTTCATGAAGTTGCTGCACCACGATACCGAGTATCCGGAGCCCTTTTGCACTTGTGTAGTCTTCATGGAGAAATACGCAGATGTTGCATATAATGCAGGCACGCCGGCTTCCGCAACCCATCTCGCAGCAATCGCTTCTGAGCATTCTTCGTCTATTCTTGGAATGGGCCTGCTTCCTCGCAGCCCCTTCACATACTTAGAGAGCCCCACGCCTGGCCTTCGATGGAGTGTCGAAAAGGCTCTCTTCCGAGTTGATGAAGTCATCCCCCATCTTGAAGACCCTGAGCATCCGATTTTGATTAGAATCAATTAGCAAGCCTTCTGAGATTTTGATTTTTCACGCAACGTGGAAAATCAAAAGGCAACTTTTTGTAAAATGTTGATTCCAATTTTGATCCCGCAGTTGATTCCCTAATTGATTCCAGCTTTGATCCCGTAATTGATTCCACTTTTCATCCCGCAATTGATTCCCAAATTAACTTCCTAATTGATTTTCCAATTGATTTTGCAACAGACCCCTAATTGAAATCTTATGGTGGCATGTCTTGGAAAGAAGGCGGCTGCAGCCTTGGAAAAGGCTGCAAGTCGAAAGGAGGAGCAGCTGGCCTCTGCCTGCTCTTCAAGCCAGGAGAGGCCCGGGCTGGGCCAGAGCTGCAGGGAGCAGAGTTGCTCATCTGGAAGCAAAAGATCTGCAGGACAGCCTCGGCTTCGGTGGGGCAACTGTAGCCAAGGCTGTCTACAAGAAGCCTTCGCAAGCTTCTGGTGTTTTGAAGAGGCCCGCTGCCTTGGAAAAGGATAGCAACTTGAAAAAGGCAAAAGGCGGCAGGCAGCCATGGATGAGGATAAAGAAGATAGTTGCCTCCAGCCCCAAGAGGGCATATCTCACTGGCTCCACAGTAAGCTTGGGAAAGCTTCGCCTCATTGTGGAAGTGTCAGAAAAGAGGTGCCCCCAGTTCGAGAAGGTGATCGATAAAATCAAAGATGCCTTGGAAAGGGAGCATCTGACAAAGCAAGAGGCCCTCGATCTTCGAGCACCACTGTGCGCCAAGCACAGGTAGCCGCCTAGCCAGCACGGGTTGGACGCCGCAGTGTCGCTAGCCTGAAAAGGCTATGCAGTTCGCTTTGACTTGGGCGCCGCAGTGTCACTAGCCTAGCCTTGGAAAAGGCTATGTAGTTCGCATGCCCTTGGGAAAGGGCAAAGCGGCCGGCACGACAATTTTGCAGAAAAGGCGCTAGCAAAATGTCAGTTGCCTGGCAAAGCAGGACACACACCGTCTAGAAGGGTGTGCTGGCCCCCTTTGTTTAGTGAGTGCGTGTTTTTGTTGCTCCCCCCTTTCTTGAACAGTGTGCCCCCCACCGCAGCCGTTCGCGGCTCATGCAGCAGCAGGCAACACACCCACAGACACACACAGCAGACACACGCAGCTACAGAGGAAAACGACAAGCACAGGGCAAGGGGTGCTGGGACCACTAGCAGGACCCGGCAGGAGAAGCGGAAGGAGAAGCGCCTGGAGGCCTTGGAGCAGGCCGCGCAGAGATGCAAAGACAGGCTCCGGGAGGAGGCCGAGGCCGCCTTGGAAAAGGCGGAGACCGAGGCCAAGGCCTTGGAAAAGGCGGAGGCCGAGGCCAAGGCCTTGGAAAAGGCGGAGGCCGAGGCCAAGGCCTTGGAAAAGGCGGAGGCCGAGGCCAAGGCCTTGGAAAAGGCGGAGGCCGAGGCCAAGGCCTTGGAAGAGGCGCAGGCCTTGGAAAAGGTCAAGACAAGCGGTCCGACTCCGCCTCCAGCTCGGGCTGGAGAAGGGGCAAGATGGGCCCCAGGAGCGTCAGCGCCGAGCCAAGGAGGAGGCGCAAGGAAAAGGCCCTTGGAAAAGGCGAAAGGGCAGGATGCCGAAAGTGGTTTGGAGAGGCGCTGAAAGAGAAGGTGCGGGCCAAGGGAGGGGGGCACGTCCCGGACCCCCCGGACGATGCACCGGAGTTCATCAACGCATGTTCCGAACTGAAGATAGATTCTATCGCTTCCGGGCAAGAAGCAGGACAATTCGCTTGCCGAACGCACGAACCAGTTCATCGTGGACCAAACAACAGCATGTCTAGTACATGCTGGACTTCCAACATGTTATTGGATATATGCTATCACCGCGTTGTGCCACCTGATGAACGTCGAAGAGATCAACGGTTCGAGCGCATGGTTTCGATTACATGGAGAACATTTCAAGGGTGAAAGATCCCATTTGGCGCGTTGGTTGAGTTCAAACCGAGCGATGCAGGGGAGACAAGAGAGAGAAGTTCGAACCACAATGGGAAACCGAGAGAATGAGGACCCCGATCCCACTCTCTTGCAAGATATAGATCAGAGACAACTCGATGAGGTCCAGGAGATCGCTGGGATCGCGCATGACGAGAAAGGGGAGGCTGTCGAAGTCGTCGAGCCGGGGAGTAAGGAAGACAAAGATGCTGTTGAGGACGTCGCTGACCTACCCCATGTATCAACAGGGAAAGCTAAAGATTGTATCATCTACAACAGGAATGATCTTGGAAAGATTGTCAAACTTGATGCTCGTGGGAGACCCTATCCAGCCAGTGAAGATGGATTCAGGACGATGAAGACAACAAGTCCGGCAGGATTCACACCTGAAGAATGGGCAACATTGCGGAATGTAATTGATGTTGATGAAGAAGGAAAGCTTCATCCAAAGAAGAAGGATGGCACCGGTAGCTCGAAGGACGCCGCGCCTGCAGAAAGTACAAAGGTCAACGCTCCGAGCGCTAAGAGAATCAATGCTCAAAGAAAGATGGGGTGGTGATCAATGGTTGTACAACTGGGGCATACGGAAGAACACAAATAAGGTCAAGAACCCTGTTGAGGGAAAGTTCTTGGCGGACCTGGATTGGACGAGGATCGTTGTCAACGCGGTCGATGGGTCAGTTTTGCGCATGGGCTCCAAGCGTCTTCAAGATCTGACATTGGACGAGGTCTATGGGATCCTGGTAGTTATCTACGCATGGAAGTTTACTCCAAGGGAAGGTCTTGCATCTACCAAAGAACGACCATGATGGGGAACTGTCCAAAGGTACTGTGGTTCTCGGCAACGGCCATAAGGTCACCACTGTGACATACGACATGGAGCAGTTCCCGCGCTCCCGTGCCGATCTACCTCGAAGTAGCGGGCAACGTTGAGTTGAAAAAGGTTCCTACACCTGGCCCCCATGAAGAGACCAAGGATCACCCGTCGAGGGCTCCGATACAGATCGGGCCGTCGGTCGAGTGAGATTGGTGTGGAACAGAGTTCCCGCGAATGGTTATGAAACTCCATCATGCCAAGCAGGAGGGACTTCGGAAGGAGCTCATCCGGAGCCTGTTCGTGAACAACTCGCACCTCATGCAGCAAGTGTGCTAACAACAATATTATATGGTGCTAGAATAGCACGTTTTGCGTCTGGCGAGGAACATCACCAGGTGGACAACTGACGACGACAAGAAACTTCATCACACCAAGCATTGGAGGATGATTGGCTGGGTCGGAGATTTTGTCGAAGATATGTATTTGGCAGTTTTGCCGATGCTGACTTTTCTGGGTGCGTCGATTCTTTGTGGTCGACATCTGGCGGTCACATGAACCTACAAGGTCCCAATACAAGATTTCCTTTGTCCAGAAGCTCTAAGCGACAGGGATGTGTGAGTCATTCCACCCCTGAGGCTAGCTATGGGCATGCCTGCGCTCAGGTTGATGGAGCGTAAGGAGCCGAAATTTGTGTTCTTCGATGACAACAAGGGTATGATCAGTGTTGTTTGATCAGGTAAGAACCCTACTGTGGCATCTGGAACGAAGTCATAGTGTTGCTGTCACATGGATGCATGACATGTTCGAGCGGGACATGTATCTGGCCTATGAGGTTACGGACCGTATGGCTGCTGACATTTATACCAAAGCTTTCAGTGATTCCTGCACGGGAGGATCATCATGGGCGAGATTGAACACAACACGAGGACCAACAACCAGCAAACTCATCCAAAACAAACAGCTTGAATTTTGGAAGTTGTTCAAAGTGTTTTCCCAATTGAAGCGGCATGCCGAATCCAAGAAAGCCGCCATACTCTTTGAACTTCCCAAAGGCTGCGAATATTGGAACGACGAGAGGTTGAAGAAGCAGATCAAGAACGGAGAATCGCACGAATTTGACGTGTGTAGGTACGGATTGAAGCAAAGGTGCGCCAAGAAACCCCTGCCGATTCGGAAGCCCTGGCGTGTCATTTCTTGGAACTTTGACCTCGGGGAATCCCTTTCTAAGAAGTGCAATGGCAACCACAGTCATGGACCTTGTGCTGGTAGGGAAACCTAGGATACCCAATTGTACACTTCACTGATTGTCAACGTTATTCTGCGCCGTTTTGCTGCTCGAGGCAAATGTTCGCGACATCATGGAGTGAACCTGGCTTCACCTTGCATATTCAAAGGCTTCGTTGAAAAGAAGGAGCTGCAAGGAGGGAGATCTTCTACCTCCACATCGCCGTCTACTCTTCGTACATCATTTCTGCTTTAACGAGGAGAACAAGGTGAGTGTTGGTTGCATCTCGGATTACCTGTTGAAAGGTGGTGGTCTTGCACCCCTCCTGGAGCAGGGAAATCTGGACTAATTGCTGAAGGGTGGTGATCGTGCACCTGGCGGGAAGTCTGGAGTGATTGGAGTGGTGCAGATTCATATTCCTTTGTCTACGACTTTGCTGGATCGCGGAGCTGTACATCCCCTGAATCAATTGTCAAAATCAAAATTGGAATCAATATTGGGATCAATCTTGTGATCAATATTGGGGCCAATATGGGACCAATATTGGGATCAATATTGGGATCAATATCGGGATCAATATCGGGATCAATATTATAAGTCATTCCGCACGTTTTTCTCTTCAGGCTGCACATCGGAATGTGACACTTTCGCGCTGTTCCAAGCGCGCAGCTTTCAAGCTGGTGAGCTTTTCCAAGCTGGTGGCTTTTCCAAGCTGGTGGAGCAGATCTAGGACTCCCAGATGTCCTTGCTGCACTCCAAGAACCTATGACTTGAGATGATCAGGTGCAGCCCACAAATCCAATGAAAAGAACATCCCATTTTCATGCATCGTCGACCACTAGATAACACCGTCGGCGTTTCATCCAGAACAAAGGGTTGGACTGGTTCCTTCAGCTCATTCACGTAGTACTTGATGGAATCCGAAGTGGATGTAGTACCATTTGCCGTTTGGAAGACAATCTCGTCCTTGTCTTGAACAATGTCCACACCGAGGGAGGCCGCCTTGGATTTGCCGATCAAATCATGACCACACCCTGTGTCCATCAGCCATTTTACTCCCTTGCATTGGCTTGCAGGCAGGGCGAATAGACTTATAGGTTGTCCGTGTTTCCTTTTCCATTGCACGACTCCCTCTGTAATCTCGTCGTCCTACTTGTCATTCTCGAAAGTGAAGGTTCGCGCCTTGTTCATTGGCATCTTGTAAGTTCGATATATGTCATTGGCCACCTCACTCGCAATCTCGGTTTTGATGAGTGCCTTCTTGTGACTATATGCAAGGTGTCGTCGATGATTGGGACGCATCATCAAAGAATCCCTTGTACCACATCGAGTTATTCCGCCACTGTTCGTACGTCATTGTCAAGAATCTCTTGAAACCACATGTACTTCTCGGGTATGTCAGTCTCTCCTGACCACCGCGAAGATTCACTCATGGCGTCTTCGGCATCACGATCGTGATACACAGTCTCGACCTCGGCTTCACTCTCTTCAGCGCCTTTGTCATTCTTTTTGGCTTCCGAAGTCGTGGCTCTCTTGACAGTGATAGCGGGCATTGCGATGTGAACCTTTCTCACAATTGCCGGAGCTGCTGCTTTGGGCTTGGCCTGTGCTTTGGCCTGTTGCTTGGCGGTAGGCGCAGGAGCGGATGCTTTGGGTTCAGCGTGCTATGTGCTTGCACTGATCCCCTTTCGTGCACTTTCCTTCCCTCCATGCGTAGCAGACCCTATCCCTCTTCGGTGAAGGAGTCCTCGCTGCTTTGCCGTCGCCTTTGCCCTTGCCTGTATTATTGTCCAACTTGTGCTTGTGTTTGGGGTTCTGGGAATATGGACAATCTTTCCCTTTGAGACATCCTCCTTCCTTCGTGTAGTGGAAGACGAACGGCCATTCCTTCTTCTGTTCAGAGCTCATGCTTTTCCCTTTTCCTTTTCCTTTGCCCTTCTTGTCGTGGTCTTTCGTTTTCGCTTTGGGTAGCACAGGTGCTGCTGTGTTTCCATCGTCTGGCGCAGCATTCTGGTTGCCGCTCAGCAGGTTTTTGATTGACTTCTCCTTCATGTCGTAGACGTAGTCCTCACGATCAGTCCGAAATTTTCGATCACTCAATCCCAAAAGGAAACGGTAGGTCTTTTAAGGGTGTACGCCCTGTAACCGCGCATAGGTATTGAGACAAAATTCCAGCTTTCTGCTTCCTTTGTGATCTTGATGTCCCGGAGCGTGATTTCTCTGGGTGTATCCTCCTTCCTCAGGTTGAGCAAGATGTCATACCATTTGTTGCGGAACACGGACATGTTCTTGTCCCCTGGGTATTCCAGTCTCATCAGATGTTCAATGGTGAATGACATATCCGATCGATCACTTGATCTGAAATGATGGCAATGATCTGCCTTCCCTTGATCAATCTGTTTTCTCTTTGGTATCGTTCGGAGTGCAGTTGAATATCGTGTACCACGTCCTTCGCATTCCTTCGCATCATCAGGCGCACTTCTGAGCATCGTCTGGAGCGAGCCATAATGTTCGCCTCCCGAATCGGCTAAAAATTGAAGGTCAGGATTCACAACGAAAGCACATGCCGCCACGTCCTTCGCATCATCAGGCGCGCTTCTGAGCATCGTCTGGAGCGAGAGGGGGGGATATCAGGATCCGCCGAAGCGCTGGCGCCTTCGAGATGTTGGGGCATCGCAACCCCGCACGCAAGGTCATCTGAGGTGACTTCGGATGCCCTGGTGCGAACTCTTCACTTGGCAATCAATGCCCATGGAGAAGGATATGGACGAGAACAAGGTGGTGAAGTCCCTCAAAGAAGCGGCAATGGGGATGACCAAGGAAGAACCAGCCGACAGAAAGACGCGCGGCATGTCCAGTGGAGTGAGACCGATGAGACAGCGGTCAAGGCCAAGGACATGGCTTGCCTTTGTGGCACGGAGCGCAGCTTGCCGTGGACGCCACCATCGTGTCTCCCCTCACGTCCGATGGAGCCGCACGCTTTCGGCGTGAGCCTTCCCGCTCGGTGGCCTGGCTTGAGGCCCGGCGCCGAAAGGAAACCACATACCCCGAGCTCCTTGGCAGCGACCGCTGCCGCTTGGTCGTGCTTGGTGTCGAAGGCGGCGGCCGTTGGAGCACAGAGGCTGCGGACTTTTTGCGCCTGCTTGCTCGGGCCAAGGCGCGCGCCGCCCCCGCGGCTCTGCAGCCTGCGCTTCGGTCGGCCCATGTCCATCGCTGGTCCGGCCTGCTCAGCGCCGCAGCCTCTCTGGCCTTTGCCGCCAGCTTGACCTGCGTGCCTTCTCCTGGCCTGAGCAACCTTGATGGCCCGGCGCCCGGCAATCTCGTTCACATTGGTGAATAGGCCGGTCGGTTTCTGTGCAGGTTCTCCTTGATGGGCCGTCTCCACAAGGACAACATCTGGCTCCGCCATGAGTTTCTGAACCTTCTTCTCCTCCCAGCATTTCGGCTCGCAGGCGCTTAGGGGACCCCGGGCACCAGGGCATTTCCCCCCCAACCCGAAAAAAATGCACAATGCTGCTCTTGATCCGGGGGCCAGCCCTCCACTTGCAGCACACCTATTGGCCCGGCACGCGGCATGCGGGAGGGCTTGGAGGCGCATGGGCAAGCAGCAAAGACCTCCGACGGCTCGAGTTGGTGAACCGAAAGTGCCGTAAGAACCACAAGCACAAACCCCTAATGGGAGGAGTAGCTGCAGACGCTGCGATCTACACCCCGCAGTTCGTCGAGGCGGTGATCCGAGGCATCAAGGCGGCGCTGGGCATCGTCAAGGATAAGAACCCACAGGCACCGGGAGCTTCCCAAGGAAGAGCCATTGGTGCAGTCCTTTTCGAGTACGCCCGCAACCTCTCCAACGAGAAGCTCGAAGAGAGCAACCAACCTCAAGCACTACTACCCCACCAATGGGCTATGTGGCAGCCAAGAAGGACCTACATCCAGGTCGTTTAGGAACGGAGCAAGCAGACCTTCTATCTCTTCTACCACTTCCAAGAAGACCTCATCTACTACCACCACTCAAAGCGCATCATCACCGAAGGTGACCTGGGCATGGCCAGCAGAGGCGGATGGAGGAGGTGATCTGGAGGAGAGTCTGCAGAAGAGGAACGCGAGCTCCTGTCCCAAATTCGGCGTGAGATGCGGGTTTCCAAGATGGACGCCAAGGAGGTGGAGCACTTTCGGAAAACTTCTGGTGGCCGAGACGGAGAATTCGACCTACACCCTTCCCTGCGGAGAGAGGTGCGCAAGATTCATCGCAATCTCGGCCACCCACACAAGGATCTACAGGGGAGATCCAATGGACGAGGACACACTTCAAGTGTCCAAGCTGCGAGACGCGGATCAAACCGTCACAGTGTCGCCCTGGACATCTGGTTCGAGCCCTGGAGTTCAACAAGGTTGTGGGCATCGACCAATTCTTCGTGGATGTTCACGGAACCAGCATGACGTGCCTGAACATGCTGTGCTGGGGAACCAACTTCCAGCTGGTCGGCTTCTGTAAGGACAAAACGGCCAGCGAGGTGTGCAATGTATTTTGCGAAGACTGGATTCGTCACTACGGCACGCCCGAACTCCTCAAAATGGAGCACGGTAAGGAGTTCATCAGCCAGAAGTTCAGCGACACTATCGGTCAACTGGGCTGTGCTCTGCACTACTTGGACTCCTACAGCCCAGGCGGAGTGGGCGGACCCAGAAAGCCGGCGGAGTCTGGAAGCAAAAATTCGACACCATCATGGAGGAGACCGCAGCGACCCTCGAACAAGCTAGAGAAGTGGCGGCTGCTGTCACATCAAGCAGGAACCGCTTCATGGACAGACATGGTTTTAGTCCGGAGCAGAGAGTTTTTTTTTTTTCGCGCGCCTTTTTCCGCAGCGTCTCTGTCGCAATTAAGGGGGGCCCCGGGCACTAGGGTTCTGCAAGCTGTTTTTTCGGAGGCCAGCTTCCTCGCCTGCACACGACGGCTACCGGGCCGGCAGCCGCGACGCCCCAGGGGAAGATGGGCACGCCGCGAGAAGGTCACTCAAGTCCGGGCAAGGCCCATCAAGGTTGCTCAGGCCAGGGGAGGGCAAGGAAGTGAGGCTGTCAGCAAAGGCAAGCGAAGCTGCAGCGCACAACAAGCCGGACCATCGGTGGACATAAGCACTTCGAAGGGCAGGGCGAAGGGCCTCCGGCGCGGCTCGGGCTCTGGCACGCGCGAGGAGGCGGAGAAAAGAGGCGGCCTCTGACCCCCAGCGGCCTCCGACCTCTACACCGATCACAACCAGGCGGCAGCGGGCGCTGGCAAGAAGCTCGGGGTAGGTTGCTTCCTTGCGGCGCCGGGCCTCCAGAAGGGCGACGGGTCGGGCCGGGTCGCGCCGAGAACGGGCCTCCCCAGCGGCGGTGAGCGGGGACACAATGGTCGTGTCAACCGCGAGCTGGGCCCCATTCCACAAAGGGAGCCCGTTGGCGATGACCTCGATGCGACGGTCATCAAAGCGAGAGACCGCCACATTGAGGTCACGGACAAGGGTGTTCGTGGTCACTCGAGCCCCGGCCTCGCGGCACACGCGGGCTGCTGCACGCTCGAGCGGGCAGCCTCGACTCCGGAGTGCACCAGACCGGGAGCACGCTGCACGGTGGTCGCCAAGAGGGTCAAGAGGGCGACGACACCGACAGGTGCGGGCGGACAGGGGCAGGGGGAGGCGGAGGCGCCGCAGGAGGAGAGCACGCAAGGGTTCGGAGGGGAAGGTGAGCTCAGGGCAGGTCGGAACGGTGGTGAAAGGCCGACTGCTGAATGGGCCAGTCTGGGAAAACAGAAGGGCCTGCGAGGGCACATCCAACTGAGCCAGGAGCTCCGTCTGGAGATGCGCGGCGACTGCGGCCGCAGCTGGCGCCTGCCAGCCCCGCGCGCTGGGTTCGGGCAAGTGGTCGCCTGGCTCATTGGACTGGGGGGGGGCTTGGGCACCGAGGATCACGGCATCCCATGTGGGCAAGTCAAACCCGGCCGCAGCAAGCGCTGCCTGTGACTGAAGCACGCCTCGGAGGGTGGGGCCGACGGGCTCGCCGGCTCCAAGCCTGGCAACAACGTCGGCGGCGAAGCGCGGGAGCTGGCGGTGCAGCACGGGAAGAGTGTCGGCCCACGAGGCCCAATACGCGGCCGGAGCGAGGGCGACCGCAGACCGCAGGTTGAGGCCACCTTGCTGGAAAGGGAGCTGGGCAAGGCGGAGCGCGTGGTCCGGGAGCGGGCCGGCCCCCAACAAATCCGCAAGGCAGGCGGCGACAGCCGCGTCATGGGCTTCCGCAAAGGCGAGCGAAGCCACAGGTGGCAAGGACCGCAGAAGGTGACAGCAGCGCGGGGAAGCACAAAACAGAAGCAGCAACCATGCGGACTGAAGGTCGGGCAGCGAGCGGATGCCTTGAAGGAGCAAGTCCTGCTTGGCGCGTGTGGCTTGCAACTGGGTAGCAACATATGCAGGATGGCCACAAGGAACCCCAAGTGCAACGAGCCCCTGTTGCTCGGGCGGCAAGGCTGGGTCACCGACCCACACCGGGGCGTCAGTGGAGCCAAGCTCACGGATGCCTGGCGGCTCGAGCCCGGCGGCGTTCCAAGCCCTTGTTTTGCCTTGGTGGACTTCGATGCGCGCATGCCGGAACAGGTGCTGGGACAGTAGGTCGAAAACCACACGGGCCCGGGCTGAGGGGACGATGACATAAATGTCATCGAGGTAGGCAAACACGAGCTCCCCGGGGCGAAGGTGGCGCTGGAGTTCTACCAGGGCCGGGTGCTGACCCAATGCATAGAGTGCTGGCATGAGCGGGTCGCCTTGTTCACCGCCTTCTGCCTGGTCGATCGCGTGCGGCCGACCTGCAGCATCATGCCACACAAACCGAGAGGGTGCCGTGTAAAACTGCCGCACGAAAGGGAGACAGGCGCTAGCACCGGGCACGCGGGAAAGACCGCGGAGCATTGCCAATTTAGTGTGGTAAAATAGAGGCTGTGCAGAATTGATCTTAGCATGCTCAGAATCAATATCCTGAATTGATTCTGCGACCCCCATAAATCGAAATTTTGATTGTAATCAAAAGCGGATGCTGACGGTGTCAAAAGCCCCAACCCCATCCACGGACAGGATTGTGGCATCAGGATCTGCCTCCGTGGCGGCCTGGAGGGCGTGCGCAAGAGCTTCGGTGCCGGCACGTGTGGAGAGGGCGAACTGAAACGGCTGGCAGGCCTCCTGCAGGTTGGACGAAAAAATTTGGGCAAGGGAACGGGCCACAAGCCGACGAAGGAAGTCACCGACCACTATGCCCCTGACACGGCCATTTGGTTTCTGCAGCGCCACGATGCGGCCAAGGCCAATGGCGGCGGCGATGCCGGGGGGAACCTGCGCCCGTGCGAGATCAGTGGCTGCTCGGACGAAAGCAAGACCAGATGCTTCGTCATCCAAAACAAGGCGGCACAACTCCGAGGTGTGGCCAGGCCCGCTGCTGCTCCTTTACGGGCACGGCGCAGGTTTGCAAGGAGCGTGTGGGCGGAGAGCGCGACAGGGGCCTCAGGCTGGAATTCCAAAAGCGCCGGGTCCAGGGGCTCGTACGGCTGGGCGGGTCGCCTGGCTGGGTCGCGCAACTCGGCAAGGGTGTGCTCCGACAAAGGGGCCAAGGGGCCGGCGACGAGGGCTGAGCTGGCTGCGGAGAGCTCTCCCTGGCTGACCAGCCTGGCTGCACGCTCCGCGCGGCGGTTTTGCTCGGGAGGCGAAACCGGCGGTTGGGCGTCACCCTCAGTGGCTGGGATGCAACGGGCGGCACTCTGAAGGAGCAGCTCCCACCGGCCGGCTTGGAAGTCCAAAAGCCGCGAGCGCCACTCCGGTTTTGTGAGGCGGTGGGTGCCAGGGGGGCGGTGGAGCAACAAGCGGGGCAGGAGCAGCCACAGTGTCCAGGCCCGCACCTGAGCGGGGGCATCCCCGAGCCGCGCGACATCAATTGCCCGAAGAGCCAACGAGAGCGCTGCACGGAAAGGTCCTCGGAGGAATTTGGGCGGGCACTGGAAAAAGAGACAGCGCTGTTGAAGGAGCACCTGCAAATCCACCTGGTCCAAACGGGCAAGGGCAGAACGAATTGGGGGGCTGTCTAAGTCCGGCATGCGTGGCAAGCCCGCTGGAGGGGCCTCCTGGCCAGGGAGGAAGGCCGGGGTGGGTTTGTTTATCCTGGGCTCACCACCCCAGCAGCGGTTTGTTTATACTGGGCCCGCCCCCCAGCGGTGCACGACGGCTTGTTTATCCTGGGACCGCCCCCCAGCAGTGCAATCCGTGGCGCCCGCCGCGCAGCCCAAAACAGAAGGGGGGGGCAGCCCAAACACCCAAAAAGAACAACAAACAAGGAGACCCAAAAGGGAGGGGCAGGCAGCCAGCCAACACAAACCTTGAGCCAAAATGGCTACGGAGAGTCTTTGGTCGATCCCTGAGACTGCCTGCTTCCATCATCTTGGACGATGCGCTGGACAAGGCGCTGATGGTGATGGCGGCTTCGGACCCGATCAAGCGCAACTGGAAGATCAGGGACATCACGGCGCAGGCATGGTTGAGGAGCCAAGACATTGGAGCGGTTGGTCGAGCGCGACGTGGCAACACCCGGAAAGCCGACGAGAAGCCACTGAAGCCAGGCCAATGAGTCTACGTCTACCGAGGCACTGCGACCTTCCGTGGATGGACGGGCCCGGGAGTTCTACTGGCTCAGAGCCCTTCACAGACCTCCTGGCGGGTGTCCACGAGAGGAAGACTCCCTCAAGTATGCCAAGAACAAGTTCGCCTTGCGATTTCGGAGGAGGAACTCGGTGCGGAGTTGGTGGCGGAATTGCGAAAAGAAATGCTCGAACAGCTGGAATCCGGCACTCAGATGGGCTACCGGGACACCACGAAGGAGGACTTCCCACAGGAAGAAAACATGGTTCCCGAAGACGAAGACCTGGTGCGCCTGCTGAGAGTCACTGGAGAAGGACCACGCGACCTCATCGTGAACCTTCGGGAGATCTTCGCGTACCGGAGGCAACCGGAGCACCGCGAGCCCTGACACCTTCGGATACGAAAGTATGGACTTGGAGAGCAAGGACTTGCAACACAGCCGAAGAGCCAGCCGACAGGAGGCACCCATGGAAACAGTCCCAGAGGATGACGACATGGGCCAGAACTTGGACACGCCCCTCCCTGCTGGAGAGCCGGGGTTACCTCAAGCACTACCACCACAAACTCCAAATCCACCTTCAACGCCAACGCCATCAACGAGCTCCACAGCAAGAAGCGCAAAAAGCGTCCGAGTGGACGAAGGAGGTCGAGGCACACTGGAGTTTGGACCGGCACCAAGGCGAGAGACCACGCGACAAACCCATCCGTATCTTTCCACCGGCCAACCACCTCCACTTCCACGACCACTGGAACCATCAATGTCCGACCGTGAACGCACCTTCTCCAGCCCTCGCGCGTGCACACGCACGCTGAGGGGTATGTTGCCGGGAGTCCTGCAGTCAGTGCTGATGGAGTCATACGGGGGCCACCAGGCTCTCAACGCAGTCCACATTGTCGCGTCTGAATGCGGGCCATGCCCAAGCGGGTCGGCGAAGGCTCCAGCGCGGCATGCGGCGCAGCCTCCCTTGCCTCGCTGCCCCACGCCAGCTTTGTGCGCCGTGAACAGCCGTCACCCGGCAGCAACACTACAGGATGTGCCGGGTTTCCTGCACTTGGCGCTGCGCGCTTCGCTGGTGCAGCGCAAGGGGCCAGAAGGGAGACAGGCGCTCCTGGATACGGTGGTCGCCTTCCAACAGCGTGACTGGCTCGCCTTGATGCACTAAAGTGCTGTGAACTTGCTCGCTGTAGCGGCGGGTGGTCAAGCAGCTGACGAGCGCCGCCTGCGGGCAGCCTGCGCGCGCGTCCGTAAGGGACCTTCCGGCAGAGGGTCTCGCGCGTTCTTGCTAGAAAATTTGCAGACGTGTTCGATGCTGCTACGCAACCGTTCCAACACGCGTTGGAAAAGCGCGCTGGCACAAACGCTGCCATGCTTCGCACTGAACTTGAGCTGTGGCAAAAAAACAACGGTCGTGTCGCTTGACGGGCGCAGCGCTTGCGACTGTGTCTCTCGCAAGGCTTTCTTTGCAAACCTTCGGGAAGTGGCGCCAAGCGCTCGTCCCGTACGTCCGGCATTTCTACGGATCATGCCGGGCGCCTCCGGGAGGTGCGTCAGGGCGAGGGATGTGAACAAGGGGACCCACTTGCGCCGGCGTTGTGGTCGGGGCTGCGTCTTCCCTCCAGCTGCATGAGGAGCTCGCCGCATTCCTTGATGATGTTTCCGCCATCACCACGTCGCAAGGAGCACGTTTACTGGGGCCATCGCAACGCACTGCAGCATCGCCGCCAATCTGGGCAGGGGGAAAAATAGAGAAATGAGAATTCAAGAAGTTATTATATCTACTATTTTTCTCCAACAGCAACACAACAAACAGAAAACATAAACCAGAACAACAAGCAAACAACATATATAAGCACAACCAACAACAAAAATATTTAATCACAGCATACAACATTAAATAATTCAAACAAGCATACCAACAAAACAGCAAAACTCAAAACCATCAAAGACACTCAACTCAAAAAAGCACATCAATACAAACAAAGCAATATACCAACAAAAAATATCAGAAGAATATCCAACAAAATAAAAACAAACAGCCAAAGCACGAACAATTCAAAAGAGCATACCAAGTCTAAACAGCAGACGTTGAAATGTTCCAATCTTTATAATCTGTAGGTATGGATGAATCATAATTTCATTATAATTATAACATATAAGGATATAAATGTTATGATCATAGTATGGTTATAATTTATGTTCAGGATAACAATTTATTTGATGATGAGTTGAGGCGCAAGGCGTGATGGGCAGAATGCTTCGACAAGACACCAATCCTAAGAATTTGGGACCCAAGTCCGAATCCTACGAACTTGGGACTCGAATCCCCGAATCCTACAAACTTGGGGCTGGTGTCTTGTTTCTATAATCCGTCAAACTCATCAAAATTTCGCAAATTGACTCGCTAAGTATATATATCTTCCTGCTTATGTCTTATATAGTTTTCACATCATTTTTCCTTAGTGCCCGATGGCAAACGTTGCGCAGTTTCAATTGGTCTATTATTCCTGTTTTTCCTGAATCTTTTTACGTATATCTCTAGGTTTCCAAGTTGTCATGTTATTCCAGAGCCCAGTTCTCTTTCTGTAAGGCATTCCATACTTACAATAATCCATATCTTTAAAAAATCCATATCTTTAAAATCAAACTCATCCATAAACCCCTGATTTCTGAATAATCCGGTTTTGAGATTTTCGATTACACAATATTTAGGATTAAAAAACTTGATAATCTCAATAGTTTTTAAGACAATACTATTTGCATAGTATATTTTTCTAATTCCTCTAGTTTTGCTACACTGTATTTAGCGCACGGGGGGCTACTCCAAATACAATCAAAGTGGTTTCTGTCAAACTGTTTG
The DNA here is from genome assembly GCA_963377175.1 of Effrenium voratum. Classification (NCBI taxonomy): domain Eukaryota; class Dinophyceae; order Suessiales; family Symbiodiniaceae; genus Effrenium; species Effrenium voratum. Next base: position 321,986 of record CAUJNA010003529.1, on the reverse strand, counting down.
TAATCCCATGTTGATATCAGCATGTTTTCAAGTCTAATGATATCACATTAAAACCTAATTTGGTTGCTGTGATTCCGGCCCTTTTTGTTCCGCTAAATAATTCTTATAAATTCACACTATTAGAATTACTTAAATTATAATTATTAAAATAACACATATATTCAATCATCATTTTTGTAGTTTTATAGTCGTCTAATGTTTGTTGTTTTGGAGTCTTGACTTTTTCACTGTTTAACATATCACAGTATTTCTCCTGTTTTGTTTCATAATTGCCAGGAGGTCTGCCTATGCCTTTCTTTTCAAGTATGTTCTCAATCTTCTCCGTCTCTCCGGTGCTTTGCTGTTCGTGTTCAACTGGTTTAAGTTTTTCATCAATGGATTTCATCATATCATTTAAGGTTTTGACATTTTTACCGATTAATGTTATCTTCTTCATTAAATCATTAAAAGTATAATTCACATTTTGCGGACATTACTATATCTTTATTTATACGCTTATTTATTTGATTCATTTGTAAATATAATTTTTCACTAAAATAGAAAACGTAATATTTGAATATGTTATAACTTAAATAATCTGTTATTAATTTTATTTCTCATCGTTGTCATTTCTTCACGTACAATTTCAGCATATTTCAACACTACATAAAAATTATCTGTGTTAGATACACCTTTCATAAAGTATTTTCCTTCACTTTTAGCCTTAAACCAATGAAATAATGCAGTACGTCCGTTTTTAGCAAATTCTGTATCACCATTAAACGTGTTAATTTATTCATCATTCCAATATACGATTCTTCTATCTTCACGATCTAGATGTGGCATTACTATATATTCATTCAAAATATTGTTTATGTAACTAATTTTTTATAAAGTTGAATTATGATAAAACTACAATTTAAATACGATTTTTCATCATTTGTTTAACAGTTTCCTGTTCCGTTTTCATTATTATCCGAGAGTGATGCATCCTTACCACATTTAAAAGTTATACTATGAACATCTGTTTCTAAGTTGATGCCGTCTTTAATTTTATCAATCTTGGTTTTCTTATCATTTTTACATATTTTGAGACTTGTTGGAATACACGAGCATTTACAATTTCCTTTCTTTTGTATTTCTAATTCATTTTTAAGTTCTAACATCTTTTTACACACAGGACAAGCAACCTCAATGACTGATGTTTCTTTAGCAATTCTCCACTATCTTCATCAAGCAGAAGAAGCGCTCAAACCTGTCTTATTATTTTTGCTTTTCTTTCTTTCCATTTGTATTAGTACTTACATTTCTTTTTTGATATATTGCATTCCTAACTTAATTTCTTCTCATGAATAATAACAACATTTTGAATTTTATTGTCAGTTATTATTACTTGTTCTATATTCTTTACATCATCTATTATATTAATATAATCTGAATAACTTCTATTCAAAAAAGGATGAATTATTACAAATTCATTTATTAGTTCTTGCAAGTTAGAATTTTCGGGGCTCAGCAATGGGGTTTTCTTCGCGCTGTGTCAAGCTAATAATCTTCAATGCTCATTGATTGAAGCAATGGAAAGCCTGTTCCAGTATGTTATTCACCAACACTCATAACATAGTGATGTTCCATTTAATATGAGTTAGAATATTTTTTACTTAAATCATGTATTTTTATTAAGTGCCATTGCTGTTGATTCAGAAATATCTCGAATATGATTATACATAACTTCTTCTACAGAATTTATCATTCCGTTTGTATATCTATCGGGATAATCTTTCGTAAAGTTTACTAACTTTCTAAAATTTAGGCTGTCATTACTTTCAATTGATGACTTGGGCATTACAATATCTTTTCTTTTAACTAACGATAAACAATATAACATTGTGTCGTAATACATTTGGTGAGTGCAAAGTAGTATGACATCACGAAATTTAAATATATCTTGAATATCCATTACATCACTTAAATTAAAATATTCTCTTGACATTATTATATAATTATAGATTGTCTACATATATTTAATATTATTATTTTTATTCCCGATGTAAACCCAATTGATGAAATCAAATATGATTTTAAGCAAAGTAAGCGCGAGGTCGTCCCTAAATTGACGATGAGAGCGATGATTATACTGGATATTTGTAGAGGAGCATTTGAAAGAATGTTTATCTGGTCACCATCAAAAAATTTGGATAGTATTTTGTCGCCAGTGAAGAAATACATTAGAGAAGGTTTGAAAGTAGATACCGATAAAGAACCGTGTTGGTGGGATGAGTTCAATGTTGAAGATTTAGAAAGAGTTATAGAAACTCAAAATAAAATCACTGAATACCAGAAAAACAAGGAATGAAGAGGATATGTATTAGATGAGTTATATTGGATGATGCATCTGATAACCCAGCAATAACAGGAAATAACAAATTGTTACATTCTGTATTTTGTCCTCATAGTGGAATATCAACGCTTGTCAGTCTTCAAAAATCATCAACCGTGCCACCAAGTATTAGAGTAAATATAAGTCACTTGTTTCAATATAAACTTAGAAACTTCAAAGAAATTGCAATATTGCAAGATGAATTATCAGCAATGGTTGGAAGCGATAATTTACACGAAAGCAAGAAACTAATCTGTACAATCTATGAGACTGCCACTGATGAACCGCAGAGTTTTTTAAATGTTAACCTTTTAGAAAAGAACCCCGGTAAAATGTTTATGAAAAGTTCTCTCATTAGTTGAAAATATCTGATAAATAACATTTAAATATAAGTAAAAATAAGATGATGCCATTGAAACTTTGCAAATGCAGTGGTTTTTACCACAGAGGAGAATATAAACTTCATTGCGATTCTTGGATGCACAAACTGTATAACGTGTTAAAAAGAAGACCAAGAGACAATGAATTATTAAGGTTTCAAAATCAACTTTACAAGGAAGAACTTATGAATTATTTTGAAACAAGTAGCGCGGCTTCAACAACTACACCAAAAGATATAGTTTTAGACAGTGGTAATTTATAGCATTAAGCCATAGGCTTAATGTTATTAATTCAAATTAATGAATAATTACAAATCTGAACCGGTAATGTATATATTAGTTTGTCGGATTTTCTTTTCCAGCTTGTGAATCTTTCGCTCATTTGCTTAATTGCTTTCAACTGTAATTTTTCAAGGTTACTTAAATCTAATTGTTCTACATCAATATCATTGATTTTATCAATACTTGAAGTTTCAACATTACTATTTGAATTTCCCATTATTAATTATTTAGACTTTCTTTTTTAATTCCGAAATTATTTTTTAAGCTTATCTATTTTATCACTCAACTCTATTACTGCCTGATGACCTAGCACAGGTTAAAGCTAAACAATTCAATCCCAAATACTGTTTATCTTTGCATACAATATTTTCAAACTCTGTAGGAGTTGCTTTATTACTTCGTCTGCGATATATCCTATATGAGGTTTACTTCCATCATTTCTATCGTGTCTTTTAAACTTCTTCGGTTTAAATTTCTGAATAATATTCATACAATTAGATTTGACACTGTTTATGTCATATTTCAATCGTGAGTCACTTGAAACAACAAATGTTCCGTTAATGGTTACTGTAAATCTATATTAGTTCCTGTTGATGGTTCAAGTGAAAACTATTACATTTCATTAAAAGTTGATGGAGCATTGTTTGCAAACCTTTCAGTATGAATTGTTGTTCCATAAGTCTTATGAATAGACAATAAAACAGAAGGTGTAGTTGAACTATCTGCTTCTCTAAATGCTGCGTTTGTCGTTCTAAATGTTACATCAACTATAGATAGGCTAGTGCCATCATAATAAGTTGATATTTCACTTGTGCCCATCTTTATATCTGTTCCAGTAGTCATTGAACTACTATTTAAAATTGAAACCGCTGTTAAATCGAATGATTGATTGGTATTAGTTGCTAAATAAGCATTTTGAACTTCTAAGTTAGTATCAACGGTTACTAATGTACCTCCATTAGGCGCTATATGATTGCTTCTTAATGCTCCTCCAGTTTTGACATAAGCATCGTCAGCAAATAAATTACCTATAAAACCAGCAGTGCTTGTGTTAAAAGTCCATCCAGTAGAAATTTTTAACAGCCTACTTTTTTGGATTGAACAGCAGGGCCTCCACAAATGAACCTAGTTCATGAATTAGCATCAGTATTCCTCATACCAAAGATGGAAAAACACTAACATATCTATATAATTCACAGTTTGTATCAATTGTTAATCTACCATTGGTATCAATATTAACATTACCACAATTAACATCAGCATTTGTATAAATACTACCTAACGCATCAACAGGTTTCTGAAAAATTGTTTTACTTACCAATCCATCACACATAAAATATTGATTGGAAGCATTTGTAACATCACCAACACTAACAGCAACGAAATCATTATGAGCCATATATAAACCTTCTATTGCGTCAGGTGTATATCTTGGTATTGAACCATTATGACTAAAATTCAAATATGAACCATTGTTAAGACTAATTGATTGTTAGTGCCTAAAAACTGAACAGCATTTGTACATCTCGCTTGTCTAGCACAAATTAAAAACATAACCATGAACACCAACAGCACCTAAACCGAACCTATCCTTTACCCGCACACGACCAACATTAGCATCTCCTATTTGAGTGTTCCACTTGCCTCCTGAATCGCTCATCCACATTCTACCATCTCTATTAATATTAAATTCACGATTGAACAGTTGAAATGTCATTCGCAAGCCAACATCAGGCGACGATGTAGCGCTAAACTTATTACATATTATAGAACCAGCAGTCAGCATACTTAAATTACTATGTAAAGTTGTATTATTGCTAAAGTTAGTAGCACCTGCTACTGATTAAGCGTTAGTATCTATTTTATCTAACTTTTGTCCTAATGATGTATCCTGTGAAATATTGCTAGTAAATATTGGAGTAATTGTATTTGTATTTCCTGCTATCAATCCTGCTAAATTATCTGATTGTAAAACATAACGAGCATCAGAACCTGCTATATCTAAAATAGACGAACAAGAAAATAATCCTGATACTTGTAAATTTATTAATAGTGTTGTGTTATGATTTGATAGTATTTTATCATTTTGAAAAGTTGAAGAACTACTTATTTCCACATCACCAAAACCTCGGTGATTCAAACACATTGTTGAACCTGTTAAACTTCCACAAATATACCTATCAAAATAGTTCTTATACATTTCGAATAAATATTATAATTTCCAAATTCTGCTATTTTAAATGTTGATGTGTGTTATCTTATGTATTAATGTATTATTTAAAACTGATGTATCTAACTTATCTGCTAGTAAATTATTAGTTGATGTTTTATTATAACAATCTGAATCATTAAATGAACATCCATTCTGTAAATCTGATATTGCTGTAATATGAATATTTACAATGTTATTTAATCCAGCTATTTAATTAGAATTAGAACCAATATTATTACAATTAGTTGTTATAGTAGAATTTAAAGTATTTATCACATGTGTATTTGATGAAATATCTATATTTGTATAAATTGAATTAGAATTAGAACCAATACTATTAGAATTAGTTGGTCTTGAAAATGTATAGATTATGTATTAAATGTGTATTTGATGGAATGTTATGTAAATTTGTATTTGAAGTTATTGTCAGATTATTTACTAACAATGTATTTGTTGAAACATTAACAAAACTAGTTGAATTGTTTTGAATGAAATAAGCGTTTGAACTAACATATTTTGATAATACAATAACTTCAGTCTTATTGTACGATTGAGTTATGTTATAAAAGTTGCTATCAATCTGTGTTTACAAATGGTATGAGCCACTACATTCTCAAAGTTTGTTAAATTAATTGAAGGCATATTCAATATAATTATTTGTAGAAAATAAAAATATTTATAAATATTGTTACTTTATTCTTTGTGTTTTTGTTACATTTTAGATGTGGCGCTTTATGAGCATGTGTATTTGCCACCGCAGGGACATTCAATTTTAGTTGGTTTCAACGCTTTATCTCTTTCATAGATTCTATCTTTATCTTTTGCTTTCTGTGCTCTGCTTTGCTCTCGTAGCTTTTCTCGGCTTTTCTCACTCCATTCCCTCCTCCATTCCAAAATATGGTCGTGGTGTTTTGCTCTGCATTCTTTTGCCCACTCGCTGTAGGTTCTTTGCTCAACTCGTTTATTGAATGTTCCTAGTTCTCTTATAAGTTCTCCTTCTCTTTTTTTGAGATGTTCTCTAGTTTTACACGGGCAATCTTCCACGAGTTCTATGTAGAAGTGTTCTATACCTATTTCATTCATTTTTCTTGTCAATGGCATTTTGTCAGGATACATTTTTGCATCGCTTCTATGTTGAACCATTCGCCTTGACAAGCTCACAACCGTAGAACCTATATATACATCATCCGTGATGTCATTTTTAACAGCACAGGTTTTACCGTTTTGATATTTGTTGTCCATAATATAATAGCATAAAGCGGGATGTCTTTAAACCTATTCTTTACTTATTGTTTATCGAGTATCTGAACTCCGGCGTCTCTAGTGGATAATATTTGTTCTGATACTAATGTTATATATATACATATATTGTGTCAGGCATATGTCATGTTTCCAATAGATTTCGCACGAATTAGAATCTGTTGTCCTGCTTTAGTGTGTATTCCAGTATATGAACCATCGGGAACATTTTCGATACTCATAGCAAAGATAAACTTGTCAACACGATAAGCAGAATATTCAATTGATAAATGGTGTTGATGGAGCACTGGTAAGTTTAATGCTTTTTGTCAAAGGAAGTTTAGAAGGAACTTCCGTGTTACGGCAACTAATTGAAAGCCAGCTCTCGCTGAGACAGATGAAGAGAAGGAATAAGCACGCGAGAAAATATGCGTGCGCTGGTGGGAGTAAGGAATCTGCAAAAAGCGTGGCCCCGTGCGTGAATTGGTGTCTCCGGAGAGCTGGAAGCTAGCCTGTTCGCGGCGCCTGGTCGGACCATTGTCGGATCACGTTTGCAGCGCGGGCCCATTGGCACGGCAACGCGAAGGTTTCGCGAAGATTTTGCGGCAGGCGCAGCACTTTCGCAAGGTCAAGTAAAGATTTCGTGGCAGGCCCAGTACTTTCGCAAGGTCAAGTACAGATTTCGTGGCAGGTGCAGCATGTTCGCAAGGTCAAGTGCAGATGTCGTGGCAGGCGCAGTACTTTCGCAAGGTCGAGTACAGATTTCGTGGCAGGCGCAGCACTTTCGCAAGGTCAAGTGTAGATTGCGTGGCAGGCGCAGCACGTTCGCAAGGTCAAGTAAAGATTTCGCGGCAGGCGTAGCACTTTCGCAAGGTCAAGCACAGATTTCGTGGCAGGCGCAGCACTTTCACAAGGTCATGTAGAGATGTCGTGGCAGGCGCAGCACTTTCGCAAGGTCAAGTGCAGATTTCGTGGCAGGGGCAGCACTTTCGCAAGGTCAAATACAGATGTCGTGGCAGGCGCAGCACTTCCGCAAGTTTAGGTACGCATAGAGAGATAGATAGATAGATAGATAGATAGATAAACAGAGAGAGATAGATAGATAGATAGATAGACAGATAGATAGATAGATAGATTAAATAGATAGATTAGATAGATAGATTAGATAGATAGATTGGATATAAAGTAGAAGAGTAGAAGATAGATTGGATAGAAAGTAGATAGTTAGATAGATAGATAGATAGATAAGTAGATAGATAGAGAGATAGATAGATAGATAGATAGCTAGATAGAGAGAGAGATCGAGAGATAGACAGATAGATAGATAGATGGATACATAGATGGATACATAGATAGACAGAAAAGGGTCTAGATAGATAAAGAGATAGATATATCGATAGCTAGATGAAAGAGAGAGATAGATAAAGAAAAAAGAGAGAAAGATAGACAAATAGATACATAGACAGAGAAGAGGCAAAAAAAAGAACAGCACAAAAGCAAGCAAACGAAAGAAAGAAAGAAAAGACAGATAGAAAGAAGGAAAGAAGGGAGGAAGGAAGGAAAGAAAGGAAGAAAGGAAGAATGATGGAGAAAAAAGAATCAATGAAAAGGCAGAAGAAGAGAGAAGAGTCAAGAAAAGAAAGAGAAAGAGAACTATAGTTTTATATTTTTTAAACTTCCGCCCACCGGCTTCGCCGGCTCTACTGGTAAATAATAGAATGCTTGTGTTATTGAACGACAAGGATACCCAGGATATAGTTTTGAACCGAATTGAAGTTGAAATTCTAAATCAAGGTCAGGATTGTAGTATCCACTGTCTTGATAATTCAAATTAATGTTGGCACTTGATTAATAAAGGGCCCCCCCCCTGAACAATGGAGGCGCCAAAACAATGGGGGTGCACTTTTGGGACGTCCAAACAATGGAGGGTTTTGGGGCCCAATTCTACGTCCTTTTTGCAGTTCTACTTTCGTATTGCAGCCACTTCCTTTTTGCAATTCTACTTTAGTATTGCAACCACTTCTTCCTGAGCAGACTTTTTGGAATACTACTTTAGTATTGCAACCACTTCTTCCTGAGCATACTTTTTGGAATACTACTTTAGTATTGCAACCACTTCCCTTTCAGGCTTCAGCTCTTCGTTGGAATAGGTGCTTGGGCACTGCAGCCTTTGGCTGGCTTTTCAGCATTAGCTTCAGTTTGGCAACTGTTGAGCAATACAGCAAAGTTCAGACTAATTATGCATTTTTGTGTTTTTGGTCATTTCAGCTCTTCCAACTATGGGCGTTAAAAGGATGTGTGGAGCTGCCAAAAATGGTGAGAAATTCGTGTAAAGGGGGGGTCTCAAACTCTTGTCCACGCATCCGCAAATGGTCCTTTTGAATCACGCGCTTTAACCTTCAAGGCTGGCCAGTGACTCAGTCACACTTTTCCTCAAGCCGCCGGGAGCCATCAGAAGGCTGGCGCCGTCGCTCCACCGGGCGGTGCCCGTCAGGTTCTTCCACTTCGTTCCTGCGAAGTCCTTTGAGGCGAAGCCCAGCCTCAGGTCCTCGCTCATGTCCGGGCGTTTGTACTGCTTGGCCTCCACGGAGTCGAAGAGCTGCTGCAGCTGTTCCCTTGCAATGTTGCTGCAATCTTTGCATTGCGAGCTCCAGGCTCCTCAGGCTATACTCGATCAGTCAGTCCCTTGCATGGTGCAGAGCTGCAGACGCAAGCAAGCAGCAAAACTCGGCAGTGTACTTCTGACAGTGCTTGCTAACAGGCACACCGTTATGACTGCCTTGTACGTGAAAGTGCTGGGCAGTGCATTTGCACTGACGATCCTGAAAGAGCTCTACAATCTTGTCACTGTTGGTCATTAAAGTAGTTCGTTTGAGCTTTCTCGCGGGGCCGCCAATCCCACAGCGCACTGGTCAAAGGAGACAAGCTTGGTCTCGGGGAGCGCTGCCATCCTCTGAGCCTAAACAGCATGTGGGTTTGAATCCAAATACTTGCAAAACCCTGGCAGTGCATCATGACAGATACATCCATCTGGAAAAGGGAATCTGACTATTGCGCCTTGTGGCACACGCCTGTGTCCAGCTCGATGCTCTCCAGGGATGCTCGTGACACCAAATGCGGTTCTCATGGTGCTGGATCCAAGCCACGAAGGCCAAAAAGGAATCAGCTTCTGCTTGGCGCAGTTCACCTGCGCCGGCCATGCGAACATTGCAAATTGAACCTACCACTGACTGGTTGAAGGCAAATAATTTCAAATTCAGCTGTGGCTCGGACTTCAATTGTCATCTTGTTTCTGTTCCACAGGCGCATCAGCTCAGAATACATCGTGCATGGAGCTGAGATCATCAACATGCGGGGCTTGAGCACGCGCTGGCAGCGCAGGACATGCCCCCTAGCCTGCCAAGTCAGGAGGTCGTGGCCTGACAGGAGATCAAAGGAGCCAGCAGAGGTCATGTTCAGCTGCTCCACGGTCAGACCAAGCCTGGGTGGACTGAAGACCTCCATGAAGTGGCACGGAAAGGATGGGCCTGGATCATCAGACAAGTCGCAATCATCCTCAATGGTCAAGTCCTGGTCGGCGTCCTCTGCGGCACTGCTGTTGTCACCCTCAACTGCCACGGGGGAGGTCCCGGTGTCATCACTCACCGACATGACATCGGATTCAGCGCACATTGCTGGCGCTGGGGGCGGCTATAATCAAAGTAAAGCACCATCATGCGAACGCAATGAATGGACAATGACAAGCACATGACAGGAATGTGACATCACAATGCCACTGTGCCAGCCGGAGTCAGCTAAAATAGCTGCGGGCCAATGCCAAGTCTGTAATCTCAAGCCTTCTCTGCAGCAGCTGGCAACGAAAGATCTGAGACCACGTGGAGGGCTGATGCCAACGACCTGGGCCGAGTACGGAAAGTCACTCAAGCTGATTGATTGTGTCTGATTCAAACACAGCAGTGCTCAGTGTCACAGTGCAGGTGAATGGACTGACGCATTTTTTGCAATGGCATCCTCAGATAACATCGGGCCCGGCGCAGTCAGGCAATAATCGGTACGTTCCAACAAGGCGCCGGTTCCATTCAAGGCGCCGTGTCACAGGGATAGTAAATAGCTGAGCGCAGCCACTGTCGCTGTGGGCAGTGCACAGTACAACAGACCACCAATCACAGGAGCAGGCATCCGGCCCTCAGACATTGACATTGACATGCAGGAAGTCTTAACCTTTTCAGAAAGCCTTTGTAAGGCTAAACGCTGCCCCAAGTTCCACACAAAAAGCATTCTCCCTGAGCCTGGTGGTTAGGCGCTGAAAGAGCAAAATTTGTCCATCACGATGCTTGTGCAAACGGAAATGAACTCACTTTGGCTTTGAACTAATTCTTTGTCCGCAAAGTTGCACAATGAGCCACGAGGTGGACACACATGATGGCATTTCACTACGCTGCTGCGTTTTTTTTGTGAAGCAAATTGACACGACCATGTGCAACAGTTGTAACACCACTGGACTGCAGCAGCTGGCAGTGGATGATTCCCCGTCTGGGGCCGCCCGGGCTTTGAGTCAACAAGCCAAATCTGACAGATTTTTGTTGCGCACTGGCACTCAGAATGCCATCAAATGATTAAAATATATTTGCTCAACTCCAAGCCCTAGCAGCGCCTCCAAACTTCCTGTAAGCTGAGGCCATTGGCAAGCCTGCACGCTTGACAGCCTATCTGCGATTTGCGGCATTTGGAGCAGCCCAAAACTACGCCCGGAGGCAACTCAACTGTGACACCTCTCTGGCCGTGCAAGATTTGAACGCCACCTCTCAGGGACACCCAGACATTAAATAAACAACATCAATAAGAAAACATATTCAGCAACACCATGACAGTAATCACAGTTTGAGCCAACTCGGCCTGGCAGAGCTTGAGCTGGCAGATCTGGAGGCGCTGGGACTGGCTGGACTGCAGCTGCTGGACGCTTCATTGAAGCAGCTGAGGCTGGCCGCTTCATCTTCTGACCTCCGGCTCCCGCCGGCCCACGTCGCCCTGGATCACTGCTAGCTGCATTTGCGTGTTCTGAGCCGGCGTCAGATGGCAAAAACAAAGCAGCAGGTCGCTTCATTGGCAGTCTTCCAGGCCGGTGTGCAGGCTGACCTTCCTGATCACTCGCCACCGAAGGAGCATCGGACGGCAGCACCATCTCAGGCTCCGATGCCTGTGACAGTGTTGGTGCCAATGCACGCGGCGCAGCCTTGGATTTTTTGGCTGCAGCTTTGGGCCCAGAGGCAGCAGCACGCTCGTAGCCCCAGGGTGACTGCAGGATCTTTTGCTGGGTTTTGCGCAGCTCACGAACTGCGTCCTTCCCCAGCTCATTCAAAGGCACATTTTGCCTGGGGCCAGCCCGATGCAACCAACTGGCTCATCATCGCATGCGGGACAAACACCAGCGCCTGCTGGTACTCCACATCCTGCATGTGTGCCTTGACCAAAGGGCAAATGTCCAAGGGGTGGGCCTCCTCCTGGAACACGGACTCAAGTAGAGGCACGTTCGGGTCCTCAAGGCACCTGACAAGGGCAAGTCTGACTAAGTCAGCAGCGAAGACCAAGCATGCACAATTTCATTCTGAATGAAACACAACACCAAGCGTGCTGTCCGGCACGAAGCTTGGCTTGTGTCGAAGTGTGCCCATGAACTTGCAAGGGCAGCTGCTCAAGCCAGGCTTTGAAGTTCCACTGGCTGCTCAAGGTCTCTGCTTGAAGGACACGGCCCTCTCGTGGGCGCACCTCCAAAAAAGAGTTTGTTCTGGCAACACTTACAGCCTAGTCGGCAGGCTTGGCTTGGAAAAATAAGCTGGGCGGACCGACATAATTTCAACTTTGGCCCGCAGAACCTGGTTGATGATACGCAAAAAGTCCTCTGGGTGCTGCAGGACATCACTAGCAAACAAGTGGTGTCGCACCTCCGAAAACCGCTGATCTGGGAGACCATGTGAGTGTCCAGCCCGAAAGTATGTGAATACGAAGTCATCAAAGATGTCGCAGAAGACGAGGAAGGCGCCATACTTGAACAACGTCTGATTTTTCGTCTCAGCAGATGCGTTGTCTGCATGTACACGGCAGTTCCTTGGGAAGGCCACGCCGCGCTTCAGCGTTTCTTGCAAGGCAGCCTCAATGCAGTGGGTGATGATGGTGAGGTCCTTGTTGGCAGTTGTGCCGACTGTGGGGTCGCTGAGGAAAAACCGCTCTACCTGCCCATCCACCACCGCCAGCGTAAGCTTCAACTCTGGGCGATGCATGGCCTGGAACTCCTTGGACTTGCAGACGTTCAAGGGCACCTTAAACTTGCTGATGTCCATGCCATCCACCGTGATGCCCAGCCACGAGCTCTGCGAGCTGCAATCCAGCGCTGAGTGACCCGAGGTCATGCTCAGCACAGCTGCTTGGCGCCAGAGGGCATCGGCGCGCCGATCACGCATCACCGCGTCCAGGTGCTGCACATATGCCGCCGCCACCATCTCTGAGTCTGATGTCGTCGCCGCCTCGCGCTTGAACGCCTTGAAGCGCTCACACACATTGCACTTCGCATGCTGAGATTCCCCTCGGAACCGGAGCTTCTCCTTAAAGTCCTTGTGGAACACCCGCACCCAGGTTCTGTAGCTCGGGGCCACCAAGTGAGGCAAAAAAGATTTTGCAACCTGCAGCAATTCACTCAGAGCTGTGCCTGGGTGCAAATGCCGTGTCTCAGACGGCAACTCCGGCGATCCCATCTGTGACGGAGCAAGCAGGGCCTTCGCCTTCACCCCAATGTCCAGCTGCAGCACAGGGATGTTGGCTTCAGCAAGGGGCTCAGCCAGGAACTCATGCACCCAAGGCCCACATTGTAAAGGCACTCGTGACCGCAATGTGCTCAGCAGGGGTCGGGCCACGGTTGAACCTCAGGTCCAGCGGCGGGTGTTTGTGGCCAGCAGCCAGCCACTGAGAAAAGGTCGTCACCTTGTTCTTGCTCATGGTCAGGACGCTGGCCACAGCAGGCAGCAAACCCAAAGATGTTGAAGCGGCGGTGGCTGTCATGCTTCTCGCGACAGCACCCGCACTCACCAGGCCACCGTCACCACCGCCACTTCGCCCATCTGCACGTCCTGCACAGACTCCGGGTCACTGGGCAAGCTGATTTCATCCTCAGAGGCCTCCACATTGAGACTTTCAGCAGACCCTGATGCCGCTGCCATTGCTCACGCACAAGGCCGACAGGCCATAGATTTTGTCAACCACCAGGCACTGTTCCAGCCCTCATGCCAACTTAGCGTCTCTAATGGCACATTACATTCCTAAGCCTGGTTGTAAATGAACCAATTGCCAGCTCCATGACGTTGCCACGTTGCACATCTAATCCAGAGCCAGCTTTGAAAGTCAAGTAAATTTCAATGTGCGCACATCAGGCATGAAACAGGGCGTCACCACACGATGGGCCTGCCGAGTCCCGCACCATTCAGCCCGCTGTTGAAGACAATGACTAACTTGTAAATGAGTCCTGAGTGAGCGGGAGCTAAAACCAAGTCCTGGAGGCCAGGACTTGGCAACCCAATCCCCTTGGAAACAGCCAGGGCTTGGAAATGAGCTTCACACTGAAGACCCAACAACAACATGGTCTATTGTCTGAGAAGTCTGGTCACACAGTCTAGCAACTGGCAAAGCAGTCAATGTGACTGTCCACAATCAGAACAGCAGTTTGGTCTTTAACAGAAAGCAGCACTCTGGGCCGCAGACTCAGTCTATTATTGTCTGTCTATGTCTATGACTTGCCTATGACACACTCATCGCCAGCAGCAAGTCAGGCGCCGGACACACCATGTACTTGAGGACAATGGGCTCTCAAACCTGAGGCAAGGCTAGCCACCAATGCAGCTCAGAATGCTCACGTAAAGCAAATGCAAATACAGCGCTTCCACCTGACCTGGACAGCCAGGACTTGGAACCGAAGTGCCCAGGGCCTGAACAATGCTTTTGGCCGCTGGCAGAAGCAAATGCAGCCCAGGGTGGACTCGAACCACCATGTTCTAGCCTGAAGTGTTCCACAGTAGCTTCCCCACTCAGGACTAGACGCCTTCCCCATTAGGCAACTGGGCCAGCCATCGTAACAGAGCCAATATTATCCCTTATTTTGAGCGCCACCTGGGGCAAGCACGCGGCAGCCACATAACCACGGGAGCCTGGCGCACACACAAAAGAGACACGCATTCAATGATCCACTGAACACCTTTCAGCAGACATGTCGTGAAACATGACGGCAAGAAAGCGGGAGCCAACCGAAAGTCCTGGAGGGCCGGGCCAGGGACTTGGCAACCCAAGCCCTGGATAGTAAGTTCTTTAAACTGAAGACCCACCGTCTCTGTTCGGTCACACTGTCTGGCAAAGGAATGTGACACAGCACTAGTTCCGCAGTTTGACAGAAGGCAGCATAGCGCTCTGGGCCGCAGACCCAGTCTATTAGTCCTGCCTGGCATGACGCACACGGTCATAATAACTCATCACCAGCAGCAAGTCAGGCACCGGACCCACCACGTACTTGAGGACACCACCAATGCAGCTCAGCTGCTCACGTAAAGCTAAATGCAATGTTTTTCTTGGGCGGCTGCTCAGAATTCCCGTGCAAAATCGTTTCCATTTGGTGATGGCTGGCTAATCAAGATCTGGGCCACTCCACAGCTGTTTGGATTGCCAAACTCCTGAATAAATGAAGGTGAACGCCAAGTCCTGGAGTCCAGGAGTTGGCTGCCCAAGTCCTGGACAGCCAGGACTTGGAACCTAAGTGCCCAGGCCTGAAAACACAGATTTAAAGGTCATGGCCAGTGGTGAGTACCGAGCACCACCTGGGGCAAGCACGTGCTGCAGCCAGATGACCACGCGAGCCTGGCGCAGACAATGACAACTCAAGTCAAACTTCAACTGGCCGCAGGCTTTTGCTAAGCTTAGCACTTCATGTTGCTCAAAAGCCAAAGTGCTTGTTTTCCAACCCGAAGCACAAAACAGCAAGACATGGAAATGAAACCATTGGATCTGAGCAACTGACTGCAGGGCTATTTGCGCTGGACCGGCCTGGGCGCACAAGACCATGAATGTCAGCAATCACTTGCATGCATTCTTTGGCTCTACATTCGTGAAGGAGAGCACACACAAAAATGAGCACAGCAATATTGACAGAGCGGCTCCCTGTTTTCCTTCCTGGTGTTGGCTCATCAGGACAAAACGTCGCAGCCACATGGCGGGCCTTCCAGCCACAATTCCAGAGTGTTACTTGCTGGAACAATGTAGCACACAGAAGTTTGATGCGAGTCATGGTGCAGTGCAGGGTGCACTGTGCAAGGGTGGCTGGAATTGCCCAACCTGGTCTGGCCCAGGTTTCGTTGAATTATTGGCCTTAGCCTGGAACCCTCCGGGAATGACATGAGCGCAGCAAGATTGAGCGGCTCCCCTGAGCGGAGTCGGCTCGGAAAAAACGTCGCAGCCACATGGCGGGCCTTCCAGCCACTTACAGACAGAGTTTCTTGCTGCAACAATGTGACACGCAAAAGTTTAATGCCAGTCATGGTGCAGGTCAGTGCTGTCATTTTCATTCAATGGTGGCTGGAATAGCCGCAACCTGGTCATTGACATGACCTGGCCAGAACCCTCAAAAAACACAGGCTGACACACTTGGTTGCTTATTTGGTTCTTTATTTGTTTGGGTGGGGTGTGCTGCAGCACACTGGGATTCTCAGCCCTGAAAGAGGGAGACCAGGTCATGTGCTGTGCTCAGAGCCCCTGATAACCACCATCACCGCCTTCAGGAAGTGGTCGAACTGCTTGTCCACATACAGGGCCTCCTTGCCCTTGCTTATGTTCATGTGGCCAAGGGCGGCCAGGAGCGCGCAGCATAGCGCCTTTGTTGTTGCAGAATCAATTGGGCCCTCAACGCATGTTTCATTTACGCGCACCAAAGAAAAACACACTGGGCATTCATCATAACCAAAACGCTGATGGGTTGGGGCCTGGCTGCTGGGGATCTGTGGACCCCGCCGTTGCAGTGGATGAACACCAGCCTGGACTTCATCACCTTGTCCAACACGTCCTGCCACCTGGGCATTTGACCAGGGCTTGTGGAAGTGGTAAGTCCATTCAACTCCCGTGTTTGTTCACGGGCATAGCAAAAATGTTACTCACAGCCAAGGCAAGCTTCAGCGATGTCTTGAATTGCGCGTCCTTGTGGCAAAGAATCCAGTTGGGGTTCGCAGTGACCACTTGAAGATGCTGGGGCCTGGTCTTGAGCAGGGCATTGGCTTGCCTTGGTCGAGGAAAACAGCAAAGTAGTAGGCCCCTACAACTTCAGCCCATTTAGCTAAACATTGCACACTTGCTATAAGGCAAAATCAACAGAAAGTGTTGCAATCTGTGAGGCCCCAGGAACTTCTGACCCTGGCAGTTCACCACCAAGCCTCGGAAGTCCCGGAGTACCGTGTACGCGCTCGGGGCTCCGCCGACAAACACTGCCCTTCCTTCAAAGAACAGTGGCCGCAAGTTGCGGACGCCCGTCTCCACAAGGCGTGAGTACCACTCCCATGCCTCTCCTTCTTCGTCCACCACCTAGACCTCCTCAATTTTCTCCTCGTCCTTCGGCTCGTCGTCCTCCACCAACTTCTCCTTCACATGCGCCACTCCCACTCCTCCTCGGCCTCCTCCTGAGGCTCTGCCGCCCATTCGCCCTCATCCACGGCCTGGTCCGCCTCGTCATAGTCCTCCGCCCGCTCGTCATAGGGCTCCTCATACTCTTCCTCCACGGCCACTTCGGAACTCGTCGTGCTGCTCGTCGTCAGGAGCCTGATCATCTTCATCATAATAGTGCTCCTCCAGCTCTTCCTTCTTAAGCGCTCGGGCCAACGTCGGGCTGCACGTGTTGAGGCTGATCTGGCTGGAGAATTGGCTGGGGATGATTTTCTGGCTGAGGATGGCCTGGCTGAGGATGGCCTGGCTACTAAGGGTCGTGGCGCAATGCCTTCCGACGCCCCTTCAGTCTTAGCCTTGTGCAGCTGCACGCGCTTGGCATCCTGCAGCACAGCAAGAAGGCAATACATTTTGCATTACTTTCAGGCCGCGACACAATGGCATTCTAGATTCTAAACTTGAGTTGGCGTCATTTCAAAAGGAATAATAATAGCATACTAACCAATGATGGCCAAGGCACACGCCTGAAGTCTGCCGGCGACTTCCGCTTGAAGCCCTTTGGCTTATCTCCAAAGCCGCCACCGAAGTTGCAGCCGCTGAAGGTACAGCCACTGAAGCTCATTGGTCTGACACCGAAGCCTGCGAAGCAGCCGGCGCAGTGACTCTGAAGCCCATGGGGCACACGCGGACCTGAAGTTTGAAATTTGGGTGCCTAAAGTGTGCGTGTGCTGGCAGTTGGTGTGCGTTTGGTGCCTGGCTGTTGGTGTGCAACTTGTCAGTTGAATGCACCATATTGTATCAATGGCCACCGCCCCCTTGGCTGCAGGTGAGAGAGCCACATGCGCCAAGTAGTGAAGGAGCACACAGCAGGAGAAATGTCTGACAAGAGGCGAGTGTGGCACATGTCACTTCAAACTCTGGCTGGCTGAATAGCAATGAGGTTCAGGCCCACTGAGCATGAAGAGCGCCAACGCCAAGCCAGCGTCAGCTGCAGCCTGAGCGAGCACATGAATGCTGCAACTCGGAAAAATGAGTGCAGCTGAGCACAGTGCCCACTCTAACTGACTCCCTTGCAACTGCCTTGCCGAAAAGCTTGACGGAAGCATGGGCTTGACATGAGAACCAGGCTGCCACAGAGATGAACAAGTATGTCTGCATGTGCAATAAAAGAGCCCTGACAGGAATGAGACCCTTCCAAAGAGAATTGCAGGCGGGCAGCAGAGTGAGAAACAAGAGCTGTGGACAGCAGACAGAACAAGGCAAAGACACTCGAAACGAAATCTGCCCAATGCCAAGCCAAAGAACGGCAGCCCAGACTGCGGGCAGCCAGCAAGCACAAGCTGCAGCGAGAACCGCGCAATAATGGCTTGTTATTCTTTTCCAACCCCTCGCAAGTTGGCAGCAGCAACAAAGGCCAGCGACCAGAATGCTATAATATTGTGAGTGTGCACAACATGATCTTCATGCAACTGCAAACATGATATTCATCCAGCTGCAGGTCCTGGGACGGCTTGCAAAGCTACAACTGCAAATCCAACAGATCGGCAAATGCAAAATGAAGGGATCAGGCATCATTTACTGCAATGGTGTGCCTGCAGACGAGAAAGGCCCCGGCATTCTGTGCAAGATGATGATGATGGCTCAGTGGATCATGGCACAACATTGCATGGGAAGAAAAAGAACTGTCACCATGATGCCTGCAACAAATGAGCTCAGTATTTGTGAGCACTCCTTAGCACTGGGTTGACGCTGGCTCAGTGCCTTGCCTTGTGCAAAATCAGTTATAAGCACTTCCCTGAGGTCAACGTTTAGTGACAGCACGCAAACACATCATGACAATGCTGATCACAAGGGTGAGGCAAAGACTGAGTGGTGGCTCCGGGCTGCTGGAAACTAACCTTAAAAGGTTGCCGGCTGGTTGCAGAGGGAGGCCTGTGGGAGAGGGGCCTGGTTCTCCAAGGCATGGTCTTCAACGCAAACCCTAAGTGAGACCAACTCCTGGTTATTCAGGGGTTGGTCTCCTGGCCATCCAGGAGTTAACAAACTCACACAGACAAGATCTTAGCAACTGCGCGCCTTATGGCTATGACAGAAATTGCGAGACCCCTTCCATGGCACAACAAAAAGCTATTGAAAGGAGTCGGCCTGTCGGGCTCATAAGAAACTCACAACCATGCAGCATACGTTGGTCCACACACACAGTGTTTATCGGCCAATGGTGGCTGCAGCAAAACCTTCACGGAAGGCAGACTGGAAGAAAATACACAAGAGTTTCCACGAATAAACAAGGACTCATAATCAAGCAAAGGAAAGGTCATCAAAGGTTCTTCGCTCGCGACAGCAAGTTGAAGGTGGTTCAGATCGAGGCCGTGCCTTGTCGTCCAAGAGGCGCACCCGGAAAAACAAGTTAAAACCATTAGCACCTTCCGGTGCTTGAGGGGCCCAGACCTGCACCTTTCGGTGCTTATTATTAAGCACCTTTCGGTGCTGCACCTTTCGGTGCTTAGTACTAAAAAGCACCTTTCGGGGCTGCACCTTTCGGTGCTTAAAGCACCTTTCGGTGCGCTAGTTTAGTTAGACCCCAGAGCCCAGCTGCAGACTAAACCTTGGACTCGGCAGGCCCCTGGCCGAAGAAGTTGAGGACCCCTTCTGACAAACAGGGCGCATGCTGCATGCCAGGACGCCATGCCAAACAAACCCATAACTGTCATCGAATCTCAAAACTATGTTTGCATACTTTCCTACAAGCAGCCCAATTTCATTACGCCTACAATTACTGTCCGCCCTGCCCCCCCCCCCCCCTGCCACTGGCAAATTACTGTTGGACCAACATGTATGAACTTTTTGAACTGTTTGATCCACAAATCATGCTCGAGATTCCTTTGGGGAGCCTCGTTGGGGTGTTGAGGAGGTTGGGCATCTTCGGTGGGTTTTTGATGAGCTTTGCCCAGGACAAGGCATGTTCAACACTTCCACAGTATATCAGTTTTTGTGTAATGTAGCCGTCATGCACCAACTATTCAAATTTTAAGTTAGTTTGTAATATGTACAAAGTTGGTTTCTATACAGATGATACATACATTACACATTTGTACATAAAAACATAAATGTTTGTATCCAAAAACAGCTGAGTGCAGCAAAACAAACGCTATAAGTCATAAACATGTGTTCCATGCATTAAATCAAAGGTCAAAAGCAAAACACATATTTACTTTGATGCATTTTTCCTTTGCTTGAGATTTGTCCTTTTTTCCCACAGAAAAAAACACAAATAGCCAGACAAAAAACACAACTAGCCAGGCAGACCCTTACATGCTGGTGTCTCATCAGTTTTATTTTGGAAACAAGACCTCTACACGGCGGACGACGTTGTCCTGGCGCAGGGCGTCCCCGTGTCCCTGGTGTGCGGGCTACGCGTTGACGACCGCATGGCAGCTGTGGTGGTGCCGCTCGAGCTCCTGTCCAAGTCCGCGACTTTCTCAACGTGGCGTCAGCGGAGAGACTGCGCCTCGCTCTTGGGTGGCAGCGGCGCGGCGACATCGTCGAGATCATCGCTTGGTGACACTGGCAAAGACTCAGTGCAGCAAAGCGCGGCTGTGTGGAAAAGGCCCCGCTCGCTTTTTCAGCGCGTGCCTAAATTTCTAAAAATCATGCAAAAAAGCTAAGTTCACCTAAGTTACCTAAGTTCCTTAAGTAACTTAGTCTAGAACTTACTAGAACTTAGCGATAAGTCCTTATAAGTTCTAAAGAACTTACACTAACATCTATCGTATCTGCCTTAAGTTGCTATAGAACTTGCGCTAAGTTGTAAAGAGACTTGCGAAACTTACTTTGGATTATAAGTTAGGATGTAGAAGTAATAAGTTAGGTTATAAGTCTCTATAAAACATAGCCTAACCCCCACACATGGCAGAAGGGCTGGCCGAGCCAAAACAAATTGGGTTTGCATAAGGACGAAGAAATGCGACGGAACGCCTTCTAGGAAATGGCAAGGAGCGGAAGTAAAGAGCAAACCCTCATCCCTTTCTCCTGCGTCTGGGATAGCAGTTAATCTTTCCTTTTCCCTTTCTTTCTCCCTTCATGCGCCACCAAATCTCAAAAAATGATGAACCGCCGTTACAGAACTGACTGGAAGGAGAAAACCAATCATCTGCTTCTCCCGTCATCTGCTTACACGAAAGTCTGCACATCTGCAAGCAAAGGTGCCGCCGGCCGGCACGTGGGAAGAAGGCAGGCTTGCGGACGCCACCGAACCGAGGTAGTATTAGAGCGTGCGCTTGCACGCTCCCCGGTGGGCCGCAACCTTGCCAGCTTTTGCCCGGCGCTTTTGCGGCGGCGCAGGATGCTACGGCCTTTGCACGTCACAGCACGCGCGCTGCTTGACTGCGCTCCATGCCAGTTCTGGTTTGAGGGGGTGCTTGACGAGGTGTTTGCTGGCAGCCTCCATATTTGCGGCGGCGCCGGCCTTGCGCGCGGCGATTTCGTTGAAAGGTGAGGCGCTTGTGGAGGCACAGCAAGAGCTTGCCCAACCTTCGCCCAACGCAGGTGAGCTTGCCAGCGAAGGCAAGGCGGGCGCAGGAGACTCTCAGCACGCTCTCCTCTGAGGAGGCCACGCTCTGCCCCTTCGTTTCAAGGCGATGTCACACCGGGCTTTGAAGTGCCGAGCCCCGCGGGCCAAGCGGCCAAACGAACGACTGGTGGCCAGCAGCGCCCGCCGCAAGCTTGTGTGGGCGGCGCACGGTCTATCCTGTTCTGTGCCCGCGCGCGTCCGAACTTTGAGCAATGTTCACGTCTGTAAATTCCGTTACTCCTTTTCGTCATTCCTGCATTCGTTCATTCCCTCCTTCGATCATGCACTCATGGTCATGCATTCGTGCACTCATGCATTCATGCAGTCGTGCAGACATTGTTTCATTCATTCATTCATTCATTCATTCATTCATTCATTCATTCATTCATTCATTCATGAATGCATGAACTGTTAAGCACAAGCCACGGTACAAAGACATGCGCATCCCTCCCCGCTGTTTGGCTCAAGGCCTTGAGCCTGCAGCACATTGCCCCAGATAGGAAAAGACTACAACTGTGCCGAGTCGTTCACATCACAGGTTTACACATTCAGGTTGTTAGGAGGTTACACAGTCAGTTCTACTTTAACATGGTAGCGGAGCAGTGGCCCCTGGCACACGATTCTCGACCGCTACCCAGGGTGAGATCCAAGTATGCTGCAGCACACTCGGGACTACAAGACCCAGCACACAACAGACTGCTCAGACAGTCAGAGCAATCAGTACGACAAGTGCCATACAGTTGACCAACAAGAGGATGCTCTTCAACTATGCAGTCACACAACTACAGCACTTCCTCATTTGTGGAAGAACAACACACTCCGTACTACAGTCAGACCAGGAAGACTTCCTGACATCACTGATCACAGCAGTGGCCAACAAGAATGGAAACATCACTACAAGGAACCCAGGAGCATACAGTTCACAATCACAAGCAGGAGTAGAGCAAGCACAGATCAGGCAGAACTACAACCGAGACATCGCAATGGAACATCCACTCGTGCCTCATAAAAACCGGTACGCGGTTCACAGCAATGGACGCGCAAGCCATTTCAACAGATGGAGCAGAGAGCAACACACACCACTTTGTGAGTTTGGTGTGACAGTGCAGCGCATGCTTCCAACAGTGAAACAATTTCCAATGCTAGGGCCAAGGTTCTACAATGGAATCTAGCTTCAGGTGAATTTGTGCAGGAATGTCAGAGCAAGGACAATCAGAAGGCAGATAATGCCTCACAAATACAATCAACAGCAACTGGACTGTGTGAACACAGGTCCCTGGAAGACACCAGCATCAGCACTGCCTACACCGACTCTCACAACACCGCCAGCAATGCCATCTACAGGCAAAGCAACATCATCACAAGTACAACAGCAGCACGCAGACAAGGACAGGTGAGCCGACATCACCAAGGACTGCATCACCAACGCATCAGAAGCGACAGACATTGCCAGCACGCCTACAACACACACACACGAGAAAGACATGACACAGTAATTAGCCGAAGGCAGCACAGGCAAGCAACAGCTCGCCGCTACAGAAAGACAATCACTTGAACGGCCAACAGCAACAGAACAACCAAAGAGCAAGATGAGATCAATGCCATCAAGTTCACTACAAAAGATGGCCGAGAACTCAAGAGAACGTCAAATGAGGACATACAGACTCAAAGGAGAGGGAAACACAGTTTTCTCAACAACGGGGGAACCCGGCACCTTAAAAGGAACGAACCCCGCCGTGACTGCAACCTCTCCCTTAACCTTGGGCAAACGCTCGCAACGCGCGCCTTTTTGTCTTGAGCCAAAGCAATGACATGTGGACATGCCATTCTACACTTGCAACATGAGAACCTAACTCATGAACCTCTGGGCCATAAATGTCATCGTGATAACACTGAGGGAGTGTCTTGGGCGCATTACCACGCCAACTTGGAGTCAAGTTTACATCACAATGACTGACGCAAGTTATTCAAGCATCGCCCAGTCACTTGCACACATTTGGAATTTTGCGTACATGCTGCAGCGCACTATGCAGCCAGCGGATCTACTTTCACGCGCATCTTCAAGCTTCTCTGGAAGGTCAACACGAATGCCGAGCAGCCTGATGGCATGGCCCCACTTGTTGGGAGGAAGTGCTTTAGTGAAAATGTCTGCTGACTGCATGTCTGTTTTGACGTATTCTATTGAGATGTGGTCACTTTCAAGCTGCTCTGCAACGCAAGCAAGGTTCACCTCGTGCGTGCGTTGTACACAGTGTAGTGAAATATCTAAAATCAGCTCCCATAAGCTGAGTGCAGGTAGTGCCTCCTGGTACAGGGAGTACGCAAGGGACAGTATTTCTGCCTCGGTAGTCGAGCGCAAGACCAAGGTCTACCTTTTCGACACCCACGCGAGGGGAAAGTGCGTATGCGGGCCACTCAACACCAAGAAACCACCGGATGTTGATTTTGCGTCTCTTTCACCAGCGAAATCTGCGTCCACATGGAGAGAAAGATGCAACTCATCAGTCGAATCCTGAACTGTGCCAACTAGGGTGCTGTTCACCGTGCTGTTCATGCAACAGACAAGCCTATGTAACTGCTTATCGCAGTTCCTAGACCATTTCTGAACATAGGAAGCAAGGTCACCAATCGGCTTGACCATGGCACGCCAACGCCCTAACCACAAAGCCTTCATCAGCACGCGGCACGCGGCGAAGCCGAGCTGACCCTCATCTGTGGGGTCTAAAGATCCAGCAGGACAGAATGGAGTGGAGGCACCACGCAACTTTTCAGTTCTTAGCTGTGCAATGTCAAGATATAACGCAACCGTTTGACGAGCAAAATCTCGCGCGTCGAACGCCATCCCCCCTGCCAACCTGCCCATTGCGGCAATAAGATCGGGTTCAGTTGGGTCCTTTGGGGCGTTTATCAAAAGGTGATTCCTGCCTAGCACCCGATAGATATCTTCTGGGGTTTCTATGTCTACCAGTCTTGTTAACTTTTCCCAGAAGTCTTTGTGAAGGTGGCTGGGGCCGGCCAACGTCAAGTCATCGACGTGTGTCGAGAGGAGTAACCCGCGCTCCTTGAACCAGAAGTTTCCGGGAAACTCTGCGACTTCACGCCCTCCAAGTTCACTAATGAAACCCTTGAGGTGTGCCTCCCAGAGTCCGCCAGCGTCAGGATGCCCATAAAGAGCTTTAACAAGCAAAACCACAGGTTTCACAAAACGCTCGCGCCACCACCTTGGCCGGAGCTCAGGCGGGGGTGTGATCCAAGTTTGGTACTTGGACTTCAGCAGTGCTTGTACGTAAGGCTTTAAAGCGTCCGCTGTTGTGGTGGAGTTCCCTGGCAGGGATCCATAAGCAAGAAAGTTCTTAAGACCTTGTACGCTCGTGAGATTTGCTCCCAGTTCTTGGTATACAGCCGCTGCGCCATGTTCGTCTTTCGCACAGTCTCAGCGATACACTATCCTACCTTTCATCTTTTGACGGTGCTTGGCGAGTTCGGCGAATTTGACGGGTGCTAGCGACATCAACTGTCCGAAGTGAACTTTTACATTGGATCGTCGCGCCTCAGCAGCGACTTGATCATATTCTCGGACTGAATTAAGATCCCAAACACCGGCTTTCTCAAGACCTGTGGCTTCAAGTCGGACGGCTTCAAGGGCTTCCGGGGAAGCCAACATTTCGGCGCGCGACAAGAGTCTGGTCACCATTGCGGTGATTTCAGGACCCTTCTCCTCTTTACCTTGTCCTAGAAAATGTGCGATGAGATTTTCAACATCAAGAACTTGTTCAACGATGTCGTGACACTTTTCATCGGACTCTACGGCAATATCTATATCTTCCAAACCAGAGAGAGGGGATATGTGTTTTAGCTGCTTCTCACGTTCCCGGTGGTCGAGAGGCAATGGCACTTGAACGGGCATCGCAGGCACAACGGGTCCTTTTGACGGATACAGCGCACGGGCAACTGTGAGACACATGCCTTCGGGATAGAAAGCGGTCTTTGCAGTTGTGTTACTTGCTGCAAGCGAGTGATTAAACCCTTTTTCATGCGGACACTTGAATGCCCCGCGAGTGTGCTATTGCTAGTCATCACTTTCCATGGCTTCTTGATGGGGCAACCGTTGCTGTCCTTTAGACCTAGGGCACAACCATGGAAGGTCACTGGGGTGAAGACCTGTGTGTGCTCCCTAAAGAATGCAGCAACGTCATCATCCCTTGGCCATTCAAACGAAACACTACCTTTTTGATGAAGGAGAGTCTCGGCGTGACGTCTGAATCTGGAGATCAACTCTCTCGACTCTTTAACCTTTTGCTTCAATTTCTTTTTGAATTGGCTTCCTAACTTGGCCTTGTTAAGGCGTTGCCATGCTGATCCGGATGTGCAGGGAATTGCGGCCCACAGATTGGGCTTCTCACAACCTTCCATCTGTGACTGCAGTTGGATTTCTCCTTCATCGGTGCTAAGGTCGATGTACACTTTAGCCAACCTAACATGTGGTATGCCTAGACCTTCAAACACGCGACCCATATTGGACTCTGGTGAAACATCGGGTAACTTGTCCATGCGTGCCTGACGCTTGCGGGCACGATGATTCCCTACCACAAATTGCTTGGGCGCCGGAGTTTCAACCTCTGCTCTGCACGGCATGCTAAAACTTGGCAATGTATCTGGACGGCCGTTCTTTGACGCTTCGGTGAGAGGTGTTGGCGGTACGGACTCAACATCACGGCTGCGCCTGTGGTGATAACACAATCGGACTGAATGGGTTTTACTGTGAGCCCGGTCCATGAATTCCCAAGTAAGCGATTTGGTTGGCTAGCAAACCAACCATCGTGGATGTTGTCTGCTCTGCCCCCCTGAAACACGGCACGAGTGGTGCGAGTTGCAGTGAACCATTCTGGGGAAACGGGGCAATCCTCGACCTCGTTTGGGGTAAAAAGATTTTTCCTTGGCACGATATGGTACTTAACCGATCAGTTGGCATTTTCTTTGAACACCCAAAAATCTTCACCTTGCGATGTAGCGGCTGGCGCTGGCGCGGAATCGAAAAAATGAGGCACCGGGTCTTGAGGGAGCTGGCTCCGCGGCTTCGGCTGCATCAAATTCATGCGCACGTCTTCTGCGCTAACTGCGATCTTAGGATCCTTATCATGCTCGGATGCGTGAATTGCTCTGGCCAGCTCCTCATCTTCTTCGGTATGAACAATGGGAATAGACTCAATTTTGGCAGCGCTTTTTGCAGCTGCTTTAGCCCTACCTTCAGCCCTATCTGCAGAAACAAGTTCGGGGAACCTTTCCTTACACTCAGCGCCTCAGCACTGTGAGTCTTGGAATGACCGGCGCATGCACGACAACCTGGCGTTTCCTTGAACTTGATGATCCTCTCAACAGTTATGCGCACGGATTTTGATTTGACAGCGGATGGAGTTGGCGGGGCCCCACAGGGCGCCTCTCGCAGGGGCAATGGTGGGGGATCTGACCCCTCTGTCTTACCTCCGCTTGCAGTCTGGGTTACCCTATTCGTTGCACACGTTTAGCTATCCCTTTGCATGCCTCACCATGTCGTTCGATAGGCCCGCTCCGTTCAGCTCCGGCAAAACCCAATGGGAAGCTCTCACAAAGGAAAAGTTCCAATGAAAAGAGATGCTGTTTCGGGCAATTGGTTTGGTACAGAACTAAGACTCCTGGCAAGCGCGCTCTCGATCCGAACATGGCGCCAGCGCGGTTGGAGGGTTGATCCGGGGTTGAGGTACCCCTTCCGTAAAGATGGTTCTATGTCCGTTCACGATGTTCCAGAACCGGAATTGTTCGTTGAAGACGGACCGCCAAGCTTTCCGATCGCAGCAGCAGCAGATAGAGCATTGCATGGATGCTGCGGCAGCAACTCCTTCTCTTCACGGATGTCGCGCGCGGACGAGACTGACTTCGTGGGCCGCTGGCGGCGAATCAGTGGCCCGAAGCCCCATGAACTGACGGAAATTCTTAACATGCGCTTGCGTGTCTCGCCTACTCACAGGGTAGGCAAGGCGAACGCCTGAGAAAACATCGCGCACTACAGGTGGGATTTGATTCCTCCAAAACCTACTCAAGAAAATCACAGAATCGGTAGCCAGCTGTTGAAATGGTGCGGTTGGGACGTTGACTTTGTCGTCTGACCTGGCACTACCCTTGCAGAAGTGGTCTTTGAGATGGAACACACTTTGCAAAATGGGTTCTTAGGGAAATGGGACCTCATGTGCTCGGGAGATTTTGCTTGCTCCTTTAACGCAGTAGCATGTGTTGGGTCACTGTTTTTCAAAAGCGATCAATGGAAGTTCATCCTCGGGAGAAGGGGCTTCCTCGGCCGCTAACATGTTCACGGGAACCTGATCCAGCTCACCTTCATCTGACGCTTGGCACGAGTCATCGCACAAAGAAACAACATCGTCTTCGGCCGCGCTCATAGCAGCAGCTTCAATCGGCCAGAGGCGAGTTGACGACTCTGCCAACTTGGGCTTTCCCACCTCATCATATTGGGGAACATACTCCACTACCCTAGATGCATTAATGCGCGCGTTGCGGGGCACGTTAATCTTGCATCTACTGAGCTCCTTTGGGGGAACAAGGTGTGGAACATTTTCACGTGGATCCCAAACGAAAAGGTGTCCTTGGTCCATCACGGTCTTCCCGATGGATTGCGCTGGACGTACACCTGCTCTTCAGCAGGTGTCACTCGCCTGTTCTCGAACCCTAATGAAGTAGTGCCTTGTGGGGCACCACCCCAGTCGCAAAACCTACTGGTGTGCTGCTCTCGCGCACGCACTTGATCATGTTGCTATTCAAGGCTTGACGTCCGATCAAGTGTCTTTCTGCGGCAGTATCCCAAAGTCGTCGGAAGCAACGCTTGCCATTGCCGGAATGAGCTGGGCAATAGCTGCACTTGCCTTTGGCGGCGGCGGTGACAACAGGCTTTTGGGTTTGGGACCAGTGTACTTGTTGGTATCACTGTGGAGAAATGCACATTGCTTGGCCTTGCACGAATTATAGGCATAAAAGATGCATGGGGTCTTTGCTTTCTCGGCCGCGGTCACGCTGGGTGTCTTGCTGATGGCCTTAGACCTAGGAGTAAGGTTATCGTTCGAACCACCCTTACCTTTGCCCTTGGGCTGGTGCTTTAGGAGGAGGCGGCTTTGGAGCTTTAACCTTCGGCGCAGGGGCTGCAGGAGTCTGCTGGTCAGCAGATTTATGCTTCTTACTCTTCTTATTTTTCTTAGGCTTGTCCTCGCTGCTTGCGGCAGGCATGGCATTAGGAATATTCCCCTGGGACATAACGGCTGGCTTGATTTGAAGACTTTTGTCAAACTCATCCCTTTTTTTGTCCTGATATGGAGTTCCAAAGCGAGATCGACCTTGGACCCAACCATTCCGGCTTCCTACGGTGGCTGCCGATAGGGGCTTCCCTTGCCTTTTCAACCTTAGGCTTCCGCGCGGTGCACTTTTCCAGCTCATCCAACAGGTGATCAAACAAGGTCGTTTCCTTGGGCTGTTCTGCCACGCGATTTGCGGTCAGCACATAAACGTACTTCCTGCAAGAGACAACTTTAACAAGCTACGACCTCCCAAGGCTCCGATCCTACCTCGTTCCAACTGGAAGTGCTTGAAGATGGCACGCAACATGATTCTCCCTACGGGCATCCCACCTACAACCTGCCGCGCGTTCTCAACATGGCCAATGGCTTCCTGTCGAGTCTGCTCGATTAGTTGTCTAGCTTGAGCCTCGCTTTGTTGTGCTGTTTGTACAGCCTGCTGGGCTTGCGAAGCTAGCTGAGCCGCTTGAACCCAAACATCTGAAACTTCCCTTACAGCCTGTTCCCTGACCCATCCGCCCTCTTGTCTCGCCTAGTCGGCGGCTTGCTGTTGGTGCAAGGCGTGATTGGCTGCCTGGGCCGCGAGGTCGGATGCTCGATGAGAGCAGGTACGTTATTCATCAGGTTGGGTATTTGGGATGCGAAGGAAACTGTATGGCTGGGGAACCTTCGGGTGATGTGGATTCTGACACGATCGGACCACTTAAAGGTGATGACGAGACAGCAACACACTTTTGCACACACACACACAAAGCCAGCTCCACGCGCTTTGAGCAGCGTGTCAAAAGGTGCTACGTGGGGCACGCCCGGGATTGGCAGCTGGTTGCGAAGCGCTCAAGTGTACCACTCAAGAAACATCGCCCTGCTGCTATGCACCTGTTGAATTCTGTACTTGCACTTGTAGATTGATTTGTTCGCAATCCCGCACTCCGGCGCTTTTAACAAGGGATGTCACCAAGCTGCTAATAAAAAGTCTGCAAATCGAGTGCCTGTAGCTGCAAACATGCTGTACCGCGCAAAGCGACGGTTTTAACGGCTTGCAAAGAAAGGCTATCGAAGGACCCGACCGCGGGGCAGTTGGGATGCAGAACGGTGGAGCTCCCGAGGTAGTTCGAAGGGTGTAGGCCACCCGCCGCCGGAACGAAATTGCGATTCCGGGACTCGATGAATTCTCCAATATTTTCAAGCGCGTTGCTGAGTCCGCTTGGTCCAAAATGGGGAAAATTGCGAAAGGCAGCGCAGCCGGGTTCTGTGCTTCGCGGACGATGGCAGATTGGACTCCCAAGCCTTGGAGTGGGTCCGCTTTTCCACCTCGGCCCAGCTTCTCGTGGACGATCTTAATCTGAGAGAACTGGAGTCCCGCCGTTGTCCTTGCGTGTTCCAACGCAACCTCTCGACGTCGCTGGCTACCGACAAATGACAACACAATCAAGTTGATCGGAGCGTATTCCTGAGTGAACCTCACAAGGTGCTGGATGATCTCCGGGTTGAGATAAGGACCTTGTTGATCGACGTCCAATACCCCGTGCCAATCCAGAGCAATTGTCAACTCCTTGGGTGGCACGGGCCGCACAGGCGGCGGTGGAACTGGCGGCGGCCTTCTCGGCGATCGAAAGCGTGGGCCTCGGAAGTCGCAGCGCTTGAAGCGGCTGCTTTAGCAACCTGGGGCGGCGGCGGCTTGACGATGTGCCCTTGTGGTGGGTTTGAACCGGACTTGCTTCTGGGTTCGGCCTTGTTCAGACCGCGCGGAGGCGCTTTGTATCCAAAGCCACTCTGAGTCCTGGTAGGAGACCTTGCTCGAGGAGGGGACTTTGTAGGAATAGTTGCCGGAACCGAACTGCACGAGGGAGTTCCTTGGGCAATGGAGGCTTGCTGCCAAAAATGATCTTTGGCGCGGCCTTTGGCGGTGGCTGCTCTGTTGTTCCAATCCTCCTGCTACGCAAAGCAATAGGCTCAGCATGTGTTGGTGTCGTATACGCGCCGAGGCACGTAATACAGTAAGCCGACCTGCCCGTTCGGAGAGATTCCGCGTCCTGCGGAGGCTCCTCATCTGAGCTGTCGGCGTCGAGGCGATAGTGCTCCGCTGGTCCTGGGCGTCGATCTGGAGATCGTGATCGCGAGCTTGTGGATGATCTTCTTGGCGGATCTCTCCACGTCTCGTCCGCAAGCGAATACGGATCAGCCTGACGGAGATGTCGGGATGTCCGCTTCGCCCGGCGGTAAGCCTCTCGAACAAGTACCCAAGTGCCGTGCTCGTCGAAGTGTGTCACGGGGTAAATACTGTTCTGTGGCGCCAATACAATAGGGCGTGTTGCAAGAGATGTCCTTGATGGCCTGCTCTCCCGCGCAATGGGTTCAACACTCTGCGCCCGATGCTCCGCAGGGACGGATGCCGGCTCTTGCCTCGGAGATGAAGGAGGCCTTGATCTCTGAAGAGGTGATCGTTCCCGGCTGCTGTCATGCCGCGCTTGCGCGGCTTTAGCGTAAACCCCGCGAAGTGCAGTTTTGGCAGCACCTCGCAACACTTGCTTCTCCGCTGCAGATGGCCGATGACGTGGAAGCGGATCGCGAGGAGGATCTTGAGGCCAGGATGGAGTGGGCGGAGGCAAAGAAGGTCGCAACCAATTCTCACGCCAGTCAAAGAGGGCCTCAATCTGTTGCCTTGAAGCTTCTGTAAACTTGATCGACCGGAAGCGCCTGTCCTGCTTCTTATACTCGTCAACGATGATCTGTTGCAGGGTGTTGAATAACCGAGCACACGGCCCCTTGCCACCACGAATGCCGCGGTGAGGGCCGGCTTCCATGTGCGACCGAAACGGTCGCAGTCACAGAAGGGTTTGTTTACCCGCAAAGCATTACGGCTGATAACCACTCAAAGGAGAGGGAAACACAGTTTTCTCAACAACGGGGGTGCCCGGGACCTTAAAAGGAACGAATCCCGCCGTGACTGCAACCTCTCCCTTAACCTTGGGCAAACGCGCGCAATGCGCGCCTTTTTGTCTTGAGCCAAAGCAATGACATGCGGACATGCCATTGGTCTTGTGCCTTGGGGTATTCTACACTTGCAACATGGGAACCTAACTCATGAACCTCTGGGCCATAAATCTCATGTGATAATTGACTTACAGGAAACCAAAAATGAAAGGATCCTACCAGCACCGATCCAAAATGATACAGAAGACTTGGACCTACAATTGGTGTCACGAAGAATGAAGAAAGAGGTGCAACAAATGAAAGACCAACCAGACACCAGAACAACGTTCAAACATCATTGAATCAAGATGGGCCCTCAAACAAACCCCGTTACAGACCACGACCTACTCTTTGCAAGTGCACCACTGTTTTGTATACTGAGGGCTCTTACAACGGCATTGGTGTACAATTGGTCAGTCTGCGCAGGAGATGTGATTGTTGCGTTTCTACATGCAGCAGCAATCTCATACAATTTGGGTAATGAGACCACCGCACGTGTCTACAACGAAGAAAACAGACGCATAATGTGGCGACTGAACAAAGCCATCTACGGTTGAAGACCATCACCAAAACCATGGCAAGACCGCATTGCACACATCCTTACAGTCACACTTGAACTTGTGAGACGCGAAACAGAAAGCAATGTTTACAGTTCAAAAGACTGCCTAGTCTACATCATGATATATGTAGACGACGTACTGTTGAGGCACACAGGTGACCTCAATGTGGGATCCACAATACATTTGCTACATCAACACCAGCGTGAACAACAAATACGACGACATCATCCTGGAGGAGGCAGGAATGACTACATGCAACCCAGCGCCATCACCAGGAGTGGCACACATGAAAAGCACAGTAGAAGATGAAGCGCCACTTGATCACGAGCAAGACAAGCGACACAGGCGGCTTGTTGGCAAGATACAATGGCTAGCGCACACACGCACGACCAGACATCAGCTATCAGGCAAAGGAACTAGCAAGATCACTACAATCACCAACACAGTTTGACAACAGGAAGCTCAAGCGCATGATCCGGCGCCTTAAAGGCACAAGGCACACGCGACGCAACCTAAGACCAACAAGGCACACACAGGACATGCGAATTCCACTCATTGACACATACACAGATGCCAACTGGGCATCTTGCGAGACAACAAGGAAGAGCACAACAGGATTTGTGTTACACATCTTTAAGGAGCAGCAATGCAAAATGGCAGAAGAACACAAGAAACAATAGCACTTTCGTCAGCAGAATCAGAGCTGTACGCAATTGGCACAGCAGCACAGGAGAGCCTTTACATCAGCAACTTCATCAAAGCATTTGAAGCACGCACCAACATAAGGACACACACACAGACAGCAGCGCAGCAACACCAATAGCAATGAGAGAAGGTACATCAAAGAAGGCAAAGCACATCGGGCTGCGACACCTCTTCACACAGCAACTTGTCAAAAGCAAAATCATCAAAACGCACAAAGTAAGATCAGAGGAGAATTCAGCAGACTTACTAACAAAGCTTGTCAGCTGTGATATCCTCAACAAGCACATGTACAACGTTGGCCTGTGAGGCCACAGCGGCGCACCCAGTCTCACACAGCGCTCACATTATGTTAAGCAACAGTTGCCAACTAAGCGGCCGGCGCATATGTTTTCTGCTGTAGGTTAGCTACAGCCATGCGCCTACCCTGGAGTCAACACAAACTGTTGGGTTAGATGCATAACTTGACGAATGCCCTTCTGCATAAACACCCCCTCCATATGCGGGACAGAGTGCGGGACAAAGTGAGGGACAAAGTGCCAGACAAAGTGCCAGACAAAGCGCGGGACAAACTGCTGGACAAACAACTGTCCGGCAAGCTGTCCGGGGGGTTGTCCGGAGGGTTGTCCGCGCACTTTGCCAAGATTTATGCTGCCCTCGATCAAGTGGTTTTGAGCGGGTTACGAGTGGTTTCCGAGCGGTTTCCGAGTGGTTTCCGAGTGTGTTCCAAACCGCGTCCGAAGACTTGTCCGGGGGTTTGTCCCGGGTTTTTGGGCCCCCAAAGCTGTCCCGGAGGGTTGTCCGGGGGGTGGGTTTGTCCCGAACTTTTGGGCCGGGGGTTTGTCCGGGCTTGTCCCGCCGATTTTGTGCCCTCAAAGCTGTCGGGGGATTGTCCGGGGGTTTGTCCGCGGGGTTGTCCGGGGATTCAGCCCGTTTGCAGCACCGCCCCTGTCAACACAACATTGGATCTACCCTCGCTTCTGCAACTGCTTTGACTACCCATTTTTGCAAGACAGTCTGTGCATGTTTCTGCCAATGTTTTTGTACACGCTGCAGCCATTTACATTTGCGGTGTACAGTGCGCCTCTAGGCTTTCAGCCTTACATCGATCGCTCACAGGGCTTACAAGACCCTGCGCGTGCCGATGACAGTGCCCGAAGAGTTCACATTGGAACCGGTCAATGGTAACATCCCGATTACACCGGATGCCTTACAATTACACAACGGTGATGATTCCGCTTACAGTGGAGCAATACACGTTCATGACAGCCGCTGTCATAACTCAGCCGACTGAGGTACAGAACCCCTGGCTACATGGGGCCCCCCACATTGGGTTTCGTTGGGGTGTTATACGGTTTCGTGGAGTGCCTTGGGTTGGTTGATGTGTGCGTGGACAGTACAGCTGACATGAGCACAGTCTTTGTGTACAAGAGCAGCCTACAGACGGATGAACTGTTTCAGAAGGTTTACGAGACAAGGGTTACATTGTTCAACAGAGGTTGCATTGGACAAGTCCTGCAGTTGCATCAGGATTGTACGTGGACTTTGTCACCCATTGAAAAAGCATCGGGTTCGCTTCACAATGTGACAAAGGATTACATGGCCCTCCGGCACATCATACTCTAATTCAGAAGCTTTTGGACACAGAGGCTGCTCTTGACCGCACGCATGCTGGATTTTCGATGGCGTTGAGCTACCAAACCTACCCTGCGGCACAGGCTATCAGCGAGCCAGGAATGTACAGTTACAGCATTTTGATGGTACAGCAGCCGACACTTGAGGGACACCGTTGTACAGTCACTGACATGAGATCAGTCACTGGCTTGCATCATCCTGCAACATTAGGCTAGCTGCATTCGGAGATTGTACAATCCGAGAACGGGTGGAACGTACAAGCCACATGCGCGTCCCTCTCCGCTGTTTGGCTCAAGGCCTTGAGCCTACAGCGCATTTCCCCAGATAGGAAAAGACTACAACTGCGCCAAGTCGTTCACATCACAGGTTCACACATTCAGGTTGTTAGGAGGTTACACAGTCAGTTCTCCTTTAACATGAATGAATGCATGCATGAATGAATTAATGCATGCATGAATGAATGCATGGATAGATGGATGAACGAACGAATTAACGGATGAATGGATCAACACGAATGAATGAGCATGAATTAACATGAAGCTAGACGATTTAAGGACATGACATGAATGAGTGAGTGAATGAGTGAGTGCAGAAATGAACAAATGAATGAATGAATGAATGAATGAATGAATGAATGAATGAATGAATGAATGAATGAATGAATGAATGAATGAACGAGTAAGTGAATGAACGAATGAACGAATGAACAAATGAATGAATGAATGAATGAATGAATGAATGAATGAATGAATGAATGAATTCATTCATTCTCTTCATTCATTCATTCATTCATTCATTCGTTCGTTCGTTCGTTCATTCACCCACTCGTTCATTCATTCATTCATTCATTCATTCATGCATTCATTCATTCGTTCATTCGTTCGTTCGTTCATTCATTCATTCATTAATTCATTCATTCGTTCGTTCGATCGTTCGTTCGTTTATTCACCCACTCGTTCATTCATTCATTTCTTTCATTCATTCATTCATTCATGCATTCGTTCATTCGTTCGTTCATTCATTCATTCATTCGTTCGTTCGGTCGTTCGTTTATTCACCCACTTGTTCATTCATTCATTCATTCATTCATTCATTCATTCGTTCGTTCATTCATTCATTCATGAATGAGTGAGTGACTGAGTGAATGAATGAACGAACGAACGAATGAATGAATCAGTGAATCAATGAACCAATGAATCAATGAATGCATGCATTCATGCATTCATGCATGCATGCATGCATTCATTCAATCCATTCCATGCAGCCATCTATGCAGATCCATCCATCCATCCATCCACTATCTCTTCATCATGGTAAGTACATTTGCGTTGCGTTTTACAGTTTTAGATACCGAAATAAAAAAAACACATGAAGCACGCTGCAGGAATTCACTGTCGGTCAGCAAGATAGACCAAGATAACAATAAGCAGACCTTCTCACATGGCAACTGTCTTTGGCATTTCCTGTCCAGAGCAGTGTTTGAGAGGCATGGCGCCATGTGCAACAAGCCGTGCACTGCCCTGCCCCGAACTGCCCTTGCACGGATCCCCGCGCTGTTGGGTGGTCCACGGCCGTGCGCGCAATCACCCCACGCGGCGCTTCGCAACTTGGGCTATGGAAACTGAGACGCGCTTGGGACATATCCAGGCCCAAACACCAACCCTTCGCGTGCCTTCCCCGCGCGCGATTGCATCAAACAATGCGCAATAAATCGTCTGAACATGACGTACCCTACACCTGCTGTCTTAATTAGCGCGCCTCTCCCATCTCGGGCTGCTTTCATTTGGCGCTTGGCCACGCTTCGCACACGCTGCATTTGTAATCAAGCCGCCGACTCGAAGGGTGCGACTTTGCGCAATGCGGGTGCCACATGGCATGCCTCGCCTTCGAATTGCGTGGCCCAGCCTGAAGATGGGCAGCCAGCCAGCCACAAATGCAACCCGTGTGGCAAGCAAACGGAATGCAATCTCAGCATGAAGTTCTGGAAAAACGTGTTTTGCTTCTACGGCGATGCACGCAAACAGTGAAGAGCAAATCAGATTCCGCGCCCAAGGGAATATTAAACAACTCATTTAAGTTTCCCTCTGGTAGTCTTGCACACCACGTGCCTATTCGCTTTTCAGATTTCAACTGCTCGCAACGCATGATAGTCCATACTTTGAAGATTCCAAGGTGTGAGTTCGCCGGAATGAGGGTTTCGATCCGAGGGAACATCTCTTCCGAAAAAATGGCCGGGCCGAGCGGGCTCAGCGATGCTTGGTGGCAGGCGGCAAACGCTTCACGTCCCACCGAACCTGCAAAGCTTTTCGCAAAGCTTTTCGCTTTTCTCAGAGCTCGCATACGGTGCTTCTCAAAGCGCTCGGTCGCTTTTAGCTCTCGGCTTTCTGTTCACGCGCCTGACCAACATACCCTGCAGCCACTGAGCATTCTGCAGCAGCTTGGGCTCTTGACTCCTGCCGACTGACTTTCGGACTTTTGGGCTTTTGGAGTCGAGCCCTGCCAGCGTTCGGTCCTGATTGCCAGCTGCACCAATTGGCCCAAAAAGGGAGCCTTGCCCACATAGGCTGTCAGCCTCAAGCGGAAGCGTGATATCAGATTGCTGTCAGTGGCCAAGCCCCAAACTCTGTCTGGAACACCAGCACCAGGTCACCCACGACACCAACTGCTGCCTCAATTGCACGTGACCTTCTCGCTCTTCCAATGCTCTTGCTGTTCTGGATTTGTGTTCCTTCCTTTCTTTCTTGCCAGGGGGTTGGCATGGGGTGGCATGGGCTGGATATAGCACCATTTTCTGGATGATCGCCTTAACTGTAGAAAGCTAATATGCTTCTTGGACTACATGTTTATCTGCAAATTCACATTCAACCCAAGAAATGCAGGCTGCACAGCTCTAAAAGGCCTGAGACTTAAGGCTCGTTGACTTGTGGATGTTGCGACAGCCTGAGGGGCAAGCTTTGATCACTGGCATCTGCCTTAGCAGGAAGTCTCCCCGGTCCGAGTCCCAAAATGCTGCGCGGTATGCGCGCTGAGCTACTGACGAAGTTTGATCTTCAGTGATTTCCTTAACTAACATGAGCACTGTGTTCACGTGCTCCTGAGCAAGATGTGCAAAGGCGCAAAGTGTCATGCCCATGCCAACTGGTCCAACTGGTCCTTAAAGAGCTGCAACTTGCCGGACTCTTTCAGACCATGAATGATGCCCGAGTACCTGAAAAAAAAAGTCGCTCAGACTAATCCTGACTATCCGATCTGGTTGCCCTGGACCGCGCACGCTTCCAGCACACCTTCCCGGAGGCTGTTCAGGTACCTGCAACATCGGCTTACCTTGATTGAAATGACTTCGCCTGCAAACATCCATATGTCGCGAACTATGCGAAGGCACTCGATCCACTCCTCACTATCTGGCCCATCTGCAAGCCTGGCACTCCCGGACGAGTCGCCGGACGGGGCAAGAGCGGGGAGAGTCGTGAGCGCATGCCTTGTAGAGGATGCCTCTCTGAGCATCTGCACCACCGGTCCAAGGTACCTCGTTTTTTTAAATATAACGAACACGGCGACCTCAAGCTGCACTTCTCGAAGTCGCCACTGATGGCCATCGCTATGTCCCCAAAGCAGGTCATCACGGCTGCCTACTCCGGCAAGCTCCGAACGCGCACGCGGCTCACACAGGCCTTGATCTTCCGATCCACTGCCGGATTTTTCAAGTTGATGTAGAGGATCTGCGGCGAATCCATGGACACTTGCCAGTCTGAGGCATGAGGTGGCCTGCAAAATCGTGTCGCAGTACGATACGATCTTGCCCTCCAGTGCGGTACAAAGGTCGCCCACCATCCGCGTGGTTGTCAAACACACCTGAGTGAGGCGGAACGCGGGGCGGAACGCGGCAGGCACGCGGCTCTGAGTGAGTCAAACGTCCCATTCTCGGAGCCTGAACCTCTTCGTAATTCTGCAGTCCAACCTGCCCCCATGTTCTCTGACTATGAAACTCTGTGGTCGTTACGCAGAAACTTTCGGAGCGCCAACGAGCCGGCAACACAGAGAGGTGAGGTGCAAAGTGAGGCATGAACCGTTCCTCGCAAGCTGGATTTGCTTCATCCATCGCTTTCCACCCCCAGAAATCCGCCGACCCCTTGTCTGCAAGGGTGAGGTGCACAGTCATCATCGTCGTCATTGCTTCTATTTACAATTCAAGTGTCCTGTTGAAAAGCGTTGGGGATGCAGGGGATGCGACGATGATATCATCATCATCATCATCAGCATCGCCACACAAATGATGAATGCAGGGGGTCCTATGATAGTTATTTTCGTCCCCAGCGTCAGCGTCATCATGGTGATCATCATTGTCATCATCAGAACTATCATGATCATGCTAGTTATCATTGTCATCATGTTCCATAAACATTTC
The DNA here is from genome assembly GCA_963377175.1 of Effrenium voratum. Classification (NCBI taxonomy): domain Eukaryota; class Dinophyceae; order Suessiales; family Symbiodiniaceae; genus Effrenium; species Effrenium voratum. The sequence continues at coordinate 282,655 of CAUJNA010003529.1, read as the reverse complement.
AAGTGTCTAGGCTCTGGAGCGAAGTTCTGAGAGGCTGCACCGCGCCGCCGATCCGCGATGCCAAGGATGCTGGCGGATTTTGCGCTCCGCCCCCCAAGGGGCGAAGATTCCGCGGATTTTTGCGCTGCTGGGGGTGCGCTGGCATGTTTTGGGCCGGCTTTTGGGTCTGGCTTGGGCTTGTGGGTCTGCAGACCCGTGCGGGATGCTGGGGATGCTGCCAGCCTTTGATGAAATCTCAAAGTCTTAAAATCTGAGAATGGTAAACATAAAAAATCTTACAATTTTACAATCTCAAAATCTTGCAGGCTTAAGTTCTTGAAATCTAAAAATCTGCAAACCTGAAAAAACTGAACACAGTAGAATCTTAAGATCTTGACATCGTAAGATCTGAGAATTTTACAATCTTAAAAGCTGAAATCTTGAAGTCTTAGAATCTTTTATATCTTGAAATATTGAAATCTCAACATGTTGAAACCTTAAAATCTAAACATCTTAGGACCTTCAAATCTTCGGATTATCATCGTCAAGTCTCAAAATCTTAAAACTCCAAAACCTTAAGATTCAAATCTTCAAACCTTAAAGTCTTAAAATCATAGAACCGTCCAAATCTTGCAATCTTGAAATCTCAATCGTCTAAGAATTGAAGAACTTTAAAATGCGAAAGTAACACGCACCGTACAATCTTAAAGTCTTAAAATCATAAATGTTGACGTCTAAAAATCGTAAGTAAAGCCTTCAAATATTAGAACCTTAAAATCTGAAAGCCTTGCAATCTTAAAACCCACCTTCACTAAAAACGTTGCATCATCTGTGTGTGACTCTCAAACACAGGTGCAAACCTAGCGGGGTTTCAGCGTTGCATCATCTGTGTGTGACTCTCAAACACAGGCGCAAACCTAGCGGGGTTTCAGCGTTGCATCATCTGTGTGTGACTCTCAGCCACAGGTGCAAACCTAGCGGGGTTTCAGCGTTGCGTCATCTGTGTGTGACTCTCAGCCACAGGTGCAAACCTAGCGGGGTTTCAGCGTTGCATCATCTGTGTGTGACTCTCAAACACAGGTGCAAACCTAGCGGGGTTTCAGGTTGCATCATCTGTGTGTGACCTAGGTGCTAGGGGTTTCAGCGTTGCATCATCTGTGTGTGACTCTCAAACACAGGTGCAAACCTAGCGGGGTTTCAGCGTTGCATCATCTGTGTGTGACTCTCAAACACAGGTGCAAACCTAGCGGGGTCTCAGCGTTGCATCATCTGTGTGTGACTCTCAAACACAGGTGCAAACCTAGCGGGGTTTCAGCGTTGCATCATCTGTGTGTGACTCTCACTGTGTGTGACTCTCAACCACAGGTGTAAACCTAGCGGGGTTTCAGCGTTGCATCATCTGTGTGTGTGTGGTTTCAGCGTTGCATCATCTGTGTGTGACTCTCAAACACAGGTGCAAATCTAGCGGGGTTTCAGCGTTGCATCATCTATGTGTGACTCTCAACCACAGGTGCAAACCTAGCGGGGTTTCAGCGTTGCACCATCTGTGTGTGACTCCCAACCACAGGTGCAAACCTAGCGGGGTTTCAGCGTTGCGTCATCTGTGTGTGACTCTCAAACACAGGTGCAAACCTAGCGGGGTTTCAGCGTTGCATCATCTGTGTGTGACTCTCAGCCACAGGTGCAAACCTAGCGGGGTTTCAGCGTTGCATCATCTGTGTGTGACTCTCAAACACAGGTGCAAATCTAGCGGGGTTTCAGCGTTGCATCATCTATGTGTGACTCTCAACCACAGGTGCAAACCTAGCGGGGTTTCAGCGTTGCACCATCTGTGTGTGACTCCCAACCACAGGTGCAAACCTAGCGGGGTTTCAGCGTTGCGTCATCTGTGTGTGACTCTCAAACACAGGTGCAAACCTAGCGGGGTTTCAGCGTTGCATCATCTGTGTGTGACTCTCACCACAGGTGCAAACCTAGCGGGGTTTCAGCGTTGCATCATCTGTGTGTGACTCTCAACCACAGGTGCAAACCTAGCGGGGTTTCAGCGCTGTGTGTGAACTCTCACTGGCGCAAACCTAGCGTTCAGCGTCACATCATCTGTGTGTGACTCTCAACCACAGGTGCAAACCTAGCGGGGTTTCAGCGTCACAACATCGTGTGTGCACAGGTGCAAACCTAGCGGGGTTTCATCAGCGTTGCATCATCAACCACAGGTGCAAACCTAGCGGGGCTTCAGCGTTGCATCATCGTGTGTGACTCTCAACCACAGGTGCAAACCTAGCGGGGTTTCAGCGTTGCATCATCTGTGTGTGACTCGCAACCACAGGTGCAAACCTAGCGGGGTTTCAGCGTTGCATCAGCTGTGTGTTACTCTCAACCGCAGGTGCAAACCTTGCGAGGTTTCAGCGTTGCATCATCTGTGTGTGACTCTCAACCACAGGTGCAAACCTAGCGGGGTTTCAGCGTTGCATCATCTGTGTGTGACTCTCAACCACAGGTGCAAACCTAGCGGGGTTTCAGCGTTGCATCATCTGTGTGTGACTCTCAGCCACAGGTGCAAACCTAGCGGGGTTTCAGCGTTGCGTCATCTGTGTGTGACTCTCAACCACAGGTGCAAACCTAGCGGGGTTTCAGCGTTGCATCATCTGTGTGTGACTCGCAACCACAGGTGCAAACCTAGCGGGGTTTCAGCGTTGCATCAGCTGTGTGTTACTCTCAACCGCAGGTGCAAACCTTGCGAGGTTTCAGCGTTGCATCATCTGTGTGTGACTCTCAACCACAGGTGCAAACCTAGCAGGGTTTCAGCGTTGCATCATCTGTGTGTGACTCTCAACCACAGGTGCAAACCTAGCGGGGTTTCAGCGTTGCATCATCTGTGTGTGACTGTGCAACCACAGCTGCATCAACCTCCACAGGTGCAAACCTAGCGGGGTTTCAGCGTTGCATCATCGTGAGTGTGACTCTCAACCACAGGTGCAAACCTAGCGGGGTTCAGCGTTGCATCATCTGTGTGTGACTCTCAACCACAGGTGCAAACCTAGCGGGGTTTCAGCGTTGCATCATCTGTGTGTGACTCTCAACCAGCAGGTGCAAACCTAGCGGGGTTTCAGCGTTGCATCATCTGTGTGTGACTCTCAACCACAGGTGCAACCCTAGCGGGGTTTCAGCGTTGCATCATTTGTGTGTGACTCTCAGCCACAGGTGCAAACCTAGCGGGGTTTCAGCGTTGCATCATCTGTGTGTGACTCTCAACCACAGGTGCAAACCTAGCGGGGTTTCAGCGTTGCATCATCTGTGTGTGACTCTCAACCACAGGTGCAAACCTAGCGGGGTTTCAGCGTTGCATCATCTGGGTGTGACTCTCAGCCACAGGTGCAAACCCAGCGGGGGTTCAGCGTTGCATCATCTGTGTGTGACTCTCAGCCACAGGTGCAAACCTAGCAGGGTTTCAGCGTTGCATCATCTGTGTGTGACTCGCAACCACAGGTGCAAACCTAGCGGGGTTTCAGCGTTGCATCATCTGTGTGTGACTCTCAACCACAGGTGCAAACCTAGCGGGGTTTCAGCGTTGCATCATCTGTGTGTGACGTTGCATCATCAACCACAGGTGCAAACCTAGCGGGGTTTCAGCGTTGCATCATCTGTGTGGACTCTCAGCCACAGGTGCAAACCTAGCGGGGTTTCAGCGTTGCATCATCTGTGTGTGACTCTCAACCACAGGTGCAAACCTAGCGGGGTTTCAGCGTTGCATCATCTGTGTGTGACTCTCAACCACAGGTGCAATTTCAGCGTTGCATCATCTGTGTGTGACTCTCAGCCACAGGTGCAAACCCAGCGGGGTTTCAGCGTTGCATCATCTGTGTGTGACTCTCAACCACAGGTGCAAACCTAGCGGGGTTTCAGCGTTGCATCATCTGTGTGTGACTCTCAACCACAGGTGCAAACCTAGCGGGGTTTCAGCGTTGCATCATCTGTGTGTGACTCTCAACCACAGGTGCAAACCTAGCGGGGTTTCAGCGTTGCATCATCTGTGTGTGACTCGCAACCACAGGTGCAAACCTAGCGGGGTTTCAGCGTTGCATCATCTGTGTGTGACTCTCAACCACAGCGTTGCATCACCTGTGTGTGACTCTCAACCACAGGTGCAAACCTAGCGGGGTTTCAGCGTTGCATCATCTGTGTGTGACTCTCAACCACAGGTGCAAGCCTAGCGGGGTTTCAGCGTTGCATCATCTGTGTGTTACTCTCAACCGCAGGTGCAAACCTTGCGAGGTTTCAGCGCTGCATCATCTGTGTGTGACTCTCAACCACAGGTGCAAACCTAGCGGGGTTTCAGCGTTGCATCATCTGTGTGTGACTCTCAACCACAGCGTTGCATCACCTGTGTGTGACTCTCAACCACAGGTGCAAACCTAGCGGGGTTTCAGCGTTGCATCTGTGTGTGACTCTCAACCACAGGTGCAAACCTAGCGGGGTTTCAGCGTCATCTGTGTGTGCAGGTGCAAACCTGTTTCAGCGTCATCATCTGTGTGTGACTCTCAACCACAGGTGCAAACCTAGCGGGGTTTCAGCGTTGCATCATCTGTGTGTGACTCTCAACCACAGGTGCAAACCTAGCGGGGTTTCAGCGTTGCATCATCTGTGTGTGACTCTCAACCACAGGTGCAAACCTAGCGGGGTTTCAGCGTTGCATCATCTGTGTGTGTGACTCTCAACCACAGCGTTGCATCACCTGTGTGTGACTCTCAACCACAGGTGCAAACCTAGCGGGGTTTCAGCGTTGCATCATCTGTGTGTTAATTACTCTCAACCACAGGTGCAAACCTAGCGGGGTTTCAGCGTTGCATCATCTGTGTGTGACTCTCAACCACAGGTGCAAACCTAGCGGGGTTTCAGCGTTGCATCATCTGTGTGTGACTCTCAGCCACAGGTGCAAACCTAGCGGGGTTTCAGCGTTGCATCATCTGTGTTTGTGACTCTCAACCACAGGTGCAAACCTAGCGGGGTTTCAGCGTTGCATCATCTGTGTGTGACTCTCAACCACAGGCCCAAACCTAGCGGGGCCGTGAGGGGCAACACATTTGGCACCCTCAGCGAGGGTGCGAAATTGTGTCGTGTCAGCGAGGATTTTTTTTAGGCAGGGGGGGATATTCAAGGGTAGGAGAGATCAGGCTTTCGCAACGTCAAGTTGGGATGGCTTGAAATGGCTTGAACGCACGTGTGAAAGGCTCCGATTTGAGCACGCCGAATGGGGTATAGTGTTCTCCTGTTCGTCTCTGCCAGTTGATAAACCAATCCCTCTTGGACAACCATTTCAGCAACGTGATTGAGGTAACCAGATCGTGCATCGCTGGCCTTTTGCCTTGATGCCGCGAGTTCGCGAATCACGTCTTCGAACTTGGGTGATGCGCTCATACAGTACATCTCCTTTGTGAGCTCGATCTCTCGCAATCTGGATCTCCTCATTTATTCGTGTCACGTTCTTGCACTGCACGTTGGCCGATCAGATGCAATTCATCCCTCTCATTTACAACAATTCGTGCGCATTGGGTTTCCTGTTCAGCGTACCTGATAGCGCCGTTCACTTTGTTCACCAATGTACCTAGTGGTTCGTCGTCAATCGCCATTGTTTGTTGTTCTCTCGCGCAAACCACGAATAACGTTCTCCTCGTTCTGCGAGTCCGTGTTGATCTTCGTCTGGTAGGAATTGACCATTGCTTGATTTTGTGCCATCTCAGAAGAAGTATTTCTCCTGTCCTGCTCAACTCCGTTTTTTCTAATCAATGCATTCTCCTCCTCACATCTGGTTCGATGTTCAAGAAGACCAACGGTTGTGGCCATCTCATGGCGCCGCTTCTCGTACTCAAGGACTTTATGACGGGCTTCTTCCTGATACTCTCCGTAGATCTTCGCAAGGTGATGCTCTTGATCTTCGGACAGTTGTGTCTTCCCACGTTGAATATCGATGTGTTGAGCAGCCTCTCGAAGTTGTTCGTCGGATCTTTTGAGGATGTGAGCTACTTGCTGTTCCGACATACCAGCTCTCCGTTCCAGTTCCTGAATGCGCGTAACATTGCCATGGTCGTCACGTTGTTGATGAAAATTGTTTCGGGCCAGCCTTCAGCGCCAAAACAACGGAAGCGAGCGCGGGACGCGCCGTCGCCCGGAAAATTGTTTCGGGAAGCCCGACGGGCCAAACCCCGGCGTCAAAACGAGGGAAGCGTGCACGAGCGACGGCGCGGGTTTGCCAAGGCTGTCGCGGAAGCTTAGGCCGTCGCCCGGAAAGTCGTTTCGGGAAGCTTGACGGGCCAGCCCCCAGCGCCAAAATGATTTGCGTAGCCAAGCCAATTGCGCGTAGCCTCTTCCACTTCCTGCCTGAGGGTCTTGTTCTCCTGGGTAATCTTTGACGGACTTGAGCCTGTGGGCGACTTCGATCGCCCCTTCTCTTTTCTAACAGGAATTATGACGGCCCTCACGCTCCTTCTTGGCGTGGATAGTGAAGCCGATGAGGATCTCTCCGTCCTCCATACATTGTGACCAACTTCCCTCCAGGAGGATTGCGAATGGTCGTGGCTAATACCAGAACTCGCACTTTGTTGTGCATCCGGAGAGTCAATTGCCGGTGCAGCGAACATAGCTGTAGAACCACTGGAGCTGTCTTTGCCGAAGGTTGCAGTCCCTGGGCTTCCGGAAGAATCCATTGTACGGGTATAGTGTATCGCAGTTAGTGGGTTGCGTCAGATTTTTGCCCTGAAAGCTATGGATTTGGCCGATAGGACCAGATAGGCAAGGGTGGCTTGGGGCAGCTTTCCGGGTTCACGAAAGGTTCCAGAAGGAACCGGGGATACAAGGCAACTTCGAAATATCCAAATGTTGAAAAATGATTAATTATTAAGTCTCCTCTTTGAATTGTTTAAAATGTTGCTTCTTATTGAATAAATCTTATCAACATGCTATAACTTTATCTCTTTTGAAAACATATACTTTCTAAAATATTTCGGACAATATTTATTTTGGAAAATAACAATGTTTAGGTGTATTGTTTTTTCAAAAAAATAATACATGTTTCGTTTTGGTATGCTGTAATAAAAACAATATTTATCAAAATGTGTTTAAAATATGTTTTAAAATTGATGTTTTGGGGCGCTTATTCAAAAAATGAGAAAACACCTCGGGTACACCCTAGACTTTTGAGTTCGAAAAAAGTTGCGCATGGTCTGTCCTAATTGCCGAAAATAAGAAAGCCACACATTGCAAACCCAAACAAATGGCAGCCTGAGTATCCGCAGACCCCAGCATCTACCCAAAACAACAGCGATTTGCAAACAAAAAGCAAGCAAACGGATCAACCCAAAACAGCAGCGAAGTGCAAGCATAAGCAATGCGATGATGATAGCTATTGCCAGTGTCATATACTGTGATTGAGCCTGTGCCCAGGCAATGGGTAAGTTGGGGTAAACAAGAAACAAAAGAAAGGTTCCTCAAAAGCAAACCAATCCCCGGTCCCAAAGATCAGGGTTTCCCACACACCAGAGAACAACAACCAAAAGGGAAATACCAAAACAAGTAAACAAGTGCCCGCAACCTTGGTCGACGACGAACCGCACGGGCGGACCCCACCAATCTGCCCCGGGCCGATGTCTCTTTCTCCACCGACACGAAGGTGATCGACGCGGGGACCCGGCGACGCTCATCCGAGGCGCGACGGACCCGCAAACTCGAGCCAAACATCACAGGTCAGTCACTACCGCGACATCCCTGATGACGAAATGAACCATGGCTAATCACACCCCCCTCACGAGGAGCCCGTCATATGACGGGTGGAGCGTGCCATTTACTGATAGGATTTAACTGCTCGCATGCGTCCGCAAACAGCTGGACACTACCGCCGTCAGCGGTGGAGCAAACCCACAAAGGCAGTTGCGCGACATCCCGGGCATTAAATTCCCGCCACCACCCCGAATTAATTTAATCGGGGTAACGCTGTCCAACATACCTTGTGGAAAAGTCCACATGACGACACTAGGTCACAACTGTTTGCATCAACAATGCAAGTAGTTCAATTCTTATCAGAAGCCATGAAACAAAGGATAACGAATGTTCATCAGTACCCTCGCCTATCGGCAAGAGGTACCCCTGACCATGCGTATCTGAAAAATAATTGAATTCCGCAAACCTGGGAGTACCCTCCACCAGCTTGCATCCCCTCTCACTCACACTACTTCGTGATGAGCGTGACCAGCAGCCGAGCAGCGGTGCGGGAGAGACATGATCTCCGCGCCTCAGCGGTTCGGAAGGAACATCATCACCTCCGCACCGCGCCAACCATCGGAGAATGGACGCAAGCCTATCGGCCGCAATCCCCGTGACTCAGCCTATCGGCTATCGTCACGTCTCCTCCGGTCACGTCCGCCCCGCGCACGGTCCCTGTCACGATCCCTCTCGGATCTCCTGCGATCATCTCGCCTTCGATCTCGCTCTCGATCGAGCGAATCATCACCACGACGATCTCGAACATCGTCCCTCCTTCGGCCTCGATCTTCGTCACGCCGCGGTCGATATCTGCGCCTTCTCGATTCTCGGGAATCCCTGGTGTCCAGAGTCCAAACGGACCTCCGAGTACGGGAAACATCCGAATCCCGACGCCCTCGCCCGAGGCGAGAGTTCGCCACGATCTGGTTGAGAACCTCCAGTGCTGAAGCATTCTCGCCATTCCTGATGAATTTCTCTGACCTGCCTATTTAGCACCCTATCGGGTGACATCGTCAGGAAGGCATCCACCACTGAATTCTCCGGCAACACCAGGAAATGACCCTCCGCCGGGCTCGCAGCAGCTCGCTCCGCCGACTGCAATCTGACCTCACCCCCTTCAGGCTTCTTCGCCATCGCCTTGGAGGCTGTCAAGGGCGCTACCGCGTCCTTTGCCGAAGACCTACCAAGCGCGGAGTGAAGATCATCTCCACTTGCCTCTCTCGCTGCCGCACCTGGCCGGCTGTCGACATCATCAGGTCTCTTTGATGCCTCCCGCTTCGTCGACTCCTTCAGGACTTCCTTTCTCTCTTCTGCCCTTCAGCCGAGCCTCGACTAGCGCCGGGAGCGTCGTCTCCGCTTACCTTCTCCTTCTTGACTTCAACCTTCGGGTCAGCTTGCTTGCAGAGGAATGAGATCTAAGAGCCGGAGGGGTCGATATCTCGATCCTCTCAGGAACTCTTTCAACTCTAGCGCGCCCCCTGGGGTCGGGAACAGGATCATCAGTGATCCTGAGCAGCGTGTTCGGACTAAGGCCCCTTCCCCGGCTATCGCCGAACATTCGAACCACGAGATTCAGGAGTTGAGTGAGTATGAATGTCAGCAGGATCAAACATGTCCTCATCCTGCGGCGTTGAACCTAACGGTTCAGGACTAGCCCTCCTCGCCTTCGACCTATCGGTCCCTCCGGCTAAGAATAACGGCCTCTTTGCAGAAGCACTGCGTTCCCTCCTTGCTGATCCCCACTGAGGAGTGAACTCATTACTAGACCTTAGACCTGAGTGGCTCGAGGTCGCTGAGATCTCGTCGCCCTAACGGGCTAGCGATCGACGGACGATCCTCGATTTCAAGTGCACTAGCAAGCCTACCGTCTCTCGCACCTGCTTCAACCACATTGGCAGCCCGTTCGGTGATCCTGGACGAACCAGTACCCCGGTTCACATTCTCAACCCTCTGGTGCAGCGGTCCTCCAAAGGTGATGTTGGGAAAAGGGGGAACATTCGGGGCAGGATCAAACGTGGGAGGACCTATCGGTCCTTTCCGGTCATGGATGGCCTCCAAACCCCTAGAACGTCCCGGCTGTCTCTCTCTCCCTTTCTCTTCCACTCCGGGTATCCCTATCCACACGAGGGTCCCTTGCAGCTCCACGGGAGAGACTCCAGCAGCACGGCTCCTTGCGTTCTGGTATGATAAGCTCTCTTCCTCATCACGACCATCCGCAAATGCGGCATAATCTTCATCATCATTGAACTCAAATTTGGCCGTTGAAACAGGGTTGGGCTATCGGCATCAGACTCCTGCTTCACGCTACTGCCCCAGCCTGCGGTTGATGTTAACAGGGGGTCGTGTCCGATGCCTGCAAACGTCCTCTCCTCAAACTGACCTGGATTTTGAGAACCGGTGGATCAACCCGAGATATCTCTCGGAGCCGAAACCATGGTTCCCGGTCCTCGCGGCCTGTCCCCGAACTCATCCGAGGCCTGCGATTCACCTGGAACAAGAGACCTTGGGGATCGGGTGGGCATGGCCTCCGGGTCGTCCGAATGAGGGCGGGCCATGTTCATCGCCATGCTGATGAAGTCCAGATGTCCTTGCCTGAAACCTGACGCGGAGCCGCCCCTATCGGGGCGAGCTCTCTGTCCTTGCTCATCATCGGTGGCCTGACGGAAAATGCGATCGTCTCCATCGTCAGTGTACCTGCCACGGCTTCTGGGTGTGTCCTTCGATCCTGACCTGCTGAACCTGCCTCAAATTCCTCGAAGTTATAGTCCGGCAAGTCCTGACCTGATCGGAGACCACCTATAGGATAGCCTCCTCATCCACGACACTCCTATGAGAGCGTGGGGTCGACGTCATTGAGCTTGTGGTTGATGGTCTCAAGCGCGTAGGAAAGTCCTACGGCTGATAACCTGTGATTCGGGCACGAGCCTGTGCCCAGACAATGGGTAAGTTGGGGTAAACAAGCCAAAAAAGAAAGGTTCCCCAAAAGCAAACCAAAGATCAGGGTTTCCCACACACCAGAGAACAACAACCAAAAGGGAAATACCAAAACAAGTAAACAAGTACCCGCAACCTTGGTCGACGATGAACCGCACGGGCGGACCCCACCAATCTGCCCGGGCCGATGTCTCTTTCTCCACCAACACGAAGGTGATCGACGCGGGGACCCGGCGACGCTCATCCGAGGCGCGACGGACCCGCAAACTTGAGCCAAACATCACAGGTCAGTCACTACCGCGACATCCCTGATGATGAAATGAACCATGGCTGATCACATATACCATCACGAGGCAAGGGATGCGACGATGCTAGCTATCTTCACGGTCATATATCATCATGACTCGTTGTATCTATGTACGCTTCAAGTTTCCCGTTAGGCAGCGTTTGGGACGCAGGGGATGCTACGATGGTAAGACCTGCAATCAACACCTTGCTAGGCCCTCAACCAACCAAGCTTGCAACTAGAAAGTCGCAACCACCCTGTGTCCCCTCTACACTGTCTTCCAAGTAGGCTTCTTTCGCAAAAAACAAAAACATGCCAAAACACAGCTCGCAGCCATAGTCCCTCCCGAAACGCAAGCACCCGCCATTCTAAACACAGGATGAGCAAGCCACACCTTGCAACCCAGAAAAAAAAGGGTTGCCAACAATGAGACAGCCACGCAGGGCAACTCGCAAACAATAAGGCACCCTCCATCCGATACAAACCAGCCGTCCATCCATCCCATCCTATCCCGTCCGTCCGTCCCATCCGCCATCCATCGCGTCCATCCATCCATCCCGCGCTGCGGACACACGAGGCCGGCGCGCAGAGCAATGAAACTTCACACACCAAGGAGCGAAGCCGGCTCCAGCCGCATTCGCCAGGGCGACGATCAGAAGAAGCGCCTGGCCCGAACATCGAGCCGAAGCCGAGGCCGAGATCCGGAGTCCTCCTCGTGAAGTACCTGAGCACCTCCTCGAACCTGCGCTTTCAAAGGCGAGCTCGTTGCGTTCGTTCTCGAACGCACTTGGGCGACACCCAGGCTGTTGGGGTCGCAAACGTGGGCGTTTCAGGACATGGGCGTGTCCTTTGCAAAGGTACTCAAATGGACCCCCTTAAAGAGGCCACACCGCACATGTACGATACCCTGACACAAACTACAGGAACCTGCAGCGAGATCCAGTGCACTTCAGTAATTCTTTGATCTGACGGCCTGCTGGTAGGCTGAGATGACCTTCAGGGCCTCTTCCATGATTTTGTCCGCGGCAGGGGCGATATTCTCCCTAGGCTCAAGGCCCTCAAAACCCTGAAGGCCCTCAAGGCCCTGCAAGGCCCGCAAGGTCCAGCCGGCAAACCCGCAGTCCTGCCTGAGGCGTGACACCTGCGTCTCATGCTGCAAATGTCTCAATTTGTCTCATGTCACCCTGAGCCAAGGGCTAGCGACGTGAGAACTCCGCAAATGTAGCCCTGCAGCTCGCATTCCCGGTCGATGGACTGCGCAGGTTTGAGGCGGACATGAAAGCAATGCTGCGCTTGGCACTACACATTTCCTTGTAAGACTCCGCAAGGTGCTTAAGCATCTCCTCTCATGGAGCACACCAAAAAGGCTGAGGCGACTTGCGACTTCGCACGTGAAGCCGAAGCAAGTCACGCTCCCACTCCTGTGTGAGCGCCTGCATGTGGCCCAAGCAATCGTTGCCGGCCTTGCTGACCAAAACGCTGAGGGCGTTGTACCTGAAATGCCGGAAGATGCCAGAAGGCGTGTCAGTTCACGCTATGCCCAGGCAACCATATTTTGCATCCGCTTCTCCTCGATGTCAGAAGTGGCGAGCGAGTCAGAGCGTGTGTAACTGCGTAACTCGTAGGCCCTCTCATTTCCTGCACGACCCTTTTCGTTTCCATCTTCATATGCTATTTGTGTTTGTACCATCTTGCATCCCTTCCTTCCTTTTGAACTCTCCTTCAAGCGTCGCAAGCGTCACGATCCTCGCCATCGCGCCGTCGCCATCGCGCCTGTGAGCGCCTGTCGCCCTTGGCGAATCGGTTGTTCGGTGTTTGGGTGGTTCGGAGAGCGCCTGGCTGGGCGCCCGCCCGTCGCACGTGGCCCTTTCCCCCGTCTCATTGCCTCAATGCAGCTCGAGCTTCTGCGCTTGGTCTGTATGCTCATCCTTTGTTTTGCGGCACTTCCCTGTATTTCCCTTGCATGTCTCGTGGTAAGATTCATCTCTGCAAGCTGCACAAGAAGTATGAAGGCGAGCACAAAGCTTACGACGCGTCGCTCGTGCGCCCTGAAAGGGCTCACCCTGCCATTCTCAACTGCCGCTCATCAGCATCTGGCCGAGCGACGACCTGAAACGGCACGTCTTCAAAAGGGACAACAAATGGGGCCCCAAATGAGCTCAAATAGCCACTTGCCTCCAAGAGCCCCATGGCAATGGCCGTAAAGAACTCGGAGAGCACGGTGCTGTCCGGGTACTGGCCCACGAACCCACGCAGACTCCAACTTCACACAGACTTCGCACTCCTGGCCAGCAGCAATACCACCGGGCTGCGACTCTGCCAGAACCTGCGACTGAAGCTCGACGCGAAGAAAAGGCACAAGGCTCTCTTTGATCAAACATCTGGAATCAAGTCACCCGCACTTTTTGACTGGCAGGTGTCGTAACCCAAGAGAAAGCAAGTTACCAATATGGGGGGGTCTTTTTTCAGGGAACCTGTCTTTTGCGGCTTTGAAAGTGTTCAAAAGAAAACCAAAACGAAAGCCCTATTTTGTCGGGGTGGCTGCTCAAAAGACACACCCATATGGGACTTGCAAACAAACTTGACGCAGCTGGCAGCAAATCCACAGGCGCTGCAACTGTTGCACATTAGCATGGAAGCTCTGCAGATTTTCTGCAGAGAGCGGCAAGGAAACGGAGCTTGCTTGGCAACTCGAGTTCTCTTGCTTGATTCCTCATGATTTCTCTATGTACAAAGAAAGAGACAAGATGAGACAAGGCATGTCTCGCAGTGCGCTATCGCCGGACAAAGGCTGAGGATGGCCTTGCAGGCCTCGGGGCTCATCTGTCTCACGGCACCCTTCACCAACCGTGCCAACCGTGCCTCAGCGGCGACTGTCGACCTGAAGGCACGTGAGCAAATGACTTTCCCAAAAGGCCGATCTGAACGCCTGGTCGCACTTTTGAGCCTCAGAGCGACGCGCTCACTTGATTTCACTTGATGCGGCTTTGCGGCTTTGCGGCTTTGAGCCCAGCGCCTTTTGATCGCCTCTCGACTCGCCGTGGCTCCTGCGATTTGACGCGGCTCGATTGGTCTCGGCCCAAACGGTCTCAGGTTTCACGTATTTCAAAGGGGACACTCACCCCCTGAAACGGACCCGGCGGACAAGACTTTGAGCGTGCAGTGTTAGCCCTGTTGACAGCAGAACACGCCAAAAAGGATAGGGCATGCGTCAGGCACATCTCTTTCGAAAGACATCCATGCTCCACGCATCGTCTCCGCTGCAACAGTTGCTGTAATCTGAACGGCATGAAGGGCATCACTGGCCAGCCATGTTCGTTGCCTGCCAAAACTTAGTGCAGGCCAAAGAATCAGGAACATTACCTCGTCACAATGCAAATCGGACTATCCACAAGGGTGGGGGTTGCATGCCATGAGACACGCACGCTCTTGTGCATCTGTGGGAATCAAAAGTTTATCTTATGCTTGCGTCTTTGGGGGAAATGCATGTTCTGACGCAGTTTGAGCTTTGAAGACTTGTTCGGAAGCCGAAAGACGAAAACACGCACAAAACGCTGTGATCAGGACGCGTTCTCGGTACCAAAACCGACCCCCAAGGCGCCGACATCTCCAGCTCTGGTCCGTGGCTGCGCAGTCTCCTCGCGCGGAATATTGTTTCTAAAAGATTCGTGACATGGGGCTGTGGGACGCCATGCGACGCCACGCGACACTTTGGCTTGCGCTCCATGCGCTCGCGCGCCAGGCGCATGATGGAGGCATTGGCACTCTGAGGCCGCCTCGCCACAAGATGCCACAAGCCACAAGCCACAAGCCACAAGATTATCACTGTTTGCCTCCCACTTTCCGCTCCGTCCAGACGCCTGTTCGGCGGCTCTGGGAAGCGCCGCTCCACCCTGCTCGCAAGAGGCGCGGGCGCGAGTCCCTTGGTGCACGCACAAGGCCCGCTCAAATTCAGCGGCTCCGAGCCCCCTGCAAAGTCAAGCGGCCTTTCGAGTCGAACGCGAGTACAAGTGAACTGCATCAAGTGCTGAAAACGTCCATCCCGGACCTCAGCTCCAGTGGCACTGGCGGCATCCCGGGCGGCCTCGGACCCGCAAAGACGCACAGGCAAGACAGGCAAAACAGGCAAGACAGGCAAGACAGGCAAGAGGCGGCCTTGGGGCACTTGGCGCCGGGCTGTGGGGCAGATGAAGGCTCCTGCGAATCAAGCTGGCTCTCGAGGGATCTGGGAAACCGTGTTTCTTTGCTATTTCTGGTTCTCCCTTCCTTCTCCTTCTCTCTCCTTCTCTCTCTCTTCTCCTTCTCTTCTCTCTCTTCTTTCTCCTTCTTTCTCATTCTCTCATTCTCTTTTTCTCTCTGCAACCGACTTCTGTGACTTCTCTCTTTCTCATTCTCTTCTCGTCTCCGACTTCGGGTCCGAGAGAGGGAAGAAACGCGCGCGCTCCTCGGGCTTCGGTGGCTCCGGTGGCTCCGGGGCCTCCTGAGAGAATCGAAGAGAAAGGAATAGAGAAAGGAGAGAAGAGGAGAAGGAGAAGAGAAAGGAGACAAAGGAAGAAGAGAAGAGAACGAGAACGAGAAGAATGGAAAGGAACACAGAAAATGAAAATCAAAAGAAAGAAAAAGGAAACGACAGAAAACATCAAGGAACTAAAGGCGAAGGAAAGAAGAGAAAAGAAACAAATCTCCTGCAGGATGAGGCACAAAGGACGTGACCGGAGCTCCTGCCAACTTGCCCCTGTGCCGCAGTTTAACATCCACCCATTCATCGGCACCGCGCAACCGCGCAACCGCGCAACCGCGAAACCGCGCTTCCGAGGCGCTTCCCCTCTGTTGGCTGTTCCTGGATCATCTCTCTGGCCGCAAAGTTGGGCCACTCGAAGCCTTGCAGCTCTTTTTTTGGTGGACCAGATCCTCTCTTGCCCACTGCTGAGCTGCACGCGCCCGACTTTCAGCAGCACGAAGCCGCGCCTCTGCTAGACACAAGAACACGTGAACACTGACAAAAGGGGATGGGTCGAGATTTCATTTGTTGTTTCTGTTTCACTTCTCAAGTTGTTGTGTTGTTCGTCTGCCAGCAAAATGTTGTATGTTACAGCATTTCCTCACGAGCTGTACTTATTTCAGCATCGTTTTCAAACGTGTCCCACCAACATCACCAGCAGATCGTGGGTAGCAATTCTATATTGCTTTGGCTTCCTACATCCTCTGCATTGTCAGTTCCTCTCCAGCAACGTAGGTAGGTAGGTAGGTAGGTAGGCAGGTATGCGTGTAAAAAAGCACCGGGAAAGGCGGAGGGGAATGGAAGAAACGGTGATTTTGAGGAGTGGGATGTTGATGGTTGCTTGCCTGTTCTGGTTTTTCCATCTGTTTCAAAACTGTTGACCACCTTGTTCGTTTTTTAAGGGGTGTTTTTGGGGAGTCTATTCATCGTTTTCGTTAAGGTGGTCACTTGGGTAAATTGTCGCCTTGTTCATTGTTGGTCTGGGGAGTGACATTTTGTTCATTTGAATAAGGTTAGGACATTTTGTAGTTGTTATGTTTGCTGTGTTGGGCGAGCCGTTTGTTTCGTCAGTATTTTCTCAGTAATTTGATTTTATAGGTTAAAGTTCACTATTATAATAATATACATGCTATAATTATGGTTTAGTTTTGAATTACTCAAGTTCATCAATACTTAGTTTAAACCTTATGCTTTTTACTCCTTCAAAATTCATTATACTTCTTTCATCATCCATACAACTGTATATTTATTGATGCGTCGCTCTCATTACATCATCTAAATTTTCTATGGTTACATTATCTACATCATCATCACTATGAAAGCAAAAACTAAAAGTGAAAAATTAATCGTCTTCATAATAATTGAATGATGAAATAATACAAATATATCTACCCCAACTATGAAGAAGGGCACTAACAAAATTATAGAATTAAAAAAACCAATTAGAAAAAAAGTCGTCAATCCAGTCCAAGCGGAGGAATTCAAAGAAGAAGTTTATAACAGAGTAAAAAGCGATATTCCAAAAGTGGATGAAAAAGAAACAGAAAGAAGACTTGAAGAAAGGTAAAAAGAAAAAGCTAAAGCACTTGAAACTGCGAAAAATAGATATAGTAATATGAAAATGGAACGAGATAATAGAAACAAAGAGGAAATGAATAATTTAGCAAGCAGTTTCTTGATAAATACATGTACAATCAAATTAGTATTATTATATATTGATAAGAAACAACTGCTTCTGCGTCGTAGAGAGATTTACGACAATGTTGTAAAGAGAAAAACAGAACCATAAAATAGAAATACACCTCATACCAGTGAAGTTGTTGATAGAAAAGCAGTATTTAAAACAAACCAAAAAGAATAAGACATATGAATCAACTCAACACTACTATTACGAAGGAGACAACAAGGCACATCAACCTAATTATACAGATTTCCGAAAGAATTGCAAGAACAGTGAGAATATATATCACAACGCTAAAAACGATTATACTGTATTTCAAAACAAGCGTAGATATATGGATGAAGCACAAGTGTATTTTAATGAAATCCAAAGGTTGGAAGGTGAAAAAATTAAGACATCGTCCATCAAGTGAAACAGGTAAATCCTATTCAGAAGTGATTAAGAAGAAGAATGGAATACTCAATCGATTAAGAAAGGATTATGACTTTGAATAAATTTATTAGATCAATAAATCGATGACCTAGTTCATTTCATATAATGAAATTAGTCAATGCACAGATGAAAATGCCAAAATATCAATTAAGATTAAGACCGTCCTACAATGAGTTCTTCAAGAAGGAAATTACAAAGGAAGAATATAAAAATAAGAATATAAGAGATGTAATTGACAGAAACGCTTATTATTTTCGTGGCAGTCCATTAGGAACAGTTTATGATAATAATACAGTAGGTTTGAGACAACAACACTTTCAAACAAAAAGAACAACCTAAAACAGTCGCCCATTTTGACATGGCAAAGGACGACGACATGGATGATTTAAGAGATGGAGCAATACAACCTCTATCTGCTACGATGCCGAGGAACACGAACAACAAATCAATCAGGTTTCCAAAAGAGTGTACACGAACGAACACAACGAGCAAGACAATTAGAAGGACAAGAGAAGAGACGACCAAGTATCCAGTCAATGGCAACTGCAAAATCAAGCGATTCTGAAGACTTACCACCGTTAGAACCAATTATGACAGAGGATGAAGCAGTTAAACGGATACAAGGAGCACAAAGCGGACTAGTGACAAGGGGAAATGAAAACTAAAGCAGACAAGCAATGGACGTGAGTTCTACGAACCTCACGAAACTTCGTGACGATGATGAAAGCACGAAAGCACCACCTAAATCAAGAAAAGCAAGAGAAACACTAGATTACAACACAGACATAGACAGGTGGAAACACAGAGACATTAGCACAGATGACAGATTTGTTCAACTACATTTAAGAGGTTTTCAAATGACACCAGAACAACAAAAGATTAATTTGCATAATATATCAATAGTTATTTATATAACAACTAGCGATCTAAAACACGAGTTAAGGAAAGACCCTACCTAAGATGAAATGCATAAACAAGCAATTACAAGCCAAATGGAAACAACAGTTCTATTGAAGAAACACAGGAAAGACATGTTATGGGATAGCTTTTATTTTGATGAGATAGATTTAATGAACTATAGACATAAACAAAGATGTATGAACGCAGAAGTTATGATGTCAGACAAGGCAACACAAACGCTTAACAAAGAAAACACGGCAACGCAACAGACCTATCATGTGATAAAGCGACGCAAACTTAGAATTTTGATGATAAGACAAAAAGATTGGGTGGGTCTTCAAAGAAGTTTAAGAGCAAACTGATGAATCAGGCAGAAGCAGAATCATTAGCAGTTACATATGACCCTGATTGATATGATGATGACGATGATGATGATGATGGTGATGACAAAAAAGACGATGACAATGATAAAAACAAAAAGAAACTGATTATTTATGATGATGAGGACTATAGAATTTATGTTGAGGTCAGGTTTTAGTATAGGCCAAATAGTAGCACATTTAACATATCACACTAGAACGACAATTAATTTTCATAGTTATTCGTCAATTTAACAATGAATTCTTTAGTATCGTCTTATGATATAGCAAGTGCTATACTGAATTGCTTGAATACAAATGTTCATGAAGAAGTTGAGTTGAACACTGAACCCCCACGCATGCTGTTAGTTCATCATCTTTAATTATGAAATAGCACCACCAACTGACATCCCCGTTCCTACTGATGTTGAAAGTGAAGATGATGAAGCTGAAAACCCTTCAGTAAATCTTAAATCGCCAGATATAGCAAAAATGGCAGGAATTGTCATTAATGGGAATAGAAAACGTAGAATAACGAATCACGAATTGTATATGATGGTTGAACTCATGAAAGCGGAAAACGACTTAGTCTTACAAAGGATAAACGAACAGAACCAGTCGTCAAGCGAGGACACGACCAGAAGACCTACCACCAGAACTACTACTACAAAAACCTTAAACAGTCTTACACCTACGAGGACTGCGGGAGGACAATTTCAAGCAAGTCCAACCTGTCCAAGCACAAGAAAAGCAGTGTATGCCATAGAGAGAAAACGTCCCTGTATAATCCAAACACTCATTCATCTTATTCACAACACTTAATAAGATTAGTGCGTTCATTTTCAACCCGAAACCCATTTTCTCCAACAGACAACCCCTCCTCAAAAAAAAACTAAAAGAGGAACTACCTTATATTATATAGAGTATAGTATCCGCCGACATTGCTCGGCGTGTCGGACACCTAAGAGAGGAAAGAGGATAACCCCCCCCCCCTAACACCCCACCCACCGGACGTCTGATACGTGGGCCCCCCCCTGAGGCCCACTGCCCCAGGCGCCTATCCTCGGAGGGAACTGGAACCCTGTTGGTCCCTGGCTCTATTCCGGAGAGAGTCCAATATGCCAGTAATGGATGATTGGAGGATGGATTGTCCCTGGTGGATTGTCTGATGGATAATCCTGTAAGCGGCCTGCAATGGCTCTTTTGTCCTCACGCTCGGATGGTCGTGATTATGCAAAAGGGGCCTTGAGCCAAATGTTGCGGGAGATCAATGGTCTGAAAAACAGAACACAAAACAGACACAAATTTCTTTTGATCTCCAGCACAAAGTATGAAATACTATTGGCTTCATGGCCCTTGACCGTAGCCTTAATGTGTGCCGTAGCCACGTGATTAAAAGTGCCGGATTCATCCTTTCTCTGCTGGATGAAATGTCTTGGCCTTCGAAATGGGAAACACCATGTACGCTTCTGTTTGGATACCTAATTGTATCAAAGGGTGATGTACAACGCTATGCACACGCGGAACAATTGTGAAACTATTGATCACTCACTCATGGTATAGTCTTGTAGAAGAGGAGGATCAATCATCTGGATTGCTCGCGGTGCTGAACGTATCTTCATGGTCAGTCGGATCGACGATACCATCGGCGGCTGCTGTCGGATTGACTGCCATGGTCTCCATAATCATTCCAGGTCGAACTGCTGTAGTCCTTCCACTGCTTCTGATATCCCCACTGCTTGTTGTAGTCCTTGTACCATGGTTCAGGGTAAGGATGTTGATCCCTATGGATGAGGTGAACTCATGCATGTTGAGATAGTCCACGGAAGGACGGTCAGTCGGCTGCATCAGCGATCCCAGGATATCGGCATAGGCTCGGATGATTTTCGGGTCATCTTGTGACCTGAGCTTCTTCAGTCCAAGCGGCAGCTTGATCGGATATCCGGATCCTGGTTGAGCTTGCTTGTACTCGTCAATGGTGGGGCATTCTCCTCGATGAGGAAGTAGAATTCTTCTTCACCGAGATTGACATCAGGATCGACATGTGCCAATGAGGCTCTCTCGCGCTCTGTCAACTTGGGATGAGCTCCTTTCGGATCTTTGTTGAACTGGTTCATGAAGCGTTTGAGTTCTTCCTTGATCCCCGCGAGCTCTTCCTCTGCGTCCTTTTTGTTCATATCTATTTCGAGATAGATTCCCTTGAGTTCTTGGATGAACTCTTCTAGGTTCACTGAATTGTGGTATTCCACGATGACCTTGGGCTTGACGGATCTTTCCCCGGAGGGTTCCATCATTTCTCCTTCGGTGGAGTCCTGATCGGTGGAACGCCGTCTCTTCTTGGTCTCTGAGAAGGTCTCTTTTTCCTTGTTGTGCTTGGTGGAATTCACATACGTGAAGAAGGCATCGGCAATTCGCGGATCTTGGTGTCGTACATCTCGTAATCTTCATGATCGAGATACTTCTTCATGATCCACTTGTTGCTCGCCATGAGGCTGCCATCAGGTTCGATTGCTGCAACAATGTTTCTTGCCTCGATGGTTTTGTCTGTCAACGCTGTTCTCTCTTCGGAATGGCGGATGCCATAGTCTTGGTCTTTGAGAAATGCAAGGATCAGCAACGCATCTCTTCCTGCTGGCACATGGGTCAATGCGGTTTCTGACTCATCGTCTTCGAGGATGACGTCATCGATGCATGCCATGTGAACGTGCATTCTCCCTGAAGGGTTTGACTGGGACTTCCCAGATTTGAGCCCGTGCTCCATGATGCTGTAGAGCTGACTTCCATAGGTTGCATGGAACATGAATGCGATCGGCTTCTTCGAGCACGGCTTGATCTTTCTCTCTTCTTCAACGGATGGTGGTGCCGGCCTTCGCATTCTGTACTTGGGCTGAGCTGTGCTTTCAGCTCCATGAGGCGCCTCGAATCTTGACGGATGCGAACTTGGCGGAATGGATTCCGTTGGCAAATCATAGTCCGGTTCGTCGTAATGAGGCTCTTTCTGCTCAGAGAACAGGGGTCATCCAAAGGATTGGATATCGACTAGTCGTGTGTGTCCGCTGTTGCATCTCACATAGAACTCCATCTCGGGATCAACATAGAAGTCCTTGCCATCGGGCCTGAGTGCACTTTGTGCGGATCTGGTGTTGAGCTTGTCGATCCATCGATTCCTTGGAACAATTTCTCCCCGTGCCTTGCGCTCATTATATGTTCCGTCCACGGATGGAAATACGAACGCAATTTCGAAACGTGATTTTCCATAGCTCGGGAACATAGCCATCAAGAGAAGTCCTGGCTTGTTTCCAATGAAGTTCCTGGCATGTGTGATGCAGGTCAATGCGTCATAGAGCTCGACGGATCCATCAGGACCCATTTCCACCTGCCGTTTGCATTCCTTATGGATTCCATGCCTTGGACCATGTCGAAACGATCTGCTCATTCTCTCAATTCGCCAGAGGATGAGATCTGTGATCTGTTTCGCCTTGGATGTTTCCATGCGGAAATATTTGCAAACCTGTTCGACATTCTGGACGGTCTTAACGGGATCAATGTTGCCGTTGTGGCATACCATCGGGATGATGTCGGTTCCGTAAACTTCGGATTGAGCATTGCTGTAGCAGCAGATGCTGTAGACCTTCTTGATGAAGTCCATGTATTGCTTCTCTGCATGAGGTCCTTCACCTTGGAGTGTCGGATGCCAGTAATCGTTGAATCTTGCCTTGAACCAGAATACCTTAACTCCATGCGGTCTCTCGTGTTCAGGAACGAAGTGGAAGTCCGGATTGACATCAAGGATGGTTGCATTCCTTGTAGTATTCGTGCACAAAGGTCAGGAATTTTGAGTTTCCGAATGGTCCTGGGTGCACGGATTCCTTCTGGAGGCTGATGTTCGTATCCGATCCATATGTTACAAGCCACCGATCGTTGGATGTGAGAACAGGCCGCATCACTGGTCGCCTTGGAAGCGCAGGTCGATCACCAGGATGATTGTCGGATTCCGTCTCGTCATCCAGGGTGTTCTTTGGTGCTGGCTTGACCTTGGAGACAAGCCTCAATGTCGGTGGCGGTGACTTTGGAACAAGTTTCGGATGTGGCATCGCCTTTGACAAAGGCCTTCCTTCGAGAGGATGCCCTTCTTCATCTGAATCATCATCTTCGGAATCTGGATCATAATCAACCCGCTCCATGTTGACATTCTCGGTTTGTTGAGAGGTGGATGGATTCTCATCAGCGACTTGCTCCATGGGGCAATCGGATGTCTCATCTTCCTCATCACGAGCAGGGGATTCCTTCAATGGTGACGCCCGTCTCTTGATCATCGGCTTTGGCACAGGTGCCGCATCGCCGGATCGTCCAAACATCAGGTTGAGGATGGGCATGTCAACGAGATGATCGAGCATACAAGATTGCAAAGGTCGGATTGGTTGTAAACCGAAAGTGGCTGCGGGGGCAGACACATATTTCTTGAGATTCAACATGGGTCAAGTGCAAACACGCGCATCACGGAATTGAGGAATTGAAAATATGCAAAACTGAAAAACTCATGCATCAGAGTTCGTGGACATGCGGATCATGCCCAGGTTCCCCAATAAGCAAACATGGATTCTGCTATACCGACTCCTGCAAAGGCAGTGATGTCGGGTCCGTGCTTCGTGTTGTGTGCTAGCACTCAACTAAGAATGCCTTGTTCTGCAACATGGTACGGAAGGGTGGATGTGCATCTACATTCAAGAGATTGCCGGTGAGGACGGCCTTGATGAGCTCGTCTGCTTTAGCTGAATGCTTGGTCAGCGAATCTGCCAGACAATCTTCACTTCGTACATGTGCAAGGTCGTGCATCTGTCCGCTGTTGCTTTCCTTTCTCAACATCTGGATCAAATGCATTGTTTCTTTCTGTTCCGGTTGATGTGTTGTGGATGCTGTGGTGACAAGATTGTTCGCATCAGTGCGGATGTGTACATCTGCAATTTCGCCCGTTATGTCTGATTAAAGACCGCGAAGAAATAATGCTGAACCGTAACAACGCATTAGTCCGTGCAACTCTGCAACAGTAGTGGACATGGTTGTGGCGGTGATCTTGTGCGTCTCATAGTCGACCAATGAGCCTCTCGAACTCGATGAGCCCTGGCGAAGATCTCTTTGTTCTGCAAGAAAAATGACATGCGCACGTTGGGATGACTTATCGTCGTTGTTGCGATAGGATGCATCTGGATAGCCAACTATGCGTGTCTTGCCACGAAGGGGCCAGAATCTCATGCTAAGCGGGATGCTTTTGATGGTTCTGACTGCTTTATTAATGGCGCGAACGTCCTCAATGGTTGGTGATGATGCCTTGGATGCACACCTTGAGAATTGATAACCAATGTGGAATTGCGTTCGCGACTGTAACCAGTTGATCTGACCTAGGACACTTCTGTATGCAGTATGCATCTGTGGAGTAAGAGGAGTGTCGTCCTTCAGGTGTTTGTCAAAAGTGATCTCCTGCAATTCGTCGATGGCAACGTTCTGATGAACACTGATGTACCAACCATGCTTGTCATCTTGCTTCCATTGGATGCGCTGTCCCACGAAGAGGCAATCATTTTTGTCCTCGGAACCAACCTGAAAATCTTTCCGAAGTCGTCCCATGATTTCCTTCTCGAACACGTCATCCCCCGTCATAAGAAGATCATCTACATGAAGAGATAGGGCTCCATGAACTTGTCGATTCTTAGCATTGTTACCAGAAACAGGATCCATTAGGTAATCAACTGCTCCTTCTAGATCGAAAGTTGTGGATGATTTCTTTTCACTCACCAATGCGGGCCTCGGAAGCTGCTTGCCGTAGTACACGTATGTACAACGGTCTGCCCGGGTTGGCACTAGTCCGTACGAACGGAGTGCCGAATCAAGGATGTTCCACCATCGACGTGGTGCGTCATTCAGCCCGTATGCAAGCTTCTTCATGCGCGCTCCAATGTGGGGTGGATATCCCATTTCAGGAGGTATCTGACAAATGATGTCACAGGACTGGTCATATTTGGAGAAATGCTGTCTTCAAATCCATGTGGAATATATTCCAGCCTTTATTTGAGGCTGCTTGGATTGCAAGGCGGAAACCTGGATGCAGCAGGACTGTCTGTCTGCTGGTCATTCTTCTGCTTGTCTTGGAAGCCTCGGAGGACCCAGCGAGCCTTGGTCTTCAAGAAGTTACCATCCTTGTCTCGCTTCAGGGCTAGGACCCATCGACCGGTGACCCAGTTCCTGACCTGAATCTTGCGTGTATCAACTAAGTCGAACACTTCATTGTCAAGCCATGATTTGCACTCAAGCTGCTTAGCTTCAAGGAATTGCTTCTGATAAGCTCTGATTTCCGTGGCTGTAGCTTCCTTCCGCTTCTTGCCAATGAGTGCGGATGTGGATGAAGCCTTCAAGGATTCTTGCTTGGATGAATACAGAACTAGGAGTGCACGGTCATCGTCGGTCATGTTCTTGCATAGCTGGTCAACATGATTCTGATCTGTGTATTTCTGATGAGAGAATCCGCATCGGGGCGATGGACTGAAGGTCCCTTTCACACGTCCAAGCAGGACAGGGTTGCCTTCGATATCTCTCGGAACCGTAAAGGATCCGGTATTCGCACAGATCTTCTGTTCGGCTGTCATGAGTGACCAGTGCGCTTCATCTAGAACGAGATCAGCTTGGTGATCATCGTAGGATCTGGTCCTCTGAGAGTCTTCTGAATCTCCATCTTCCTGGTCAGTGTATCTCATGGTTCTTTCTGAACTTCCAGTGTCGGATGAGGTTGGAACATGAGGAATCAGCTCTTGCTCACTTTCATATTGAACCGGCAGATTCGCTGGATTGTTCGGATTATAATTGGATGAAGATGCAGGATCATGTCTGGGAGAATGCTCAGGTGACTCATCATTGTCATCTGGCTTCTTCTTCTTCTTCCCAGTCTTCTGCTTCTTTGACGGACTGCCGGTTGTTTCTTCTTGCACAAGTGTCGGCAGTTCAAGATCTTCATCTTGTTCCTCTGCTTCGGGATTTGTAAGAATCGCAGGTGGTGAAGGTACCACGACAGTCGGAAGAATTGGCTGAGATGATTGCGACTGTGACGGCAAAGAGACATCACCCCCCAGTCGATTGAGTCCACTTGAGGATGAAATGGACTGTTTTTGCCGTTTAAGCGCTGCATCTCCTCCGCCAGGCTTGTCGTGTGGCGGCAGTGGAGGGTCCACTGGACTGTCTGGCAACACACTGCGTGGTGCTGGCGGCATGGGATGATCAGGCTGATGTGGAGGATCCGGAGGAGGATCTGACATGCTCTTGTCCGGAGGTCTTGGATCAGGCATGGGGTGGTCTGGTTGATCAGGTGGTTGCTGTGTGTCAGGTTGCTGAGGTGCATCCGTGGGATCCAATGGATCCGTCTCGATGGGCATCGGCTTGCATCGATGAACGACTCATGAACGGATGAAAACATCACAGCATGCCACGTCTTCGGATCATACTTCTCCCAATTGCATTTTGATGCAGGCAAGACCCAAATTCTATTCAGCTGATCAGGCTGCCAGAAGGATATGATTGCATCGTCCGGAGGTGACGATATAGGCATATTGATGCCAATGGTGTGGACGTATGCAGTGCATGCATCATACTGAGTGGATGAGATGCACAGTTGTCTCAACTTCTTGCAGCCGTTCCACATGTTCTGACATAGCCAGTCATTAGGGTCTTGCTTGAAGATATCAGTTTCAGTCCCAGGTGGGTACTGCTTCATCGTCTTCTGGAATTTCTGAACTAGCGGATCTTGAATGACTAATGGTTGAACGTCCTTGTTGAACGGCAGGTCTTGGATTCTGACTGCAAGACTGCTGCTGGTCATGTTGAACTCCTTGTCAATGGCTTCCATCTCCTTTCTCAGGATATCAACCTGCTTGATGGTGAATGGTTCAAAAAGGTCCTCCAAGAGGTACACCTCGTTGTCAAGCAGTTTCACCTGCAAGTGTCGTAAGATGATGTGCGCAAGATCCTGACAGAACTGGTAAGGATACACCTGTGCCAGTTTGGTTCTGCTTCCGAAGGAACCAGCGTTTCCCTCTAGGGGTTGGTGTTCTGAGCTGGGTTTTTACACCTTCTGAAGATCGGTCTCATAACCTCGGAAGGTAAACAGTGCATCAAGCTCGTGGGCTTGAGACTTCTGAGCCCGGATTCAGGATCTTTTAGTCCGTATGCACAGAAATGGAAATCTCCCCAGGTCACGGATGGGTCTGAAAACAATTGCTGCATGCATTTCAGATACCATGTCCTGGATGTCTGAGGATTTTCGATAATGAAGTATCTTCTGTGCTTCAACTGATAACGCGCAATGGATGCCACAAATTCAACCATGGGAAGGTAGCGTCTCCGCTTTTCCCCCACCTTTTGCTGCTCTTGCTGGATGTTCTGCATATTTGCCCATGGTCCACAGACTGGTGCCATAAGGATGACATCAGGTGCTTGGTCCCTGATGATCTCCATGACCATGTGTCGTCCCTTGGATGTCTTACATCGAATCCCGTGCGGATGTCCACAGAAGTCCCAACCGTAAGACCTGACAGTGCACAGCATTGACTGAATCTGGCACTTCCTGCAAAGATCTCGAGAACGTGGATCTTTCCCTTACGTACACAATTCCAATGTGCTTGTTCAGGAATGGGTGTTAGGTCCTCGACGAACATGTTCTCTGCTGGATGAGGTACTGCAGGTTTTGGAGTTGTTTTTCCCGCGATACGTAATGGCACTGAGGATCTTGGCTTAGGAGCTGGTGCGGATAATTCCTTTTTCTTGGTATCTACAGAGGAGCCTGGTTGCTCCTTCTGCAAGGATTCTCGCTCTTCAGGCAACAGGAGGTCGATTCCGGGTTTCCCCGGACGGATAGTCTCATCCTTCCTGAGCTTCGTCATGTTAACCTTGATGAGTCGAGTCCCAAGATCAAGTCCTACCAATGCTCCCTCAATGGAAATAACTTTTCCTTTTAGCCATATTCCTCGAACGAATCTTGGATTTGTCTTCCTGCCAGTAACATACCTTGTCCTTCACCTGAAGAGGCTTTGAACTCATTCGGAGATTTTGAGCAAGGTCTCGTCGGATGTCCTCGGATTGACGTGCTTCTTGGAAGGCTTGCTTTGACAGCTGCTGGATCTGGATGGCTGTCATCTCTTCTTCATTCCTGTCAATCGTCAACTGAGTTGGAGTTGCGACATCGAGTTGGATGAGATCTGCTGGTCGTCTTCCGAATGCGAGCTCCAATGGAGTTACTCCCCCGTAGGTGACGGTCTGATTCCTGACAGTTGCAGCGGCCTTCACCAGTTGCCTATAGGTCACTTTCTTCAGTGTTGCAGGTGCAGTGCCTGCTTTGATGGAACTCAGCATGATCTTGAGTTGTGCCTTCAGGAGTCGAACTGCTGCTTCAGCTCGATTTGGCCATGGTGTATTTGGTCCCAGAGATATCGGAGTGATGTCAAGGGACTGATAGAAATGTTCCCATGTATCTGTCATGAAGGCTTGATCTGCGACAACTGATTTGGGCTGCAAGTGGTACTGGTCAAAATAGTTCCTGAGGACAGTGATGTTCGCGACTGCTTGCGTATGACAAAAACAATGATGTGTTCTCCAATTCCAAGAGGAACTTGACAGTGATCAATGAATGTCATGTCACCAAAGGTGTCCGCTCGAAGTCCGCTTGTCTTCCTTCGTGATGGAGCATGTTTCGCCCCTTGGCAAACTTCGCACTCACTTCATGTTGATTTCGGCAAATGAAGTGCTCGGGTTCTAAAGCGAAATTGATCTGTCGTCATGTGATGATGCTGCAGGTGGAGTTTCCTCAATTCTTCTGGATTCGACAATCGCTTGTGGATTCTGCCTAGGGCAAGCGGAAGCGATGTTGGTTCTTCTGAGGATGGTGCGAAAGGATCTGGCTCAATAGTCGACTGGCCCCTCTTGTCGATGATCCTGTCTGCTGCCGATCCTGAACCTGCTTCTACGTCCTTCAGCGAATTGTCTGAGAAGGTGAAAATGGTCTTACCTATCCACAGGTTAATCATCGGTTTATTTGCCTGGGATGTAAGTCTCCAATTGTCTTCCAAGATATCTGGATCTCCACCTGTGGATGCATCAATGATCTCCGTGGTACGTTCTCGGCTGATGTGATCAGGATTGATTGGACATTCCTTGGCTCCATTTGGTGTGTGGGCTTCCTGCATCCTTTTGACGAAAATCTGGAAAACTCTGTTTTTGCACATCCTCTTTGCGAAAACACTGGAAACCCCGTGTTTTTGCGGGAAATACTGGGGAGCAAAGAGGAAGTGCAAGGATACATACATCCATACAGACAGACAGACAGACATACATACAGACATACATACATACATTACATTACATAACATTACATCACTTTACATTACATCACATTACATACAGACATACTTACATTACATTACATTACATTACATACATACATACATACATTAAATACATTACATTGCATACATACGTTACATATACATACATACATACATACGTACATACATACATACATTACATTACATTACATTGAATTACATTACATTACATCACATCACATTACATTAATACATTCACACATACATACATACATACATACATACATACAGACATACATACATACATACATTACACTACATACATTACATTACATACATACACACATACATACCATACCATACCATACCATACCATACTATACCATACCATACCATACCATACCATACATACCATACATACCATACATACATACATACGTACATACATACATACATACATACCATACCATACATACCATACATACATACATACATACGTACATATGTATGTATGTAATGCAATGTATGTAATGTAATGTAATGTATGCATGTATGTAATGTGTGGTATGTATGTGTGTATGTATGTATGCATGTAATTATGTATGTATGTACATACATACATACATACATACGAGAGAGGGAGATTGGGGAGAGAGAGGCTTGGGGGGATGGGGAGGATGGGGAGCAGAGGGCGGGAGAGAGGACGACAGAACACACCAGGGAGACAAGGGAAGAAGGAGAAAAGGGAGAGGACAATGTCGGCGGACTGAGCCGGAGGCTCTAAAGTTATGGTTACCACGTCAGAAGGAAAAATCATAGATTTCATTTTAAACAGCAAACAAGGCGAACTAATACAAAAAGAAGGGAGGCAAACACAAAAACACAAAATAGGTGAGAAAACCTACAGATACAATAACAACCAACCGTTCAAATGTATTGAACACGAAACTAAAGGAAGTGGCAAGAAGCATCGACTACAGAAAGCACAGCCTTTTAATGGAAGGTGCTAATTATCTCAAACTAACGAGGGGCAGACCCTTACAGGATTATGTCAAGCGGTTCAAGTCAAAAGTCACTGACGAGCAACAAGCATTCAAGGGATATGCCAACACCTACTCGGTAAGCAATATAAGGTTAAAAGGGATGAAGGGTTTACCCTACTTAAAATACCAAAAGCAACGACTGGCAGAATTCCTCAACAGAAACCCGAACATGAAAATAATCGTGGAAGCCGATTTATCATTCAAAATCCCAGCAATGAAGTTATCCAAAGGAGGTTAAAAAGCAGAAGATACAATGTTCATAACCCTGATGAGTTGAACGGCGTCTTAAACAATATTGGGCCCGACATTGAGACACAAATTGAAATAACCGAATACGTTCAGTCGGGATTGGTTCTTGGTCAAGTTGAAAAGTTAGTCATCAGTTATGATAGGTACAATCCTACCCGTGGGGCATCTTTTATTCCACTACCCGACTGGGTGGCAAACAAAAAGGCGTGTACAAATATTAAAAACGAGGATGACGTATGCTTTACATATTCTGTTCAATGTGGTTTTTATGAGATATACAAAAAGGGTCACCCATGCGACATGTATCATTTAAAAAAATCTGTAGATGGTAAATTTATTGAATGGGACGGAATATACTTTCCAGTAGGTAACGTTGAACTGTTTGAAGAACAGAACAAGCATATATCGGCCAATGCTTATTATATCAATCCTGACACTGACAGTAAAACTGTTTTGTTACAAAAGAAGCTACAACCCACAAGCACAGCAGAAAATAGATTTAATCAAATTAGACGATGGAACAAAATCACTTTATGTTTATATCAAAAACTATGACAAGTTAATGAGTAGTCAAACTAACAAAAAGGAATTTAACAAGTATCATTGCAAAACCTGCTCTCGCGGCTTCCAACCAGAAGAATTATTGAAACAACACGAAGAACAGGGCTGTCTCGCAGTTGAGGGTCAAAAAGTAGAAATTGCAGAAGCGGGTGGACCATAACCTGCAAAAATCATTTCAAGAAATTTAAAGCTCCCTTCGTAATCTACGCCGACTTTGAATGTTTGACCGTGCCCATTGATGTTAAAAGCAAATCTGCAAAAGCGAAAACGACCGTCTCAAAATCATCGTCTGTGCGGTTTTATGATAAATGTAGTGAATGCCATAACTGGAAGTAGCGAACCTTATTTATGCAGAGGTGAAGATTGTATGGACAAGTTCGTTGAAAAAATCAATCAAGTCTAATAGGATGAAGGAAGTAAAAGAGATAATGATGACTGAAAAGGACAAGGAAGACTTTGAAAAAGCTAAAGAGTCTTCATCTGTGGAAAGGACTTTAAACCTGATTGCCACAGTAAAGCTCCGAAAAATATGGGCGAAGATGAATCAACCTGCGACTTCATGAACCTGTATAATGAACACTCGAACAGGATGATGCTTGAACCATGATTGCACCTCTTGATGTACTCCAGCATAGGTCCAGCGTGTCCTGAAAGGTTCCTGTCGCTTTATTTGCAAATGTGTGCTTCCAGCATGATACATGTCGCAGGGATGGTCTTTTTGTATAACTCATAAAATCCACATTGAACGGAATATTTAAAACATAAGTCATCCTCATTCTTAATATTAACACAAGCCGTTTTGTTCGCCACCCAGTCGGGTAATGGAATGAATGATGAACCACGGGTAGGATTGTACCTATCATAACTGATGACTAACTTTTCAACTTGACCAAGAACCAATCCCGACTGAACGTATTCGGGTATTTCAATTTGTGTCTCAATGTCGTGTCCAATGTTGTTTAAGACGCTGTTCAACTCATCAGGATTATGAATATTGTATCTTCTGCTTCTTAACCTCCTTTGGATAAGTTCGTTGGCGGGATTTTTGAATGATAAATCGGTTTCCACGATTATCCGCCGACATTGCTCGGCGTGTCGGATACTTACTAGAGGATAGAGGATAACCCCCCCCCTAACCCCCCCCCCGCCCGACGTCTATTACGTAGGTTTTTTTTTTTTTGGGGGGGGGGGGGAAAATAGTAAAAGGAAAAATTATTCTTTCTACTATTTTTCCAACAGCAACACAACAAACAGAAAACAAAATCCAGAACAACAAGCAAACAAAATAAATAATCACAACCAGCAACAAAAATATTTAATCACAGCATGCAACATTAAATAATTCAAACAAGCATACCAACAAAACAGCAACACTCTAAATCATCAAAGAGCCCAAACTCAAAAACACACATCAACAAAAATCAAAGCAACATACCAACAAAAAATATCACAAGAGCATCAAACAAAACAAAAACAAACAGCCAAAGCACGAAAAAATTGAAGAAGCATGCCAAGTCTAAACAACGCACTTTGAAAGAGACAAGCAAATTAGGAAAATATAATATTTCAATCTTTACAAACGATAAATATATTACAATTATAACATATAATATTTTACATGTGATAATCATAGTATGAGTTCAACTTTATTCTAATTCATTATAAAATTCTCTTTCAATTCGTTTCATTATTTTATCAACTGTTTGTTCATTATAAATATTATTTCCTATTTCCTTTTTAAACCAGCCCATTACTTCAATTGCATGTATTACTGTATAACTAAGTTCATCTACATCATACTCACAACTTAAGAAATCAAAGTTATTATCATTCAATGCTTCATATTTTAAACGTTTAATGCTAAAAGACATATTGTATAATCTTTCTACCATGCTATAATACTTAACAATAAAAACATTAGTATTTCCTTCATCATCGCCCTTATATAATAAATTATAAAACTCTTCTTCAGTCAAGAATTTATTCATTTCAATAAACGCTAATATTTCTAAATCATCATCAAGAGTTTCAGCATTTCTATTATCAATATCCTCGTTATTCATATAATCAATTTTGTTTAAAATTTATTGCAATTATCACATATCATACATTGACAAATGTTATTACTAACACCATCTATAAAACCCTGTTGAATTGTTAAGTTTAGCATCTCACAGTCTTTACATTTGTAATTCATAAACTTTTGTTTCAATATATTTTTAACATCAATATCTTCATGGACAGTATCATTAAATTCACTATACACACTTTCTATATCACTATATTCACTATATTCACTTTCTGTATCATTCATTTCTATCTTAAAATATTAAGTCAATATTTCTTTAAGTCGTTTTCAAAGAATTTATTTTATAATGGCCGTAAGCAAGTGAGTTTACACTGTCTATCCAATATTTTTGTTTTCATAACTACTAAGAGCAATTTTTTAGTTGTTATACTAAAAATTCTGTGGTTTTTACTTCTAATACTGTTAAATGACTTATGTATAGCCTCATTAGTTTTTAAAACCGTCTCAAACTCTTCATATTTCATTTGACGTCTTACTGTGCCTTTTGCTATTCCCTTACATTTCTTATATTTTTTTTATCATCACCATAAACTGAGTAAGCATAGCATTTAGGACGAAGGGCTATACACCCTGTTATTATTTTACTTTTTAATTCATCCTTAAATTGTCCTAATACTTTCTTGTTATTCTCATCATAACATTTATGTTCCTTAGGATAATCTGAAAAATCTATTTCTTTTTTAATTGTATTCAGGTCTTCATAAATGTCATTGGTTTTAGTATGAAATACAAAACTATCAGTATCAGTATATACCATTTTAATATTATCTCCATATTTAGGCTTCATAACGTCATAATAAAAATTATACATGTGTTGCTTACTCAAATCTAAAATACTCATCCCAATAAATATAGGTTTGTCTAGTTTCAACTTTGTTTTTTGCTTTTCAACTCCAACCAAATTTTCATTAATGATATGACTATGTTTGAAGTTAGGATTACTTACACACTTCATATATCTAGTTTCATCACTCACAACCTCAAAATCTAAATGTTTTCGCTTATCCTCCATTGTTTTTCCAAATATTTCATTGTTCATCAATTTATAAACATCTTTCTCAAAATCATTTCTAGCATTCTTCCTCTTCTCAGTGTTAAACTCAATGTAAGGTTTTAAAACTTCTTTTTGTTCAAATTTATTTGCTCTATGAATTTTCTTAAGTTTTAACCCTTGCTTCAAATAAAATTGTAAGGTTCTTATATGGATTACATATTTTTCTTTATCATTTAAATTCAATACATTCAATACTAATTTATTTGTTTTCTCATCCGTAGGTTTTTTATGATTTAAAAATTCATAAATTTCAATTTGTTTATCTGACAGCATGTTGGCTTTAACATTCATAACCTCAGGTGCCATTGGATAGTCATTGTGAAAATCGTGTAATTCTTTAGGATATTCTAAATCCACTTCTAGAATATATCCAATATTATTATTCTTATAATTAATAATGTCTTCTTCTTTTAATGTATCATCCCATTTTAGATTTTTATATGGCAGTTTTTGTATCATGCTTAACCCGTACAAATTATTAGCATCAAAATAGTTAATATAACTACTTTCTTTATTTTTATCATATTCTTCTCCCATGTATTTATTATTTGCCTCAACTTTTTTAGTAGAAACCATACACATCCCGCCTCTAAGTCCCGCTTCTATCATTTCATACATTTCTCGGTCATATATTAAATCAATCTCTATATCAGTCATTTTAAGCATAGCATCAAAAGCAAAGTTAGGCAATGTACAATAATAAGCAGGATCCAATCCATAATATTTCATACATACATCTCTAAAATTTTCGAACATGTCAGTCAATAATAATACATCAGTTTTCAAATATAAATCATGGTATTCACCCATATTCTTAATGTCAAAATGCTTCCATATAATTTTTGCCCTTTCATAGTCGTTAACACTTATACCTTCTTCACTCAACTGACTATAAAAATCGTCCTTACTCGGTAATTGCTCATCATCAAATTATCAAATGAATTCATGTAGTCATAAGGATAAACGCCTTTATCAGTTAATAAATCTAGACATTTCTCACTCTTAATCAAATCATTTTTACTACTGAACCTAAAATTATCTTTCCAGTTTTCACGCAATAACCATTTACTTTTATCTTCTTCATCTGTATTGTCATACTTACTCATTGAAACTAACTTATCTAATGAAGCAGTTAAAAACCCAAAAGTGTCTTTAACACTCAAACTTTCAAAACTGATATTAATAAATTTTTCACTGTTCTGAGCGATGACACCTACTTTATTGTTGTTACTTAATTTATCCGCATTTTGAATAATTAAATGGCCATCATAATTTTTCATGTTATGGAAGAATGCAGGAATTTGAAAATATCTATTACAAAAATTAAGATTGCAAACATTGTGAGCACAACCTCTATACTTACCAGTAAAATGACAATGGTCTCTAACTTTTCTATATTTCTCTGCTTCCTTGGCATTCTTATAGTTCATTCTAAACTTATCCCCACAAATAAAGCAGTTTTTAGCATTTTTGAAATCTTCTTTGTCTTCATCAGTCATGTCTATTTTTTCGTTTTCTCCCATCTTCTCCTTTACTTCTGCCGTAATCTCATTAAGTTTTTGACAAAACACATCAACAGCATCTTTACCACGATACATAAATTCATAATTTGTATTATCAACAGCATTAACCATATTAAGCATAAAACCACATGGCTTATGCTCTTGATAAGAAAAAGTGTTTTTATCTTCATCTTCATCAGGCTTTTTCAGTTCCTCTGTCAAACATTCAAAATCAGCATATACAACAAAAGGACACCTTAACTTTTTGAAGTGATGCTTAAAACTAACTTTCTCATAAGGCTTAGGCATTACTATCTGTTGTCCTTCAACTTCCATGCATCCACTATCATAATGTTTATTTAATAATTCTTCATTTCTAAATCCATGATTACAATATTTACAAAAATAGGACTTACCATTATGATTACTTTTTTGATTATTAATAAGTCTGCTCAAACTTTTTATATACACATAATGACTGCAATCCTCATCATCAACTCTTAACAAATCAAAATGAAAAGAAGCATCTTTATTTTTCAATTTTCTACTAATAACAATTTGTTCATTATCATCAATTTCATAAACATTAATGGATATTGATTTATTATTTTCTTCAAATATATCTATATCATTATTATTAGCAGGAAAACTCACACCATCAAAAATCAAATCACTTGCTATCTTCTTGTAATGAAACATCTTTTCAGGGTGTGCTTTATCACAAATTTTACAATATCCACACTCAATAGAATATTTAAAACACTTGTCATCTTGATTTTTAATATTGATACATGCCTTTTTCTTTTTAATCCATTCTGGAAGTTCAATATATTTGCCAGCTCTAGTCGGATTATATTTATTATACATGATATGAATATTATTAATATTGCTAATTATTAATCCTGACTGATACAAAGCCATATCTAAAATTCTTGTTTCAACATCAGGTCTCATTCTTTTCAAAGCATTCCTTAAATCCTCTTCATTTACAATAGTGTACGACCTTGTCCTAACTGTTACGTTTCTCTCCTCATCAAATAAGTTCATAACTTTCATATTTATTGTAGCATTAAGTTTCATTCCTCTATTCTCTTTCAAGTATTCATTAAGTTTGTCAAATTGATAACTAAAATAAGTCAATCCGTTCAACTCTTTTAAATGAATGTTTGAAATGTGTAGGCGTTAGCATATGCTCTAAAGGCGCTTCTTTCTTCTGTTATTACTGCTTTTTTCTTAATAGCATGTTTTAAAACTGTTCTTGCTCCTACTCTTTCTCTGATTTGATTTGCTTTGTAGTCATTAGTTTTCTTTACTGCTTCAAGTCTCTTACTCAATCTATTACTTATTGGTTTTTCTGGGTTATATCTATACTGGTTGTTTCCTATAATTATGGTTTTAAGTTTTTACCTTTATTATTTACTTTGTATTCTCCTAAATTTTCTTTAAGAAGATACTTAACTATTTTAGTGTTTTCATCTGGCGGTAAATCTCTATTCATATTATTATCTATATAATTTAATTATGGGTTTTCTCTTTAAGCCTTTTTAAAGTCATAAAATTCTAAGAACTAAATAACTAATTATCAGTGTAAATTATTATTTTTAATTTTCAATTAGTAATAATTCATGGCGCAAATAATGTCTCTTCAAACCTTCTAATACATAGTATGTTTGTAATGTTATATCTTTTTATATCTTTTCTATTTTGTATTTCCTTTCTGTCCACTTTGGGTTGGTTTCTTTCCTCGATGTATAATTACCTTTTCCTTTTTGGTATATTTTCACTGTGTCTGAAACAGATAATTTAGGATATTTCCTCATATGCTTTTGCTTCAGTGTAAGGTTTGCTTTTACATTTGCTCTGTTGTCATCATCATGCGCTTCATTTGGTTTCATTCCAGTTGATGAGTGAATAGCGCTATTATATTTCTTCAATGTAGGTTTCAACATGTCAGTCCATCTACCTTTAGTAAAGTGCATTCTGTCTCCTATTCCTTTTTTCATGGTCCTAATCAATCTCTCCACAATATTAGCATGCGTTAGTGTTGTTTTATGTATTATACCTGAATCATCTAAATATTTCTTTACTTCTGCTTTAAATGCTCCATCATCATCAGAAAAGATTTCCACAGGCTCACCCATAACTTTAAATGCTTCTTTCAAACCTTTCAAAACATTTGCACTGTCTCTTTGAAACATTGGATGCACAAAACCTAATTTACTGAAAGCATCTATTACAATCAATGCATAGCGTTCTTCATCTTCTTTCTTAAATATTTTCATATCCATAATATCTATTTGAAATTCTGCTCTGGCATCAGGCACTAAGAAACTGTTATAATTCTGATGCGGTTTTATTTGCTTGTTAGGTTGCTTCTTCAACCACTTTGCCACTTCTTCTAATGTTACACTTGCTCCTTTCTCTTTTGATTGATTGTATAAGCTTTGTTTAGAACCATAACCTGTTTCTAAATCATAATAGATATTGCTCATTATCTCCTCATTACTTAGTTTACTCATATATTGAAATTGGATTATATTAATTAAAAAATTAAATTAATATTATCCAATTAGACTTTACTTTTAGTACTCTGGCACTTTCTACTTTTTTCATGTCTTGATTTGTTAGAACTGTTGGCCATTGATTTCCCACAAATATTACATGTATAAGGTTTATTAAGTTTTTCTTGAAAGTATTTTTTTATGATAATCCTTTTGATATTGTTTCTCTTTATTTTCTTTTGTTTCTTCGCTATCAGTAGGACTTGGCAACACATCAGCATCTGAACTTTTATAATGTCTTTCAATGTCATCAGCAAAACTACTATTCAAAAAAAATCATAAAGTCATTATAATCATCTTCATCATGTATTCCTCCTAACAATCTATCGCTTCCATCATCTGAGTGTCTGCTATAGAATGGCATTTATCTTATAGAATAAAGTCGCCATTTCTTTAAGGCATTTTTACAAATTCTGGTATTTTAATTTTATTTTATTGTTTTTTATTATTTTTTATTATTTATTATTATTATTACTTTATTGTTTTTCTTTATTCTTATCTTTATCCTTATCTCCATCATTTTCACTTTCAGCATCAGTAGGAATAGGTATTTCTGTTGGTGGTGCTATTTCATAATTAGAATTTTCTTCTGATGATGATGAATTAACAGTATGCGTTGAAGAACTATTAACAGTGATAGGTGGAGAACTATTAACGCTAATAGGGGATTCTGTGTTTAATTCAACTTCCTCACTAACATTTGTATTCAACCAATTCATTATAGCAGTTGCTATATCGTATGATGTTACTAATGAATTCATTGTTAAATTAACTAATAACTCTGAACCTTGAATTGTAGTTAATGTAGTGTGATATGTTAAATGTGCTACTATTTGTCCTATACTAAAACCCGTCCTCAACATAAATTCTATAATCCTCATCAAAATAAGTAATTTCTTTCTATATTTATCAATATCATCATCCTTTTTATCATCATCATCATCGTCGTCATCATATAAATCAGGGTCATATGTAAATGCTAATGCTTCTGCTTCAGCCTTGGTTATCAGTTTGCTTTTGAAACTCTTTGAAGAACCGCCTAATATTTTTGTCATATCATCAAAATTATAAGTTTGTGTCGCTTTATCATTTGGTAGGTCTGTTTGTGTTGCCTTGTCTTCTTTGTTAAGCGTTTGTGTTGCCTTGTCTGCCATCATAACTTGAGCGTTCATATATCTTTCTTTATTTTTATAATTCATTAAATCCATTTTATCAAAATCAAAATTATTCAATAACATATATTTTTTGTATTTCTTCATTATAACTGATGTTTTCATTTTGCTTGTGATTGCTTGTTTAAGCATTTCATCATAAGTAGGGCGTTTCCTTAACTCTTGCTTGTGGTTGTTAATCATTTTATATAATTATTGATAAATTATGTAAAATTATCTATTTTTCCTTTGTTGCCTTGCCTTTTCCTTTCATATCTTTCCAATCATTCATTCTTTTTCTTAACAATTCATCATTTACTTCTGTTGTCCATTTTCCGCTGTTTATAAGTTTATCCACCAGTCCAACTAAATAAGTTCTACCTGTTTGCTTTTTACCTTTCCCCTTTTTCTTTGTGTTTGAATATTGTTGTTCCTGTTCTTCAGTAAGTCCTGCTCCTCTTAAATATAATTGAAATAATATGTCTTCTTCTTTTACTGTGCTTCCTTTCCAATGGTTTATATCAGTTGAATAGTCAATAGTTTCCTTATGTGTTCTTGTTTGTCTTGCTGGTAATGTGGATGAACTGCCAGCGGTTTCCATTTTTTGCTCTATTCTTTTTTCTGCTTCTTTTATTTCTATTGGTTCAGGACTGTCTTTATCTTCATCAATAAATCGCTTAAGTTTCAATCTTACTCTTGCTTTTTGTAAATTTGAAACTCTTTTTGGTTCAGGACTGTCTTTATCTTCATCAATAAATCGTTTCAATTGCAATCTTGCTCTTGCTTTTTGTAAATTTGAAACTCTTTTTGGTTGTAAATCTTCCAATGGCGGTAAATCACCACTTGACTTTGCGGTTGCTACTGACTGCCAGTCATCTTCATCTAATTGTTTTGCTCGTTGTGCTCGTCGGTGTAGGTCTGCTATTTGTTCACTACTAAGTCTTTTCGAAATTTGACTGATTTGTCGTTCGTGTTGTTCCTCTGCATCATCCATTGTGGCACTTAGTGTTTGTATTGAACCGTCTCTTAAATCATCCATTTCATCGTCCCTTGCCATATCAAAATATTTTGTTTGATTTTCTCCATCTAACATTTGTTTAAAGTGTTGTTGTCTCAAATCTACTGTATTATTATCATACACTGTTCCTAATGGACTATCACGAAAATGATAAGCGTTTCTGTCTATTACATCTCTTATATTCTTATTTTTAAATTCTTCCTTTGTAATTTCCTGTATCAGTTCATTATAAGACGGTCTTAATCTCAATTGTGATTTTAATGTTTTCATCTGTGCATTGTCTAATCTCATTAGTATATTAAATTAATTAGATTATATTTATTAATCTAATTAATTAATTTAATTATTTTTTTTCAAAATCAAAATCTTGTCTTAATTGATTGATTATTCCTTTCTTCTTCTTAATCATTTCTGAATAGGATTTACCTGTTTCACTTGATGGGTGATGTCTCAATTTTTCACTTTCCAACCTTTGGATTTCATTAAAATACGCCTGTGCTTCTTCTTGATATCTTCTTTTATTTTGAAATACAGCATAATCTTTTTTAGCGCTATGACGTTCTAATTGTTCTTGTAATTCTTTCAAATATGTGTAATTAGGTTGGTGTGCCTTGTTGTCTCCTTCATAATAGTAATGTTGAGTTGATTTATATTTATTCTTCTTTTTTGGTTTGTTTGTTTCAAAAACTGCTTTTCTATCAATAACATCACTGATATTCGGTTTGTCTTTATTTTGTGGTTCTGTTATTCTATTTACAACGTTGTCATAAATTTCTCTACGACGCATAAGCAATTGTTTTTTTATCAATAATCATTATATAATAATAATTAGATTAAATAATTTTATTTGCTAAATTATGAATTTTCTGTCTATTTTTATTATCTCGTTCCATTTTAATATTATTGTAACGGTCTTTTGCAGTTTCAAACACTTTATTTGCTGTGCTTTCTATATGTTGTTTTAACCTTTCTTCAACTCTTCTTTCTATTTCTTGTTCATCCACTTTTGGAATATTATCTTTGACTTTTTCATATACGTTATTCTCAAATTCTTTTGCTTGTGCAGGATGCATAATTTTTCTACGGACAACTTTGTTAGGGTCTGGTTCTTTTTTAACTGGTATTCCATTACAGTTATGACGATATCTGAAAGTGTATTTTGTTAAATATTTTTTACATTTTGGACATTCCACTTTTTCAGTTGAGTATGTTTTAGATTTTAATTCTTGCTTTGGTTCGTGTTCTTCTTCTACTTTATTATTTTCTTCATTTATAATATTATTAGTTTCTACTTCTTTACTTTCTTCATTAATAATAGGTTCTTCTTTAATTTCTTCTACTTCCTTAGGTGCTTCATTATTTTCACTGCCTACGTCTATAATTTCAATATTTTTGACCATATAATTAGTATATAATAAATATTTATATTAAAATATTTTAATATAATTAGTATATAACAAATATTTATATTAAAATATTTAATATATGCTTTTCAACTCTCAACAAATGTTAAACTAAAACTACTGTCTGCCCCATGTAAATCTACAGTTTTACCAAAACTATCAACATATTTAAAAAATGTAAGCGTCTTAAATGTCTCATTGAAACATCATTAGCGTCATTCATTAAAATCTAATTATCATAGATTACATTTCCAAATCCAGCGGTAATAGGAATTTTCTTTAATACGCGAGCAACTCCATAAGGTGCTAATTGATTTCCATTAGTTAAACTATCACTGGTTAAGTAAATATTTTTCATTGGTAATAAATTAACAAACCCACTAACGAAAGGGTCAGGTGCAAAATTGATTTTTTCAACAGTGTTTCCTAACACATTGTTAATAGACATTGTGTGGCTTCTGTCATAATCAACACTAAAACTGTAGTTAGTTTGCAATTCTTTATCTGTATGAATTATGAAACAGTAAGAAACATAATTAACAGTTATAGTTATAGTATTTGTTTTTAATGAATAACTACAACAAAAAAAGTCGCTATTTCCATCAGTTCCATTAGTAGCAGTATTCAATTTATATTGTAATTCGGCTGCTAATTCGCTGCCTACATAACTACCTTTATCTGGTGCTACAATGAAATAATATACTGGCGCTCCTGTTAATATTCCTCCTAATGTTAAATATAATCTATTATTTACATTTTCTGCAATAGGATAAATAGTACTAGGTAGTGATAATTCGTGGACGTATAGTTTTGTCTTTGCTCCTGTTTCTTGTGTTTCTGGTAAATCTATAACAAAGTCAGAAGTGCTCACACTTTCGTTTAGATTTCTATGTCGTGTATCAATGTATATTTTACGAAAGTTCATTATATTAATTAATTAGAAATTTTATAATTTAATTATATATGAAAAATAAATATAAATATTATTTAAAAGAAGGAAAATTAAAATCATACAATCCACTTCATCAAGGTCATAGTGAAATGTATAGAAAAATAATTAATGAAATTCAACAAGAAAAATCATTATTCAAACCTAAATATAATAATAATTTATCTGACACAGAAGGATTAAGCAAAGCATATACAAATGGTAAAGGTTATTATTTGGATAATAATAAACTATATGTTGCTGGGACATTTGGTAAGTCTAATATTAAATCAAATATTAATGATATTTTAAGTGATATTACAATTCCATTTGGCTTAAGTTCATTCAGTGAAAGGTATAGAGATATTAGCGATATACTTGATGAAAACCATAATATTAGTGAAGTTATTTCACATTCATTGGGTAGTAGTGCGAGTGCTAAATATTTAAAAGAAAATCCTGATAGAAATATTAGATTAACTACTTACGGTGCTCCTTTTATTTCAATGTCAAACAAAAACAATGACAACTACACAAGCATACGAAATTTTGGAGATATAGTCAGTATTTTGGATAGAGGCAGTATAACATCAAATAGAGGAGGTTTTAACCCATTAACAAATCATCAACACTCATTATATGGTGATACTGGCAAGGATGTATCAAGAAGCATTGAACCTGTAAAGGAAATTTTATAGTCTTATATATAATGCCTAATAATGATATAAAAAATACTATAAATCCTAAAAAGAAAGTCAGTTATGATGACATTAAGAAAATAGTAGAAGACGAACCTAATTATAAGGTTGAAAAAAATAATTAAAATTATTAAATAAAAACTATTAAAAAACTATTAAAAACTATTAAAAAACTAATCTAAAAAACTATTAAATAAAAATTATAAAAAAAGAAGTTATAGATTATTCACACTTTAAAATAAATGAATTTAATAATAGAATAATAAAATATTTTCTATTATTAAATATATAAAGATGGAAACTCTGGAAATAGATGATGTCCTTGTAGAGAAGAATTTAAGATTTAAGTTAAAAGATGGCGGTTCTTATGTCCGGTCAAAAGAAAGTAAAAACTTTTATCCCTCGTCGGTTTCTACTTATACCGCTGATACAAATTCAGTAATTAGATTTAACATTACTGGACCACCTAATCAATGGTTGTCCTTGCCATCACTATTATTAGGATTTACTCTAAACAATGCTGATAATACACTAAATCATGAACTTAGACCAATTGACACAGCCGGATTTTTTGATAGGGTGCGTGTGTTAATGGGTGATGTCATTGTATGTGATTTAAATTCTCTTTCTCGTGCGAGTGCAATGAAAGATGTATTAAAATCATCAGAAGAAAAACGAATTGATGAAGCATTGGGTTTTGGAAATACTCTACTCAATCACGATGGACGGTTTTTAGTTTGTGATGCTACTGGAACTTCTACTACTCAAGCAGTAACTAGAAATGTACCCAATGGTAATTATAAAGGAATTAAAGAAGGTAAAAGTGCTAATGTTTATTTTGATTTAAATTTAAAATGTTTCAAGACTTGTGAAAACTGGATACCTTTATCTTATTGTCCAATAACAGTTGAATTATATTTAACAACTGATGTATTAAAACCAATTGTTAATAGAACAGGACTTTTCACTGATGCAAATACAAGTATCACTTGGTCAGTCACAAAACCTTTATTCAAAGGAAATGTCTATACTCTTGACGATAGCTTATTTGCCGAATACAGTAAAATTTTAGAAACTGGTTCTCTTCCTATTACTTTTGAAACTGAAACCCTACAAGAACAGACAGCATCAACAACAACTGAAATATTCACAACTTGTCCGTAATGTGTCTAAATTAAATAAACTGTTTATTTCTTTTTCAAATGCGACTCAAAAGGGTTATGTAGGCGGATACGGTGAATTATTGAAACCATATAACTTTAT
This sequence comes from Effrenium voratum, assembly GCA_963377175.1. Taxonomy (NCBI): domain Eukaryota; class Dinophyceae; order Suessiales; family Symbiodiniaceae; genus Effrenium; species Effrenium voratum. The sequence goes on along the minus strand of CAUJNA010003529.1, from coordinate 237,950 downwards.
GTATCATCCACTGGCACATGTAACAGGTGATAAAGGACGTTATGACCCAGAGCATGATTTATCTGCTTCTTTGATAATCGGTAATCAAGTTATTCCAAGTCAAGAAATTCAAGGTGTTCGTGAAGCATATGCCCATCTTATGCATTGTGCTGATAAACCAATGTTAGTTAGTGCAGAAGATTACAGGTCTCACGCTTTTATGTATGGGTTTAATTTGCAGAAATTAGAAAGTGCAAATTATACTGGTATGAACCTAAAAAATAATTCAAATATGGTTGTTAAAGTGAAAGCGTTGGAGGGTTCAACATTATATAGCGCTCCTGGTAAAATGGCCGAGAGAATTTATATGCTCTTGGTTCATGAGTGCATTCTTGAAATCCGTTCAAATTCTGTAACATTTTATGATTAAATAAAAAATATGATATTATTAATTTTCTAATTAATAATATAATATTATGAGCAAAAACTTAATGAATATCTTTGATATTACAGCAAATAGAATTAGGCAAGTAAAAGATGGAGCAGTCAATGATATAGAAGACCTTTACGCGAGTAAATCTGACATTCAAACAGTATTAGATAGTAAAGCAGACCAAGCAGACACCTACACAAAGGAGCAGATAAATGCTAATTTTTATGATATAACTGAAACATATGACAAAACAGAAATTAATGTATTATCAAATAATATTAGTTCAAATTCATTTTTAATAGGTAATCTGACAATAACTTCAAATACAAATTTTAATAATATTTCATTAAATACACATTTAATAAATAATTTAAATTCTACTATGACAACTAATTTTAATAATATTTCATCAAATACTAATTTAATTAATACAAATTTTAGTAATATTTCATTAAATACACATTTAATAAATAATTTAAATTTTACTATGACACGTAATTTTGATAATATTTCTTCAAATACTAATTTAATTAATACAAATTTTAATAATATTTCATCAAATACAAATTTAACAAATAATTTAAATTCTACTGTATCAACTAATTTTAATAATATTTCATCAAATTCTCATTTAATATCTCAATTACAAACAGGTTCATTTGATAGTAATTTATATTACAATAAAATAACAACTAATAATTTATTATCAGATAAATTAAATACATCAGTATTAAATAACACATTAATTCATAATATAACAACTACTTCAATTTTCAAAATAGCAAATTTTGGAAATTATAATATCTTTGAAATGTATAATAATTATTTTGATAGTTATGTTTATGGAAGTTTAAGTGGAGCAACTATGTTTTTGAATCAAAGAGGTTTTGGAAATGTAGAAATTAATAATTCTTCAACTTTTCAAAATGATAAAATATTTTTAAATCATAATACCACAATATTAAGTAATTTACAAGTATCTGGTTTATTTTCGTGTTCGTCTATTTTAGATATAGCAGGTTCTGACGCTAGATATGTTTTACAATCAGATGGATTAAGTGGATTAATAACAGGAAATACAAATACAATTAATTCAATAATTACAAATGATAGCGCACAAGATACAGTAATAAGTCAAAAATTAGACAAAGTTAATACAACATTACAGACAGTGAATTCGCCATTGATACTTAGTTTAACAGATAATACTAATCCAATATTTAGAATCCAGGACGCAGTTAGTAACCAAAGACTCGAGTTTAAACGCGGATGTCAATTGGACTCTTATCAAGGGTTAGAAGGTGCTACTCCTTATCGATTATGGCTAGGATGGAACACAGGAGATGTTATTATTGGAAGACCTAATAATGCTTCAAGAATTACGATTGACGGTAATGTTCATACTTCATATAATTTTGCGCAGATGCACGGAACATCATATTTTGAAGGTGCTGTTTATATGAAAGGAAATTTATTTACAAATCATGATTTTTCAACGAATATTAAAACAAAAATAGATAATATCAATACTTCAATAAATGGATTAGAACCATATTTAGAAACATATACACCAGATGCAATAGAAGGTTTTTATATGCATCATCCTAATTTTGTTTCTCTTTCTGTTGGCGATATTACTAATGCCAGTAACCAACATATGATGTGTGATGGATTAGTTAATAAAACTATTTTTAGTAAACCTATAGATGTGTTAGGTAATATTTATACAAATGCTGCTGTTAATTGTGATAATGTTAATGTTGATACTGGTGGTAAATTAACAATTGATACAAATTGTGAATTATATAGATATGTTAGTGCTTTTTCATCTTTTGATATGAGGAATAGTGATGCTAATTCTTCAATTAGGTTTATCTGTGGAGACCCTGCTGTTCAATCTAACATAGTTGGAGCAGTTAATATTTCTACAGGATGGACTTTTAATACTGCTACTGCTGATTTTATGGGTAATTTATTTGCTGATGATGTTTATGTTAAAACTAATGGAGCATTAAGAAGCAATCATATAGCACCTAATGGTGGAACATTAGTAACTGCTGAACGCATATTTAGCAACTAATACCATTCAATCATTTGATTTAACAACGGTTTCATTTTTGGATAATATTTCAATGACTACTGGAACTGATATTAAAATGGGAACATCGGAAATATCAACTTATTATGATGGAACTAATTTATCTACAATTGATGTAATATTCAGAACATCAAACACTGCGTTTAGAGTTTCAGATGCTTCAAGTACACCTTCAGTTTTATTATCTATTGATAAGACATTTGGAACTACAGTAAATACTGAAAGTTTTACAAATAATGCTCCATCGACTTTTAATGAAAATGTAACAGTTGCAGGAACGAAAAAAATGTTATGTAATTTAATTGAACCATCAACAGGAACTAATATAGATTTAACAGCAACAACAGTAACCATCAACGGAACGTTTGTGGATTCATCTGACTCAAGATTGAAATATGATATAGACAATATCAAATCTAATTGTATGAATGTTATTAAGAAATTTAAACCGAAGAAGTTTAAAAGACACGATAGAAATGATGGCGGTAAAACTCATATAGGATATATAGCAGATGAAGTATTAAAAGCAATCCCGAAAGAATTTGAAAATGTTGTTAGTAAAGACAGAGATTATTTAGGATTAAATTATTTAGTTTTACCCGTGTTAGTTCATAAAGCAGTATTAGAATTAAATGATAAAGTAGATAAACTTGAAAAAGAAATTAAAGAATTGAAAAAAGAAAAAAAATAAATAATTTAAATATATAAATATATAAATATATAAATAAATAAATAAATAATTAATATATCTAGATATATATATATATATGGACATTGACAGAAAAGTTAAAATAGAAGTATTATTTAAGAATGATAGTATGAGAGAAAAAACTTGTTATTGTGGTTGTAAAATTACTAAGTTAAATAAAGATGAATTTACATTAGATAAATGTAATAATAAAGAATGTAATTTTAGTCATTCTAAATTTGATGAATATATTAAAGAATTAAAAAGACAAAGAAGAGAAGAGAAATTCGACAGACGAGCAAGGAAGTGTGATATGTTATGTACTCCTATTATGTGGGGGTTTTGTTGGCCTATTCTAATTCCTTTGAATATTTATTATTGTATTGTATACCTTTGAATATTTATTATTGTATTATATTATGATCTAAAATAATAATAAATAATGGGTAATTCGAACAATAATGTTAAAACTTCATCTATTGATAAAATTAATGATATTGATGTAGAACAATTAGATTTAAGTAATATTGATAAATTACAGTTAAAAGCAATTAAGCAAATGAGTGAAAGAATGTGTAAAATTGAAAAAGAAAAATCTGATAAATTAATATATAGATTACCGGTTCAAATTTGTAGTTATTCATTATGTTGAATTAATAACATTAAGCCTTTGGCTTAATGCTATTAATTGCAAAGATAAAAATAAAAGTCATCAATAATAATTTGGTCATCTTCATTGATGACTTTAATAGTTATTTTTTTCACTTGTAATGAAATAAAATTAACCATATCACTCGCATACACTAATTTAACTTTATGAAGGTCTTTATTAAGAAAATAATAAATATCAAATAAATTAATTGATATTAAAGTTCGATTACACACATGAAACCAACGAGTAAACGAGCTAAATGTAACAAATATATCATATTCAATAAATAATTTTAATGGTTTATTTTTTTGATGTAATTTATCTAACTCACTTAAATTAAAAATATATGATATTCCATTATTAATATTGATATTATCAATTTCAAAATAATGTATGTTATTTAATGTGTAAGACTTGTAAACTGGTTTATATTTATTAATATATTTTTTAACAATATTACTATTTTTTATTTTTAATAATCTAACATCACCTAAATTATAAGATAATACAAGGTTTTTAATTTCTATTGGTAAATCATAAAATATCATATAATATTATATTTAATTATTTAATTATTTAATTATTTAATTATTTAATTAGTAATTTTCAAATATTGAGAAAACTTTTTCATAAACATTTTATCTGGGTTCTTTTCTAAAAGGTTAATATATAAAAAACTATGCGGTTCATCAGTGGCAGTCTCATATATTTTATAAATTAGTTTCTTGCTTTCATGTAAATTATCGCTTCTAACAATTGCTGATAATTCATCTTGCAATATTTCTATCTCTTTAAAATTTCTAACTTTATAATAAAACAAATGACTTATATTTACCCTAATAATTGGTGGTACGGTTGATGATTTTTGAAGACTTACAAGTGTTGATATTCCACTATGACGACCTCTACAAAATAAAGAATTTAGCAATTTGTTATTTCTTGTTATTGCTGGATTATCAGATACATCATCCAAAATTACCAAAATATTAAATAATTTCTTCGTTCCTTGTTTTTTCTGGTATTCAATTATTTTATTTTGAGTTTCTATAACTCTTTCTAAATCTTCAACATTGAACTCATCCCACCAACACGGTTCTTTATCATTATCTACTTTCAAACCTTCCTTAATGTATTTCTTCACTGGCAACCAAATACTATCCAAATTTACTGATGGGACCAGATAAAAATTCTTTCAAATGCTCCTCTATAAATATCAAGTATCATTGATACAAGTAAAGTTGATTTTCCACTTCCAGATGGTCCGACAATCATAGCTCTCATAGGCAATTTAGGGACAACCTCATGCTTACTTTGCTTAAAGTCATATTTGATTTCATCAATTGGTTTTACATCAGGCATAATAAAAATAATATTATAAATACTTATAAAATAAAAAATATAATTATATCATAATGGCAATAGAATCTATTAATTTAAGTGAAGTGGCTAGTATTCGGAGGATATATAAATTTGGTGATATCTTAGTGCCCGACACTGAACAAATATATTATGATACGATGTTATACTTTTTATCGGCAATTAAAAAACAAAATATCGTAGTATCCAAGTCCTCAATTGAAAATGACAATAACATAGATTTTAATTTTAGAAAGTTAGTAAATTTTATGAAAGATTATCCCGATATGTATACAAATGAAATGATAAGTAGTGTAGAAGAAGTTATTGATATTAATATTAAAGATGTTAGTCTATCAACTTCAATAAAACTTACTAAAGAAAATAGTTTAAATACATATTCTATTTAATATATTGCTTCAATCAATAAGCATTGAAGCTAATTAGTTTTGTGTCTTGCTCGCGTGTGCAATGAAAACCCCAAGTGCTGTGCCCTCCGAATATTCTATCATGCATGAAAATAATAAGATTAAATAAATAGCTTATCTTATTATTTATATGACTATTATCCATTGCAGTTGTGGTAAAACTTGTGATGACAAATATTTATTTAAACATCTAAATTCAAAACATCATCAGACATTTGTAAAATATAGATGGAATAAAGACGATACAATGAAAAAACTTTACAAGAAAAGAAAGACAGAAATGAAAAATAATTTATCTTAGTATTTAATATGAAAAGGAGTTATACAGATTATATTAATATAATAGATGAAATGGAGAATATAGAACAAGTACTAATAACTGATAATAGATGTAAAAAATATGTTATTTTATTTTAGAATTAATTAAGTTTTTGATACAATATATTAAAAATATAAATATTAATATAAATGCCAAAAAAGAAAAACAAAAAGAATAAGATAGGTTTAAGTGTTTCTTCAACAGATGAAGATAGCGGAGAAATTGTTAAAGAAACAGCAGTAATTGAGTTTTCTTGTCCAATGTGTAAAAAGATGTTAGAAATGAAAAATGAATTAGAAATAAAAAATAATAAAAATTGTAAATGTTCATGTATTCCAACAAGTTTCAAAATAAGTAAAAACGATAAGAAAATGAATATTGATAAAACTAAAGACAGTATCAACGTAGAAACTGATGTCCATAGTATAACTTTTAAATGGGGTAAGGATGCATCACTCTCGGATAATAATGAAAACGAAACGCAGGAAACTATTAAACAAGTCATGAAAAATTAGTATTTAAAGAGTAGATTTAACATAACTGCACTTTATAAATATATATAATTAAATAAATAAATAAATATCTAATTATTTATATAATCATAATGCCAACTATGAATGGACAAGACCATAGAATTATAACTTTTGACAATGAAGAAATTAAAGACCTATTCAATGGTGATGAAAACTTTGCCAAACAATTGAGTGAAGAATATTTTTATTGGTTTGATGCTAAATTCAGTGATAAATATTTTATGAAAGGTATAACTAAACCAGATAACTTTGGTAAAATATTGAAATTTTTTGAAATTACAGGTGACGAGGAAGGTTTAATACAAATGAAAAATAAAGTTGATGAAAGACTCTTAGAATATAATTTATTTACATATATAACATTAAATTATTCAGGTAAATTGTATAATTAAATAAATAATTATCTAAATAAATATATAGTAATGTCTGAAAATGAGAATTATACTATTAATGATTTAATGAAGAAGATAACATTAATTGGTAAAAATATTAAAACCTTAAATGATATGATTAAATCCATTGATGACAAAATGAAACCAGTTGAACGCAATGAAGATAAAGAAAAAATCGAAAAGATATTTCAAGCAAAATCTATAGGAAGACCAACGGGTGATTATCCTACAAAGCAAAAGAAATACTGTGATATGTTGAATACAGGAAAAATCAAACAACCTAAAAGCACCACTTTAGAATTTTATAAAATTTCAAAAAATGATGATGGAGTATATGTATTATTTGAATAATTAATATCTAAATAATTCTAATAAATGAATTTATTAGAATTATTTAGCGGAACAAAAAGCGTCGGAACCATAGCAAAGTCGCTTGGATTTAATGTAATATCATTAGACTTGAAAAATGCTGATATCAACACTGATATTTTGGAGTGGGATTACAAACAGTTTGACAGAAACCATTTTGATTTTATTTGGAGTAGTCCCCCATGCACTGAATACAGCGTAGCAAAAACTAGGGGAATTAGGAATATCGCATATGCAAATAGTATTGTCTTAAAAACTATTGAGATTATCAAATACTTCAATCCTAAATATTTTGTAATCGAAAATCCACAAACCGGATTATTGAAACATCAGGAGTTTGTGGATGAGTTTGATTTTAAAGATGTAGATTATTGTAAATATGGAATGCCTTACAGAAAACGCACTAGGCTCTGGAATAACATTACAACTTGGAAACCTAGAGATTTATGTAAAAAGGATTGTGACAACATCAGGAATAACAAACATATTGAAACTGCACAACGGCTACCATCAGGCACTAAGGAAAAATGGGGTGACAATCCAACAATACATAAACAGGAAGATTTATACAAAATACCTAGCGAATTAATTTGTGAAATCTTAGTGTGTTTGACGGATTAAGGATTTTGAGCTTGATAATGGAAGTATCAGGTGGGCGATACTGGCGGTATCATTTGAACGATACTGGTGGTATCATTTGAACGATACTGGTGGTATCATTTGAACGATACTGGTAGTATCATTTGAACGATACTGGTAGTATCATTTGAACGATACTGGTAGTATCATTTGAACGATACTGGTAGCAGTATATAGCTTTACCATACTATAGTGATAACATTTATACCCTTATATGTTATAATTATAATGTAAAATGACTTAAAGGAATAAAGACTTAATATAATAAGAGGAAAATGCCAATGATAGGAGTGACAGAAAAAGAGCTGGAACAGGATAGAAAGATAATATTGAGTTTCATTAAGGATAATCCCTATCCATCGTATAAACAAGTCATTGAAATAATTAAAAACGATAAAACAATGAAAGATATATATCTAGATATGTTCGCTGAGTATGGAGAACAAAATCATCAATGGATAAAAGAGATTTACGAAAACATAATGAAAGAAGAACTGGTTAAACATAATGGTAATAGTATTAATGAAAGAGGAGGAATGACAACAATGCATTGTAATTATTATACTTTGATATCAGTTTTGCGTTATTTAATACAACAAAGAGCACCAATGAAAGATTATGACGTTAACTTAATCTGGTATAATATCAGAAACATTTTGAGCAGTTCTTGGAACAACATAGGAGACTGGAAACACTAAAAACAGGTTTAATCATACTATGATTATCACATGTAAACTATTATATGTTATAATTGTAATATATTTATCGTTTGTAAAGATTGAATTATTATATTTTCCTAATTTGCTTATCTCTTTCAAAGTGCGTTGTTTAGACTTGGCATGCTTCTTCAATTTTTTCGTGCTTTGGCTGTTTGTTTTTGTTTTGTTTGATGCTCTTGTGATATTTTTTGTTGGTATGTTGCTTTGATTTTTGTTGATGTGTGTTTTTGAGTTTGGGCTCTTTGATGATTTAGAGTGTTGCTGTTTTGTTGGTATGCTTGTTTGAATTATTTAATGTTGCATGCTGTGATTAAATATTTTTTGTTGCTGGTTGTGATTATTTATTTTGTTTGCTTGTTGTTCTGGATTTTGTTTTCTGTTTGTTGTGTTGCTGTTGGAAAAAATAGTAGAAAGAATAATTCTTTGAATTCTCCTTTTACTATTTTTTTTTTTGGGGGGGGGGGTCCCCCACGTACCGCGCGGCAATTTGATGACGTTCCACTAAACGTAGTCTTCGGGGAGCCGGTGTCGCAAAACAGGGGTCCCAGGCTCGATTCCCCCTGCCGGCTTTCTTGCTGGCTTGGGCTTCCTGCATCCTTTTGCCGAAAATCTGGAAACACTCAAGGTTTTTGGACGTCCTCATACATACATACATACATACATACATACATACATACATTACATACATACATACATACATACATACATTACATGCATACATACACACATACATTACATACATACATACACACATGCATTACATACATGCATACATCACATACATACATACATACATTACATACATGCACACCTACATACATACATACATAACATACATTCATTCATACATACATACATGCATGCATGCATACATACATACATTTCATACATACATTACATACATGCATACATACATACATACATGCATGCATACATACATACATGCATTACATACCTACATACATACATACATTACATACATACATACATACATACATACATTACATTACATTAAATTACATTACATTACATTACACTACATTACATTACATACATACATACATTACATTACATTACATTAC